>JALGQZ010000013.1:21141104-21571104 GCA_023105745.1 Austropuccinia psidii
TTTATCAAACCAAGAGTCAGATACACTCAGGGCCTACATTTCAGAGAATGTAGAGAAAGGTTTTATCCGGCCAAGCTCCTCTTCTACAGGAGCACCTGTTCTTTTTGTCAAAAAGAAAGATGGTGGCCTCCGTTTGTGTGTTGATTACCGCAAACTCAATGCTGTTACTGAGAAGGACAAGTATCCTGTTCCTCCTATGAATCAGCTTCTCACTGTTTTCAATGGTTCTTCTATCTTCTCCAAGATTGATTTGCGTGGTGCATATAACCTGCTCAGAATCAAGGAAGGTGAGGAACATTTGACTTGTTTTAGAACCAAATATGGTAGTTATGAGTACTTGGTTATGCCATTTGGGCTTACCAATGCTCCTGCTTCTTTTCAAAATCTTGTCAATGATATTTTTTATGATCTTCTTGATGTTTATGTTTTGGTTTATTTGGATGAAATTATGGTCTTTTCCAAATCTGAGGAAGAACATGTCACTCATGTGTCCACTGTTCTTTCCAGACTCAGAGCCAATAACCTCTTTGCTAAGGCGTCCAAATGCCTATTCCATGTTTCTAGTGTAGAGTATTTAGGTTAGGTTGTTTCTTCTGAAGGCCTCAAGATGTACCAAGCAAAAGTCCAGCAAATTCTCAATTGGCCACCTACAAGAAACCTCAAGGATCTTCAATCATTCCTTGGCTTTGCCAATTTTTACCGCCGCTTCATCAAGAATTATTCAAAGAAGATTAGTTCACTCACTAGTTTGCTCAAGAAAGATTCCTGTTTTCCCCTCAATGAGGAAGCTCTTAGACAGTTTCATCAACTCAAAGAGGCATTCACCACTGCTCCAATCCTTCTCTACCCACCATTGTAGAGACCGATGCATCAGATTATGCCTTGGGTGCTGTACTGAGTCAGGTCTCTGACTCAGGAAAACATCCCATTGCATTTGATAGCCGCAAGCTTCTCCCAGCTGAGCTCAATTATGAGATTCATGACAAGGAACTCCTTAGCATAGTCTGGGCTCTCAAGCACTGGAGGGCTTTCCTTCTTTCAATTTCTTCCCCTTTTGAAGTTCTCACCGATCATTCATCTCTTCCAAGATTCTCACTTGCCGTCAAGCCCGCTGGGCTGAATTTTTATCTGAATTCCATTTCTCAATAACGTACCGCCCTGGCCGCTTGGCCACCCTTCCAGATGTTTTGTCACGTCGGGACAACGTTTACCCAGAGAGGGGGGAGGATTTCATCAGCAAGAATCCAATGAACTATCAGAAGATAATCAAGCAAGATGAAATTCAAGCCTCAAAGTTTTTTGCAGTCAAGGTGGATTCATTTTCAAATTTGATTGATTCAATTCAGAAGGCAGTGTGGCAAGATTCTCAATATAGAAGTGTCCTTGAAGATTTGGGTAAAGGTAAATCTGTCCAAGATTATTCTCTTGATTCATCTTCCAAACTTCTCCTTTTCAAAGATCGGGTGGTGGTCCCAAATGACCCCACAATTCAACTCAATATACTTCAAAATTGGCATGACTCTCCTCTAGCTGGACACTCTGGCCAAGAGAGGACTCTCAAGCTTGTCAAGCGGATTTCCACTGGTCCGGCATGACTCAATTTATCAAGGATTATGTATCATCCTGTCAATAGTGTTCAAGAAACAAAAATATTCATCACAAGAAGTTTGGACTCCTCAAGCCTCTTCCAATTCCAAGTGGTCCTTGGATTTGTCTTTCAATGGATTTCATCACTCAATTGCCACTGTCCAATTCCTTCGACTCAATCCTTGTCATAGTGGACAGATTCTCAAAAATGGCAGTTTTTATTCCAACAATAGCTTCAATCACTTTATTGGATTTGGCCCATCTATTCATCAAGAATATTTTCTCAAAGCATGGCCTTCCTTCAAGCATTGTTAGTGATCGAGGTTCTCTTTTTGTTTCTTCTTTTTGGACCAATCTTTGTCAGCAGCTCAAGATTTAAAGAGACTTGTCAACTGCTTATCATCCAGAAACTGATGGACAGACAGAGAGGGTAAATCAGATACTAGAACAGTACCTTTGGATGTATGTCAGTTATCATCAAGATGATTGGAACACCTGGCTCCCTCTGGCTGAATTTGCCTACAATAACTCTGACCACTCTTCAACAAAACAATCACCGTTTTTCACTGTTTATGGAAGAGATCCTCATTTTGACTCAGTTCACATCACTCAAGATACTCCGGCTGGAAAGTTATCAACAAAAATCCAATCAGTACAGCAAGATGTCAAGAGAGAACTTGAAGTTGCCATAAACAGGTTTAAGAGGTATGCAGATAAACGTAGAGCAAGTCCACCTGTTTTCAATCCCGGTGACATGGTATGGCTTTCTTCCAAGAACATCAAATCAACCAGACCCACCAAAAAGCTGTCTGAAAGATGGCTGGGTCCTTTTCCAATCTTGAAGAAAGTCAGTACTCATGCCTACCACCTCAAGCTCCCATCTCAATGGAAGTCCATCCACCCAGCGTTCCATATTTCCCTTTTGGAACAAGTCAAGACATCAACAATCCCAAATCGGCATCAAGAGCCTCCTCCTCCAATCACCATTGAAGAAGAAGAGGAATGGGAAGTCTCTCAAATACTGGACTCAAAGCTCAAGAGAGGAAAATTATGGTATCTGGTGGAATGGAAAGGTTTCAGTCAAGACCCAGAAAGATCCACTTGGGAACCAACCAAAAACCTCAAGAATTGTCCTGAACTTGTCAAAGATTTCCATTCATTATATCCTGACAAGCCTAGGCCCAATTCTTCAAAAGCTTGATTCATTATGGTGCTTGGTGGGGAGAGGAATTACCAAAAGTAAGTCCCACTCCTGGTATGCACCTTTAGGGGTATTCTACTCTTTTGTTGTAAGCATCACCTTGGCCACTCTGTGAGCACTTTGAAAATTTTGGACACAGATCTTTGGCCGGGCTTTTCAACATCCAATTCCAAAATTATGGCCATTTCACTTGGGACAATGGGCCATTCACTTTTCAATTCATTTCCAAGATTCCAAATTCAAATTCATTCCTTCAACATTTTTGTTTTTTATCTTTATGGCACTGGCGGGAGTGGTAACTACTAAAAGTAAGTTCCTCTCCTGGTGTGCACTTCCCTGAGGGGTCTACAATCTTGTCAAAAAATCACCTTGGCCACTTTGTGAGCACCTGGCATCAAATTTCTCTTTCCAGGTCCTTGGCCAATTTCAAAATCAGTTATCAAACTCCGTGATGAAGATTGGAACCTCCTCAAGATTCAATTCATTTTTCTCTTTTCTTTTCTTTCCTTATTTTCATTCTCATTCTTTATTTTTATTTTATTTTCATTTTAAATTTTCTCTTATCATGTCAATTATCACGTCAAAAAAAATTTCATTCATTTTAAAATTCAATTCAAATCATGAAGCCATTGTCAAAAGAAGATCAAGAAAGTCCTGCGTCAAATGTCAAATTTTTAATATCAGTTTTCAAACTTTTTATCTCAATCAGTCCTCTTGAATCACTCTCTCAAAATCTTTCCAATAGCCTCAACAGGCTTCACCTTGTATTGGTGCTCAGGAGCTCACCATTCCAAGGTGGGGGGTACTGTCACAACCATGGCAATTCACCTCCCTGGATCCCCATATGGCATATCAAGCCATAGTTCCTTTATGGCCAATTGGCCATATCCATCACCAGTGGCCAATATGGCCACTTCAACATCTTATGGACCATTTATGGCCATTTGTGTTTTGGGGCCTTCCTGGCCCTTGACCTCAATCCAGAACCCATAGCAGCAATTTATGCCCAAATGGGTATTTCTGGTCATTTCCCTCAAAACCATGGGAAATGGCCCAAATGGCTGTTTTTGGCCATTTGGGCTCATAATGCGCATTTTTGCACATTTTGCGCACTTTGATGCAAAGTGTCCAAAAGACACTTTCCCGCCTTTTGGGCCAGTTTTTGGCTCAGAACCCAAAAGTGGCCAAAAACCCCAAAGGGCCCAGAAACACCTTTCCAATATCTGAAGCCATCACATCCATCCTTCTCCCCTCTGCCTTTCCATCTCAAGACCTTTGGACGTAATCTTCATGCCAATGAACCAATATGCCATAAATGATGTTATATATCATTGTGCATCATTTTTCAACAGAAATTCAATGGTGGCAGTATCAAATGGTCATTTCAACATTCCAACATCTCATCACGTCATCAAGGCACCCAATCATTCAGAGGAATCATCAAGGCTCAAGAGCAAGTGTTTCAGCATCAAAGACCAATGACGCCATCAAGCAGTCATTGGTTATTCTCACTCCAAGTATTCCTTCCAAGGGAATACTGTCAATTCATTCTAAAAGCGTATTCAAGAGGCAGTGCCAAAAAGAAGTTGTCAAGTGTCAAATCTCCACTCAATCCATCTTGGCAACCATATTCATTTCAATACAGTCTGGATCCATCAAGGACTGTATTTCATTTTCAAGCATGGGAAATTCATTCAACCCAATTCAATTTCAATATTAGCCAGCTGTATCAATTCCCAAAACAATCAATACAGCCTCAAGGATCAAGAAAGATGAGTTTTCAGCCTGAAGAACTCAAGCTCCCAACTTTTCACATATACTGGCTACCCTTTCCACCCTGGGGGGTTTTTCCCCAGTTAATTAATATACTTTGATTTTATTTTTATCTTTATTTTCTTTTCATTTTAGTTAAGCAAATACTGATATTATTAAGTCAGTCATTTAGCACTTTTCTCTTTCTCTTTCTTCGCCTGTCAATGGATATTTGGTGGTCATATCCTTACTAATTCCATTATTCATTTTTGGCAGGTTGAAACAGTTATTAAGGACTTACTTGGTTGGCTCTTTGGCCATTTGGCTTCCCTTTCCTCTTTTGCATCTCATCTTGTACCTGCATATCTTTTAGAGGAATTCATTCTTATTATTTTTATTCTTTATTCTTTTGGAGTCTTCCAAGTGAGTTCCCTGATTGCTGAGTGCCAGGCCACTCTTGTATTTCTGTCCAAGAGCCCCTGTGACAAAACATTACCCCCACTCAGACTGAACATAACATTGTCACATCTGAGAGTAATATCAACAGTGATACACTGTGGTTACAAATGTCCAAATATGCTGAGAAATCTGCAAAGCAGTTTGCAGAACTTGAAGCCAACCATGAGAGGATGAAAAATTACAAGCCTCCATGGAGAAAATAGTTAAAGATCTTCAAGAAGGACATACTCAATTGAGAAAATACTCTGAAGAAACTAACAAAAGAGTGAATCTAGTCTTTGAAGAACAACACCACAGAAAAAGGGACAGGGATTGTCTGGACCAAGAAATAAACAAATTGCTTAATGTCTACCATAACTTGAAGCCCCAACCACAAGGCCAAGTTATGGAAAATCAATATCAACCAGATGACATCAAACCAGATGCCATGTTGATGAATAAGGCAAGATCTCCATCACAATACCAGGATGGAGATGGAATGTCTTATTCAGAGAAGGAAGCCTTGAAACAGCTTCCTGAGGCCTCAAGCTGGCCCAAATTCTCTTGAACAGGAGAATATGATCATATGGAACTCATAGATTACATTGATGGACTCTTCATTGATGTACCAAGCATACCAGACTACTGGATTACTGCTAGATTGAAAACTGCATTTAACGGTCATGCTAGTATATGGTAAACAGAAATGAAAGAAATACATGGCAGAAGGAACTAGCCATGGTGGAAGAGTCAAATCATCCAAAAGTACAGTAATGGAACTTGGATATGGCAAAAGACCATGTCATTTAACAATGACAAATACTCTGTGGACAAAGATCCATGTGAGTGGTGTCTTAGACAGTCTAAAAGACTTAAAGCCATTGATCCTCAGATGAACATTCAAATGAGGAATAACAAACTTCTGACACAACTGCCAGGAGAGCTAGAGCATCCAGTAAAATGCAGTTGCAACCAAAATTGCACTCTAGATGACATTGCTAATACCTTACAAGACATAAGGAAAAGGACTAATATAGGGAAATTCACCCCATATAAGAGCAGTGGTTTCAAAGAGAAACAACCTTTCAGGGCAGAGTTTAAAGACAAACCCAAAGAAAGGGTGGCAGAAGTGGCAAAGAAGAGAAACTCTTGTCACAATTGTGGTTTAACAGACCACTATGCCAACAACTGTCCAAAGGCAAAGAAAAAAGTCTATGCCATTGAGAAAGTCCCAGAGGAGGAATCCACAAGAGAGGATTCTGAATCAGACTCTATGGGTGATGCCATCAGAGACCTATCTGATGATGACCAAGACCCAAAAGAGGCATTTCTAGTAGAATACTGTGAGCATTAAAGGTAATTTCATATACCCAAAAGACCACAAATACAAAATTAACATATTAACATAAATAAAATAAATTTATTTATATTATTAAAATAAAATAAAAATAATTACAGTTTAAAAATAAAATTACATTTATACTTGAAAAAATTAAGTAAAAATGAAATTTTAACAAAATTGTAAAAAAAATAAATAAATTCGGAAAAAAGTTAAATAAAAATTATTATAACTTTTTATCCAATAAATAAACATATAAAAATTATTTCACCATTGGATTCCTCATAAAAAATCAGGTGGGGTCACCTCTGAGTGAAATTCTTGTAACTCAACTATAAATAAGCTTAAATTAAGTTTTTAGTATTTTCAATACAAAAGTTGAAAATCCTCAAAACTTTAATTTAATTCACACCACATGTGATGTTAACCATCAATTTTTGTGTTAAAATTGAGGTGTTGTGTTTAGTTTAGAAGTTATGAGGAATTGAAGTATTTTCAATTGAATTCAATTGAAATGTCAAAATGTGTGCGTGTATTACATAAGTGAACTTTGATTTACATATGAGGTATCAATTATTACTGTATTGTACTGTACAATTCAATTGAATTACATATGTAAATTATAAGTATAATACATGCTGAGGAACTAAAGGAAAAATAAATTGGAAAGATTAAATTTGGGGGGGAAAAGGAACTCCAGCTCTAAGGGGGAGCTAGACCCCCAAAATCCTTGCTGACAGGTGTGTGGTGTCAAAATTGGCGCAAAAGTTCATCACTTTTGGCCTGGAATTGAGTTACAGGGTCTGTGGATTCAATTGATGATGAGGTTTTGATACCAACTGGGGTAGGTTTAGCTGTTGCCAAGAGGGTAAAACTACCCTTAAGATAAAACCATCATAGTAAAAAAAAGTTTTAACTGGTTTCCAGATCTCTTACACACATTCTGACGTGTTTTGAAGGCTCTAGACCAGGTATTGCTATAGTAATGGCTGATTTAAGGGTCTAAAATGGCTAAAAATGGCTTAAACCAGCCCTTTTTGGTCTAAATCAGGGTTCAATGATGCCATAATTGGCTTTTCTGTTGTCAGACTGTTTTTCACGACTGACAAGAGTACATTTTACTTTTGGAATAAGAAAATTGATGGCTATAAAAGAATGTCTTCTTTGCCCCACTTTTCTCTTCATGTTAGAATCTTTTCCTTTTATAATTAGTTTAAACACTGTTAAACCAATCAATAAAAGATTCCAACCACCATTTTTAAATCATTTTAATCCTTTTGACCACGTGAAAAAATTCTTATAATCATTGTTTGTAACTCTTATAATCATTTTTCACCCCTGAACCACCCCAAAAGTGAATTAAAGCATCTTTCATCACTATTAACTTTGTCACTTTGTTTCCAAATTCATTCTGGTCACTTTTGGGCATGTTTTCTCTTTAATATTCTTTTTGAAGACTTTGTTCTTTAATTAATTTCTTGCAGTTATTTGCTCAATTAATTCCAATTGAAATTGCTCTTGAAGAAATTTCTTTTGTAGCCTTAAATATCTCTTGTAGAGTATTTTTGGATAAGTTTTTATTATTTGTAAAACAATAAATCTTTATAATATTATTGTTTTATACTAATAAAGCTATAAAAAATAAATTTGGCGTGTTTTCTCTTAAAAATAATATTCTTTACTATTTTTAATTGATTTTTACCTTATACAAATTTTGAGGACAGGAAAAGTACTTGATTTTAATCAAAGTTTCATATCCACACCTTACAAATACCAAGAGGAAGCCCCACTAGAAATTCAGGACATACAGTTAGAAGCAGTAATGCCACAGGATACTGCCAATGAAAGCTTGTGCAAACACACACAAGATGCACAAACATTCCTGGTTACACCAACCAAAGGGATGGCATATATACATGGAACAGCCACAAAGATGACTGTCTGTATTGACAATGCTCAGCATCCATTGATCATTGACAGTGGAGCACACTGCTCCATAGTGGCCAGAGATTATCTGGACAACCACTTCCCACATTGGGAAAACCAGCTCTTTCCCACCAAGGCAACGAACTTTAAAAGTGCCTCAGGGAGGATGACTTCCATTGGTACAATTATCAAAGAGATAATTATACCCCACAGGAAGAGTAATATCAGACTCAACCCAGAGTTTGTAGTGCTTAATGATGCCCACCTCCAAGGGTTCTTACTGGGAACAGACTACCAGAGGATGTATGGCATAGATATTTATAACAGTAAAAATAGACACATTACCATTGGTACCAACAAGGAAAAGGAATTTTCACTTGATATATACCATATATCTTCTCAAGATCCACTAGAAGAACTTCTGAATGAATTCAGAGAGGGACAGTTTAGCACTACCCTCACCAGTAAACAAAAACTAAGTTTACTGAAGATGCTGAGAAAGAACAGACCAGCATTTGTGTGAGCCTTTGAGACATGACTACATACCCAATAAGGTCACAAGAAAGACTCAGAATAATTATACCTTTAAGATAATTATACTAAAATTACTTAGAATAATTATACATTAAAAATAATTACTTCAAAAATACAAAAATACCATAAATTGGTACAAAAATTGGTTCAACTTAAAAACCAATGAATCAACATGTGAAATAAATTATACCATTGGATTCCCCATGGTAAAATACACATATACCATTTTTATGGCATATCTGTAAACTCAATATTTAATGAGTTATAAGGAATAATACCTTATAAAAACCATAAATCCTTATTTATTTCAAGAACCAATGACACAACATGTGAAATAAATTGTACCATTGGATTCCTCATGAAACTTCACACATAAAACAATTAATGAGCTAATTTCCAAAGCTAATACTTAAGGAATTAACCTGAATATATGCACTTTTTTGGTCAACTCATATATTCAAGGATCATAGCTAATATCTCTTAAACTATACAAGATAGAGTGATGAACCAAAAATAAAGTTACCACGTAATTACTGTAAGAACACAGATATAAACTTTATTTTACAAATTATAATCAAGGTTAAAACCTATGATGAAATATTGATAAAAATCAACAGAGCTGTTGACCACTTTGATGTGAAAGTGGTCCAAACTTAAAAGAAAGTACACAGTTGGATTCTACTAGCTCATGCGTGAAGAATGATGTAAATCAGTTACAAGAAAAATCATCAAAATTAGAGTTTTGATGATGTAATGAAACGCTCTTGGAAGCATCATAAGCGTATGTCAGGCTATCAGAATTCACTCTCTGAATTTTCGTAGCGTGTAAAACCTAAACGTTATTAAAGATCAAAGTTTGAGCTTAAATTGAGCAGTTATGATCACCTACTGTAACCTTAAATTAAGTTTAACAGTCATATGAGTGATATAATTGGTGAATAATCTTAGTTTATGATTAAAACTAATAAAATCCACGAAATTTGGGGTTCTACCAAGCCTCTGATGTCATCAGACTTAGAGTTATAGTGATAACTCTGAATAATGGCGTAATAGTGATGTAATGAGGTTTGATCATGATGTAATCACCACCAAACCTTAAACTATTGATCAATTCCAGTGGATATGATCAGTAAACGTCTACTAGAAGCCTGTTGGACTCTAGGAGGGAGGTATTTACTATAAATAGAGCTCTTTTTACTCTTTTTTCCCCTCAGACGCATCAAAAACATTAAATAAATACAAACAAAAAGGTAATATCTTTATTCTTTATATATAAAACTTTTATATTATTAAAGACCAAAGTTCATCTTTATTATAATCATCAATTTTGACGTGATTAAATCATTTGTTTAAACTGTTTTTGTTAAAAATCTCTCTAAAACTCATTTCCACATAAAAAATCAAGAGTATTTGTAATTTCTCTAATTTTTATTGTAAATACAATTTGTATAAGTTGTATTTATATTATTTGGCGTAAAATATCTCAAAGTTATTATATTAAGTGTTAAAAGTAGGTTATTTTCTCTATATTATTTTTTTAATAATTCTTTAATTAATATAAATAGTATTTATATTAACTTATAGCTTTGATATTAGTAATATTATTGTTATTAATTGTTTTTTATTAATGAAAAACAATTTCTTACGCCTTTATTATTTGTTTGTAAAAATAATAAAGTGCTTTTAAATATATTAATTATTTTATATTAATATATTTAATTTATTATATTATATTTTATAATATATATTATATTATTATATTATTATTAATAATATAATTACTTTTATCTTATTTATTTCATTCATAAGGACATTCATAGTACAATAAGTAAAATATTAGTAATTTTTACTCATTGTTTCATAGTCAAACCTTACATTTGGGGGCCTGGCCATGATATTTACTTAAAAGACCTTTTAAAAAGATTCTAATTGGGCTTATCCAATAATAAATTATATTTATAATCATAAAATTATACAATAATTTTATATTTTATTGATTTTAAAAGCTATTGAGGCATTTGGAAAGCAATTGTACTGTCTTACACGTGGTTTTTCACATCCTTAGACTTGCAAGAACTTTCTTTGAGTGACTCTAGTGATTAAAAAAGATATTTTATAAATTAAAAATAATTTTTATAATTTAATTTTATAAAGAATAATATTCATTTTTTTATATTTTATTCTTTAAAAATAAAAATATAAAAAATATTAAAAAATATTAAAAACCAATAAAAAAAGTTATTTTTATTCATTTTTATTCATTTCTTTATTCATTTCAAATTTTTAAAGATATAAAAGCAATTTCTACGTGGAAAATTGCCATATCTTGCCAAAAAATAACACTTCTTATAAAAAGACTTATATTTATTTGTCTTTTTTAGTGTTTGAAGATAACCCAACAGAAGACAACCAAACTACTGTTGAGAGATTGGTTGAAGAAACTTGTCAAAGTTCTCCAACACCAGTTATCACTAAAAGAAAGAAAGCTAAGAAATTAGACTTTCCAGGACCCACCATTCAAGACTCTGAAGGTAAGCACCTCTTTTATAATTGCCATAAAAAGAATTTTTATTCTAAAAATACTTTTATTTTTTCTTATTCCTTAAACTATGACTACCAGAAGAGGTTACCAATACTCCATCCAATCAGATGGAGCTGGAAACAGAGGTAGAACTGATCCCTCAAAAGGGAAAAGAAAGGGCAATATCCCCAGTGGAACAGAATCCACACAAGGAAGCGCCTTATCCCAAAGGCAAGTCCCAGAAATGCCCATGATATCTGAACCTGAATTGGAACTAAGTATGAGTAACTAAAATAAGTACAAATAACAGTCAGAGGGCTCAAATAGACATCTAAATGAGCCAGTACAAGCAGTATTACACAGTGTACAAGGACAAAGATTGGGAAATGCTGCCCCAAATACACCAAGGAGTAATGAACTCCTGGCACATCCTGAAAAACTTCCTCAAAGAGGAGGAGATAGTGAAATACTACAATGGATGGAATCCACTGTCATCCAAACCTCAAATCAAAAAGATCAAGGATTACCACGCCAAAAAGAGGGAGGCAACCAAGGAAGAAGCCCCAGTAGCTTCTACCAGCAAGCCCAAAGCCAACCCACTTCCCCAAGAAGGGAAGAAGAACAAGAAAAAGAATTGGAGGAAACCATATTCCCCAAGCTACAGGATTCCCAAAATCCAAAAAGATGCCATGGAAAATGTCTTCAATATGGCCAGAACTTTGATGGAATTCAAAGACAAAGAGGAACAAAGAATGAGACAACCCCATTCCCCAAAGAAATAACCTTGTCTCCTGATGCTGTAAATACTTTAACAGAAATTAAAAATAGTATTTCACCTCTAAAAGAAATTAAAAATAGTTTATTATCATTACAAGAAATAAATAATAATTTATCTTCTTTAACAAAAATTGTTGTACAAAACAAGAAAGAGATTGACAACATAAAATTTATGATTGAAAATAATAAACCAAAAATATTAATTGACAATACTCAAAAATTAATACAAGGACAACAAGAATTGTACAAATACATAAGTGATATCAAAGAGAAAACTTTGACAATCAATTATGATGTGAGTATTGACAATCTTACATAAAAATTAAACAAATTAAGTATTTCTGTAGAAAAATTTGAAGAAAAAACTTCATCACACCAAAAATTACTTTTGGACCATGTGGAAAAAAGTGATGAAGCAAGAATGCATCTAAAAGATGATATTCAAAGTGAAATAAGGCTTATTACTGAAAAAATGGATAAAATGAATGAGGCTAATTTAAATATTCCAAAGTTATCAACTCCATTTTCCCATATAAAAAGCCCTGTTAAAACAAAAGAGGAATTGACAAATCCTTTCATAACAGACTTGAGTCACCAAGAAAATAACCAAGTCTTAATGAAGGAAGCACCTCAGCTGAAAGAATGGCCAACATTCACAGGAGAAGGTGAATATGACCACAGGTCATTTATTAAGACAATTGACATGTTACAAGAAGACTATGCAATACCAGATGAATTAATCACTGCAAGATTACATTCATTGTTTGAAAAATCTGCAAAAAGATGGTATTATGGCATAAGACAAACAAATGGCAAAAATACCTGGTCTTGGTGGAAACAAGAAATAATCACTAAGTAAGCAAATTATGCCTGGGGGTACAAAATAGAAAATTCATTTGAAAATTCTTTCTTTGACCCAGACAAAGATAAACCTTTAACCTGGTTCTTAAAACAAGTTGAAAGACTTAATGCATTGTACCCAGAAATGTCACAAAAAATGGTGCATATGAAAATACTCAAGAAATGTGGAGGAGAGCTAGAACATGCCCTAAGAAGCAGGTGTATAGAACCATGCTCCACAGAAGAGTACATTAATGCACTGGAAGACATAGTGACAAGAACAAAAATTGGCAGGACTTGGAAGAAATTGGACATTAAAAGCCCAAATAAACCATTTATCAAAAAAGATAAATTAAAAGAATCCTTCAAGCCCAGTACATCCAATAATAATGAGCAAAGAAAATGCCATAAATGTGGAGGTATTGGACACTTAGCCAATAATTGCCTAAAAAAGGCAAAAATAAATGAAATTGTGGAAACAGAAAACCACAATGACAAAGAGGAGGAATCTGACTCTGAAAAAGAGACAGAAGAATCAGAAACTTCTGAAAGTGATTAAATCAATATAATTAATGCAGAAATTAATAATATTGATATATTATATGAAGTACTAGATGTCAACTCCAACTTACCACAAGCTGGAACATCTGACACAAACCTGACAAATGTGCAAGATGCCAAACTGTACAAAGCCAAACCTGCAAGAGGAATGGGGTATACAGCTGGAAAATCAAGTATAAGTATTGTAATGGTTGATAACCAAGAAGCAAAGGTGAACTTGGATACAGGAGCATATTGCACCTGTGTTGGTAAAAGTTATTTAAGTACAATTGTTCCAGACTGGCAAGAGAAACTTATACCAATCCAAGGTGTCAAATTTAGTAGTGCAAGTGAAAGCATGATGCCCCTTGGAATAATTGACTTAACACTTATTTTCCCTCACCCTTCACAATGTGTCAGAATTAAAGTGGAATTTGTGGTAATGGACAACTGTACCAGTAATCACTTTATCCTGGGAAATGACTACTTATCAATCTATGGTATAGATATCTCTAACCAGAAGGATAGATATTTTACTATAGGAGACAATAAAAAGACAAAAGTTTGGCTTCTTAAATAGCAAAAAACAAATTACAGTTATTAAGAAGGATGAAAAGATTCCAGAAAAGGAACTTTTTATATCTGAACAACTTCAAGAGGCAGAATTCAATCAAGAATTAACAGAAAAAATGAAAGAAAAATTGATTAACCTCTTATTTAAGTACAAAGATGCCTTTGCAACTGACAAAGAGCCACTAGGTGCCATAATTGGGCATGAAGTAGACATAATTCTTAATGTGGAAAAGCCTTACCCACCCTTACTGAGAATACCAGCTTACCCAGCTAGTCCAAGGGCTAGAGAAGCCTTAGAGGTACACATTAAAGGATTAATGGACCTTGGAGTATTAAGAAAAGTTGGACATAATGAACAGGTAGAAGTTACTACTCATGTCATTATAACTTGGCATAATGGAAAATCAAGGATGGTAGGAGACTTCAGAGCCCTGAACACCTATACCATTCCAGATAGATATCCAATACCTAGAATCCATGAGACATTGACACAATTGTCACAAGCTAAGTTCATTACAGCTATGGATGCCTTAAAGGTTTTTCATCAAAATGTCTTAACAGATAATGCCAAAAAACTACTGAGGATAATAGTCCACTGTGGAATTTTTGAATACTTAAGAATGCCATTTGGGATAAACAATGCACCTTCCCATCACCAAAGAATGATGAATACCATATTTCCTGAAGAATTATCAGAAGGATGGCTAATTATCTATATTGATGATATCATAGTTTGCTCAGAAACTGGGGAAAATCACCTTACAAGACTAGAAAGGGTACCACAGAAAATAGTCCAAGTGAATATGTAAATTTCCTTGAAAAAGTGTCATTTTGCATATAGTGAATTAAAAGCACTAGCCCATGTTGTATCTGGACTTAGTCTAGGCATAGACAAAAATAAAGTAGCAGCAGTACTACTTAAAGCAATGCCTCAAACCAAAAAAGAAATTCAATCATTTTTAGGATTTGCTGGTTACTATAAACAGCATATAAAGGACTTTGCAAAAATTGCCAAATCCTTATATAAATTATGTGACCAACAAACAGTTTATGAAATGACTGAAGAAAGGGTCAAGGCATATGAAGAATTGAAAAATTCACTAACAAATGCCCCATTTCTTCTAATGCCAGATTGGAAACTACCCTTCAAACTATATATTGATTCTTGTGGAGAAGGACTAGGTGCTGCACTTCACCAAACACAAATTATCAATGATAAACCAGTGGAAGGACCAATTTGTTTCATTTCAAGGCAGATAAAGCCAACAGAAGCAAGGTATGGAGCCAGCCAAATGGAATGCTTATGCTTAGTGTGGGCTTTAGAAAAACTGCATTATTATTTGAATGGCACAGTATTTGATGTAATCACAGACTGTAATGCTGTGAAATCACTATTAAATATGAAGACTCCAAATAGACATATTCTGAGATGGCAAATTTCTATCCAAGAATACAGAGGAAATATGACTATTGTTCATAAATCTGGTAATATCCATAAACATGCAGATGGTCATAGCAGATGGGCTCTAGCAAATACCCCTGACAATCCAGCATGGGTGCCACAAGAAGAACACCATATAGAAGGAATATGTGTTACAGATATTGGCACAGAATTCTTTAACCAGGTTAAAGAAAGCTATAAGATAGACAAAAATTGCCATATCTTAAGCCAACTTCTAATGAAAGACTGCAAAGACCCATCACTTTCATCAAAACTGGATGAAACATGGAAAACGGCATATGATGAAGGAAGATTCCACCTCCTTGATGGAATCCTTTACCATAGAACAAAACACACATGTGTTATGGCCTTAACAGATAGAACCGTGATAAACACTATTTTACATGAATGTCATGACAGTGTTGCAGCTGGACACCTTTCAGAAGATAGAACACTAGAGAGGGTGAAAACCTGCTCTTGGTGGCCAAATTGGAAAAAAGATGTTACAGAATACTGCCAAACCTGTGACAGATGTCAAAACGCCAACAGAGCCCCAGGAAAGAAATTTGGAATGATGATCCAAATCAAAGAACCAAAATCCCCATGGGAAATAGTTCATATGGATTGGGTAACAGCTTTACCTCCAGGAGGAGACAGGAGTTATAATGCATGCCTAGTGTTAGTTGACAGATACAGTAAAACTCCCATGTTCTTACCATGTCATAAAGATGACACAGCTATGGACCCAGCCATAATGATATGGAATAAAGGTATTAGCCATACAGGCTTATTCCAGAATATTATAAGTGACAGAGACCCAAAGTTCACTTCAGCATTATGGACAAATCTCCATAACTTATTTGGGACAAAGCTATCATTCTCAACAGCTTACCATCCCCAAACTGATGGTTTAGCAGAAAGAATGATACAGACCTTAGAGGACATGATCAGAAGATTCTGTGCTTATGGGCTAGAATTAAAATATTCTGATGGTTTTACCTATGATTGGTGTACACTAATACCAGCTCTTGAACTAGCATATAAGACATCAATCCATTCTTCTACTGTCAAAACACCAGCAATGCTAGAAAAAGGTCGGAATCCAAGACTTCCTTATGACACCCTCAAAAAGGACTTAGTGGATATACATCCAACAGCAAGCAGCTTTAAAATAATGCTTTACAAGGCAAGACACCATGCAAACAGATGTATGCAAGATTCTTTCAAATATGCAAAAGAAAGATGGGATAAAAGTCATAAGCCACCTGATTTCAAAATAGGAGACTTGGTTCTAGTATCAACCCTTAATTTCAATAACATAAAAGGCCCAAAGAAATTGAAAGATTCCTTTGCAGGACCATTTATGATAAAAGCACTTCATGGACCCAATGCTGTGCAATTGGAACTCACAGGTGAACTAATGAACAAACACACAACTTTCCCTGTAAGTCTAATAAAACCTTACATCTCAAGTGACAAGGAGTTATTTCCACTAAGAAATAAACCCCCACTTGAAATTCACCCCTTGGAAGAAGGAGAGGAAAAGAAAATAGCAAAAGTCCTTAAAGAAAGAAGGACAAGAAGCAAAAAAGAAAAGGAATACCTTGTAAGGTATAGAAATTCAACTCAAGAAGATGAATGGCTACTTGAGAAAGATATAACAAATGCTGATAAACTACTAAGAAGGTTCAGACATGAAAGAAAGCCTGAAAAATAGAAAATTTAAGCATTATTGAGCTTCAAGACTAACAAAGTCTATTGAAGAGGTAGGACAGTGGATGATACCCTAATTACACATATCAGATTGTGGTACAATTTTTTTTGGTGGTAGGGAATGTGAGCCTTTGAGACATGACCACATACTCAATAAGGTCACAAGAAAGACTCAGAGTAATTATACCTTTAAGATAATTATACTAAAATTACTTAGAATAATTATACATTAAAAATAATTACTTCAAAGATACAAAAATACCATAAATTGGTACAAAAATTGGTTTAACTTAAAAACCAATGAATCAACATGTGAAATAAATTATACCATTGGATTTCCCATGGTACAATACACATATACCATTTTTATGGCATATCTGTAAAGTCAATATTTAATGAGTTATAAGGAATAATACCTTATAAAAACCATAAATCCTTATTTATTTCAAGAACCAATGAAACAACATGTGAAATAAATTGTACCATTGGATGCCCCGTGAAACCTCACACATAAAACAATTAATGAGCTAATTTCCAAAGTTAATACTTAAGGAATTAACCTGAATATATGCACTTTTTTGGTCAACGCATATATTCAAGGATCATAGCTAATATCTCTTGAACTATACAAGATAGAGTGATGAACCAAAAATAAAGTTACCACGTAATTACTGTAAGAACACAGATATAAACTTTATTTTACAAATTATAATCAAGGTTAAAACCTATGATGAAATATTGATAAAAATCAACAGAGCTGTTGACCACTTTGTTGTGAAAGTGGTCCAAACTTGGAAAAACGTTGACAGTTGGATTCTACTAGCTCATTCGTGAAGAATAATGTAATTTTTATTATTAAATTCAGGGTATAACCCCCTGAAATCATGGTTTGAAGTTTGAAATATTGAATTTGGACACAAAAGATGAGTTACAAGAAAAATCATCAAAATTAGAGTTTTGATGATGTAATGAAACGCTCTTGGAAGCATCATAAGCGTATGTCAGGCTATCAGAATTCACTCTCTGAATTTTCGTAGCGTGTAAAACTTAAACGTTATTAAAGATCAAAGTTTGAGCTTAAATTGAGCAGTTATGATCACCTACTGTAACCTTAAATTACGTTTAACAGTCATATGAGTGATATAATTGGTGAATACTCTTAGTTTATGATTAAAACTAATAAAATACACGAAATTTGGGGTTCTTCTAAGCCTCTGATGTCATCAAACGTAGAGTTATAGTGATAGCTCTAAATAATGGTGTAATAATGATGTAATATGGTTTGATCATGATGTAATCATCCTCAAACCTTAAAATATTGATCAATTCTAGTGGATATGATCAGTACACGTCTACTAGAAGCCTGTTGGACTCTAGGAGGGAGGTATTTACTATAAATAGAGCTCTTTTTACTCTGTTTTCCCCTCAGACGTATCAAAAACATTAAATAAATACAAACAAAAAGGTAATATCTTTATTATTTATATATAAAACTTTTATATTATTAAAGACCAAAGTTCATCTTTATTATAATCATCAATTTTGACATGATTAAATCATTTGTTTAAACTGTTTTTGTTAAAAATCTCTCTAAAACTCATTTCCACGTAAAAAATCAAGAATATTTGTAATTTCTCTAATTTTTATTGTAAATACAATTTGTATAGGTTGTATTTATATTATTTGGCATAAAATATCTCAAAATTATTATATTAAGTGTTAAAAGTAGGTTATTTTCTCTATATTATTTTTTTAATAATTCTTTAATTAATATAAATAGTATTTATATTAACTTATAGCTTTGATATTAGTAATATTATTGTTATTAATTGTTTTTTATTAATGAAAAACAATTTCTTACGCCTTTATTATTTGTTTGTAACAAAAATAAAGTGCTTTTAAATATATTAATATATTTATTTTATTATATTATATTTTATAATATAAATTATATTATCATATTATTAATAATAATATAATTATTTTTACGCCATAATTATAATAATTATTTTTATCTTATTTATTTCATTCATAAGGACATTCATAGTACAATAAGTAAAATATTAGTAATTTTTACTTATTGTTTCATAGTCAAACCTTACAATATGCCATTGGTGAAGAACCATTAGGCAAGATCAAAGGCCATGATATAGAACTATATCTGGATGTGGAAAGACCTTATTCACCCATGCTTAGGAGACCTCCTTATCCAGCAAGCCTGGAAACCAGGAAAGAAATTGAGAAAAATATCAATGAACTCTTTGACATGGATGTCATCAGGAAGATTGGACATAATGAAATAGTGGAAATCACCACCCCTGTCATAATCACCTGGCATGATGGCAAGTCTAGACTGTGTGAAGACTTCAGAGCTCTGAATAACTACACAAAAGCAGACAGGTACCCTATACCCAGGATACCTCATGCCTTGGATAAACTGGCAAAAGCCAAATACATAACCAAAATGGATTGTATGAAAGGCTTCCACCAAAATGGAGTTAAACCAAAATCCATGAAATTACTCAGAATAATATGCCATATGGGCATATATGAGTATACCAGGATGCTATTTGGCATCAAAAATACACCAGCTCACTTCCAAAGGATGATGGACAAAATATTTCAAGAAAAAATATTGGAAGGCTGGATGGTGGTATATATTGATGATATCATTATATACTCAGAGACATGGGAAGATCATATACATTACATAGACAGAGTGCTAAGCAAATGTACACCCATCAATCTGTAAATTTCACTGAAAAAGTGTAATTTTGGCCAACAAGAGCTACTGGCTCTAGGACATAAAGTCTCAGGTCTTAGTCTGGCAATTGACCAGAATAAAGTAGCAGCAGTACTGCAAAAGCCAGTACCAAAGAGCATCAAAGAGATGCAATCTTTCCTTGGGTTTGCTAGCCACTATAGAAACCACATCAGAAATTTTGCCCACATAACTAGTAGTTTATACAAGCTGTGTTCTAAAGATGTAGTTTTTGAAATCACCAAGGAAATGAGGGATGCATATGAGAGGATCAAATATGAACTCACAAATGCACCTGTGCTCATCTTACCTGACTGTGAACTATCATTCAAGTTATACATAGATGCAGCATGTAGTCAAGGCCTAGGAGCAGCCCTTCACCAAAGACAAATTGTGGATGGTGAACCAAGAGAAGGAGTAATTTGCTACATCTCAAGGCAACTGAAAGATTCAGAAGCCAGGTATAGGGCCACCAAGACTGAATCTCTATGTATAGTGTGGGCTCTGGAGAAACTTCATTATTATTTGGAGGGTGCAGTCTTTGAAGTCTACACAGACTGCACAGCCTTAAAGTCTTTACTGAACATGAAGACTACAAATAGACACAAGCTGAGATGGCAAATAGCCATCCAGGAGTATAGAGGGAACATGACCAACATATACAAGGAAGGTAAAAGTCATACCAATGCAGATGGCCTTAGCCGATGGCCACTGGACAATGTCAAGAGCAATCCAGCTTATGACCCTGAAGTTGCAGCCAAAATCCCTATCCATTTCATGGAAATAGATAGGCGGAAGAAATTCAGATTTTCTGAATGGGCACCAGAAAGTGATACCCTTGACAGTGGAAACACTGATTCAGAGAAAACAGAAACTCCCATATTGGGAATAAGCTCCTCTGAACTGCACAATGAATTTTTCAGTGCAGTACTGAAGTCTTATGCCAAACAAAAACACACAAACAGTGTGGCATACTACTAAAACTCCTTAAACAAAAGTACAGGAGTCCAGAGCTGGAATCCCAGCTGGAACAACCCTGGTTGAGGGCCTATAAGGATAACAAGTTCTTCCTTATAGATGGCCTGCTCTACCACAGAGAAAACCACACAAGTGCACTCACAGTGGTAGAAAGAGACCACATCTCTCTTATCCTACAGGAATGCCATGACTGCCCCTATATGGGACACATGAGTGAAGACAGGACCAAGGAGAGGGTAGCAAGCACAGCTTGGTGGACCAATTGGGAGAAAGAGTTGAGTGAATACATCAACACTTGTTAAAGATGCCAAAAGGCAAATAGGAAACATGGGAAGAAGTATGGGTTACTTCAACACATAGAGGAACCCAAAACCCATGGGAAACCATCAATATGGACTGGGTTACAGGACTTGTCCCAGGAGGGAAAGAAAACTACAATGCCTGCTTAATCATAGTTGATAGGTTCAGCAAGAGCATGAGGTTTCTACCATGCCACAAGGAGGACACAGCCATGGATACTGCCCTGTTATTTTGGAATAATATCATATCTACCTGTGGAGTCCAAAGATCATCATTAGTTATAGGGACCCAAAATTCACATCTGAATTTTGGACCAACTTGTATGACATGCTTGGCACCAGGCTTGCGTTCCGCACATCTTATCATCCACAAACAGATGGCCTAGCTGAAAGGATGATCCAAAAAATGGAGGAAATCCTTAGAAGGTTCTGTGCCTATGGCATGGAATACAAGGACCATGAAGGATACACCCATGACTGGGTTACCCTTCTACCAGCTGTCCAGCTGGCTTATAATACAAGTCAGCACTCTACCACAGGAAAAACACCTGCACTGGTAGAGAAAGGGTGGAATCCCTTGTTGCCTGTGGATCACTTAAAGAAGAATCTTCTAACCATCCACCCCACAGCCAAAGACTTCCAAAAACATGGAGCTGAGCCAAATCAGCTCAAAAGGTATCAAAAGAAAGAGGAAACTCACCTCTTTCTGAAAACATAAGTCCCATGACCATAGGACAAGAGATAACAAAGTTATGCCTGCTCAAAGTTATTGCTGAGCATAAACCTTAATTTTCACCTCTCATTAAAAATCTAGAAGGAGAGGCTTAACCCCATCAAATGGGTACTCAGAATGAAGCTCTAAGCCAGGGCTATCTAATGGTACCAGAAACACTTAGCTAGCACCAGTATTACTTGAGTTTATGGCCAAATTCAGGCCAAATAAGGGTGAAAAAAAACATCCACCTCTCATCTGACTTTTGCAGTATTAGTGTGAGATACCTAAAGTGGGGTCTGTTTAGAAAGAGAAAAATCAGGGCTATCTGATGGTGTCATCCATCTCCTCATATCTCAACTATAGCAGAGCTTATGGGGCAAACAAGCCCAATACAGCTTTTTGCCTAAACCAAGCATATGTACAAAAATCTTGTATGTGGCATACCTTTGCCATATTTAATGATAACCATATCAAATAAGGTACCATTGTGTAAAACACATACAGGGATACACACTGATTCAGTTTTGAGGTTGATATCTCAAGAACTGACAAAGTTACAGCTGTTTTAAGGTCAAAATCCCACATTCTGACCAATACAGCCTTACCATTGGATAATATCCCATAATCATGAATATGAGGTGTCAAATAGACGAAGAAGCTTTTTTTACTTAAATAACTCATATTTCAGTCAATACTGGGGTCCCATACAGTTTCTGTACAGCATTCTACGCATCATACACGTCAGAATCAGGCTGTGAGGTCTCCAGATGAAAATTTTCATCCTGTATTGGTAAAAACTGCCCAGATGTGGTTTCAAAACCACATCTGAGCCCAATACAGGCCATACAGGTCTTTGAAAACCACAAGCCTGTCTCAGAGAGTGAAAAACTCTTCACTTCCTCTATGTGGAAAGGTCTAGCAACCTTTCCACCCCAGTTCAGGATAAAAAGGAGGCTTTTCACAGCCAGAATTGTTTCCTCATCCTGCTCTTGAATACCCTATGTAGTAAACTGTCCAAAACAGCTTTACTCTTGGGTAATAAACAGTTAGAGTTATAATTTTAACTATTTTAGTTCTTATTATAGTAATCCAACTTGTGAGCCTTAGAGGTATTTTCATATACCCAAAAGACCACAAAAGATAAATTAAGATACAAATATTAATAAATTTAATTTATTTATATTATAAAAATAAAAATTGAAGTATAAATACAAATTTATATTTAAAAATCAAAATTTAATTACAATTTAAAAATAAAATTACATTAAATTTTGGAATTATAAAATAACATTTATACTTGAAAAAATTAAGTAAAAATGAAATTTTAACAAAATTGTAAATAAATAAATAAATTTGGAAAAAAGCTAAATAAAAATTATTACAACTTTTTTTCCAATAAATAAACATATAAAAATTATTTCACCATTGGATTCCTCATAAAAAATGAGGTGGGGTCACCTCTGAGTGAAATTCTTGTAACTCAACTCTAAATAAGCTTAAATTAAGTTTTTAGTATTTTCAATACAAAAGTTGAAAATCCTCAAAACTTTAATTTAATTCACACCACATGTGATGTTAACCATCAATTTTTGTGTTAAAATTGAGGTGTTGTGTTTAGTTTAGAAGTTATGAGGAATTGAAGCATTTTCAATTGAATTCAATTGAAATGTCAAAATGTGCGCGTGTATTACATAAGTGAACTTTGATTTCAATATGAGGTATCAATTATTACTGTATTTTACTGTACAATTCAATTGAATTACATATGTAAATTATAAATATAATATATGATTAGGAATTAGAGGAAAAATAAATTGGAAAGATTAAATTTCGGGGGGGAAAGGGAACTCCAGCTCTAAGGGGGAGCTAGACTCCCAAAGTCCTTGCTGACAGGCATGGGATGTGAAAATTCACACAAAGGTTCATAACGTTTGGCCTGGAATTGAGTTACAGGGTCTGTGGACTCAATTGATGATGAGGTTTTGATACCAACTGGGATAGTTTTAGCTGATGCCAAGAGGGTAAAACTACCCTTAAGATAAAACAATCATAGAAAAAACAGTTTGAACTGGTTTCTACGCCTCTGACACACATTCTGACTAGTTTTGAAGGCTCTAAGCCTGGTATTGCTATAGTAATGGTTGATTTAAGGGTCTAAAATGGCTAAAAATGGCTAACAATGGCTTAAACCAGCCCTTTTTGTTCTAAACCATGGTTCAATAATGCCATAATTGGCTTTTCTGTTGTCAGACTGTTTTTCACGACTGACAAGAGTGAATTTTACTTTTTGAGTAAGAAAATTGATGGCTATAAAATAATGTCTTCTTTGCCCCACTTTTCTCTTCATGTTAAAATCTTTTCCTTTTATTAATTAGTTTAAACACTGTTAAACCAATCAATAGAATATTCCAACCACCATTTTTAAATCATTTTAATCCTTTTAATCACGTGAAAAAATCATTATAATCATTGTTTGTAACTCTTATAATCATTTTTACCCCTGAACCACCCCAAAAGTGAATTAAAGCATCTTTCATCACTGTAAACTTTGTCACTTTGTTTCCAAATTCACTCTGGTCACTTTTGGGCGTGTTTTCTCTTTAATATTCTTTTTAAAGACTATGTTCTTCAATTAATTGCTTGCAGCTATTTTCTCAATTAATTCCAATTGAAATTGCTCTTGAAGAAATTTCTTTTGTAGCCTTAAATATCTCTTGTAGAGTATTTTTTGGATAAATTTTTATTGTTGGTAAAACAATAAATCTTTATAATATTATTGTTTTATACTAATAAAGCTATAAACAATAAAATAGGCGTGTTTTCTCTTAAAAATAATATCCTTTACTATTTTTAATTGATTTTTACCTTATACAAATTTTGAGGACAGGAAATTTACTTGATCTTTAATCAAAGTTTCATATCCACACCTTACATTTGGGGCCCAGCCATGATATTTTACCTGTGACATATTTTTCTTTGCTCTTTTTAAATATTTTTCTTATATTGAAAAATTCAAAAACATATAAAAAATACTTATAATTCAAAAAATCAATAAAAAATAATTTTTTTCATATTATAAGTGAGGCTTATATTTTTATTTCTTTTTTGAAATATCCTTTTTTTACTTAATTAATTGGTTTTCTCATTAATTTTAGTTTCTGACAACGTGGTAAGACAAGAAAACATTGAAACAGCCTCAACAGTCACCACCATTATTCCTACCAGTACTATTAATCCAGACCATAATAGTACTGTTATTGTGACTCAAAATAACCAACCTGAACCAATATCTTATGAATTGAGTAGCTTGGACATAAGTAATATGCTTCAGAAAGCTAAGAAATTTGCTAATAGTACGTTTTTTGACGTAAAAATACTATTTTAAGCCTTTTTAACCATAATTATGCCTTCAACCAGGTCAGCAGCCAGCTATAACCCCTCAAGCAGCTCCCAGAAAGGTAATAGACGTGATTATGCCAGAGTCCAATCAGGTACAGAAGGAAAAGGGTCAGTTGATGACTTCCAAACAACTAAAATGGGTCATTCTGAAGCTGATAATACCATTTTACCTTCAAAAAGAGCTGACACCGCCACAACAAGCCTCTGTGGGCATATAAAAAGCATGCCACAGTGCATACAACAATGCACTTCAATTAAAGGAGTACCAGATCCTTGCAGACCTGTGGAAGAATTGCATGAATTCTTACCTAGCTTTGAGAAAATTCCTGGGCCATCCCAACACTTGCAAATTGCTCAATTGATGGCATCCATTGATGGAGATGAAAAACATGATGCTTTTGACACTAGAATGGAGGAAAAGCAACCCGCCACCACCAAAGCAAGTGCCAAAAACAGCCCAAGTGGCCAGCAGAAGCAATTCCAATGTGAAAAAGCAGCCACAAGCTCCAAACAAGGGCAAAGGGAAGGCACCAGCCCCAAAACCTTACAGCCAAGGCTACAGGATTCCAAAGATTCTGCAGGATGCCATGGAAAATGTATTCCAGATGGCCAGAACCATGATGGAATTACAGAAGAAGGAGGAAGCCAGATTAAGATTCCAGAAATGATTTCTGATATATCTTATTCCATCCCAGAGTTGTATGATGCTATAAATGATGTGAAAAAACATCTTTCTGATAAAAATGAAACCATTTGTAACAACATTAAGACAAACAACCTGAGTCTGTGCCAAATTAATGAAACACCTATGTGTTTTGAAAAAGTTTTAAGAACAATTAAAATTTCCAATGATGATAATTCTTCTGGCAATAAAATAAATGAACAATCTTCCATTATTAAAGAATTAACAGATAAATATTCTAAATTCAATATTGATGACATAATTGAAACAAGAATTAAACAAGCCATAAATATTATCAAAACAGATAAAAAGAAAGTCCTTGATAGCATTTCAAATTCATTTACTGAAGTAAAGACATATACCATTGCCTTGAAAAAATGTTTTGATGCTTCACAAGAAGAAGTATCAAAATTATCAATGAAATTGAATCAAGTCACTGCTGATAATACAAGACAGACAGAGGTATGGCAAGAACTGACACATAAAGAAGACATGTATAAAATTGAAGTAATAAATTTAATACAAAGCTTCCAACATGAATACAGAAATTCCCAAAGGCATAGCAACAGTAAAATGAATGATATTGAACAAATACTGAACACCTTACCAAGAATGTCTACACCTCTGAATCAAAATGAGGGCACAAGAATTCCAAATCCACAAGTATTGGATGCTGATAATTCACAGTTAAAAAATGAATTAGAAATAATTGCAACAAGAATTAAACAAGCCATAAATATTATCAAAACAGATAGCAAGAAAGTCCTTGATAGCATTTCAAATTCATTTACTGAAGTAAAGACATATACCATTGCCTTGAAAAAATGTTTTGATGCTTCACAAGAAGAAGTATCAAAATTATCAATGAAATTGAATCAAGTCACTGCTGATAATACAAGACAGACAGAGTTATGGCAAGAACTGACACATAAAGAAGACATGTATAAAATTGAAGTAATAAATTTAATACAAAGCTTCCAACATGAATACAGAAATTCCCAAAGGTGTAGCAACAGTAAAATGAATGATATTGAACAAATACTGAACACCTTACCAAGAATGTCTACACCTCTGAATCAAAATGAGGGCACAAGAATTCCAAATCCACAAGTATTGGATGCTGATAATTCACAGTTAAAAAATGAATTATCCACTCCTTTTCATAACTTTGAACTATCAATGGGCCAAGCACTTTTGAAAGAAGTTCCAAAACTTAAAGAATGGCCTCACTTCAGTGTTGAAGGAGAGTATGACCATATGGAGTTCATTAGAGGTATTGACATGATCAAAGAAGATTTTGAATTACCAGACAGATTGGTAACAGCAAGATTTAACACCTTGTTTACCAAATCATCTCACAGATGGTACATCAAAATAAGACAGGCACATGGAAACCAGAGTTGGACTTGGTGGAAAATCCAAATCATTAACAAATGGGCAAATGATGCTTGGAGGTTTGAAGTTGAAACAGCCTTTGAATCTGCCAAATTTAGTGCTGATAAAGACAAAGCTTTACCATGGTTTTGCCAACAAAAAGACAGATTAACAGCATTATATCCTGACATGTCAGAATTTATTATCCATAGAAAAATTCTGAGACAATGTGGAGGTGACTTAGAGAATGCTATGAAAAGCAGGACTACTGAACAATCTTCAGCAGAGGATATTATCAATATATTAGAAGAAGTAACCACCAGAACAAAAATTGGTTCTAGTAGGGTGAATCTTGAAACAAGGTTTAATACACCTTGGAAAGATTCTGTGGACAAAATCCCCAAAGAAAATTCTAATGATGTTGGGTATAAATATGCAGATACAGTCAAAAAGTGCCATATTTTCCAAATCACCACCCATTTAGTCAATACATGTCCAAAAAAGGGGGAAAATCAATGAAATTAATATTGAAAAGGAACCTGATGTTGAAAAAGATGACATAATTGAAGACAATTCAGGTTATAAGTCATCCATATTTTCTGAATCTTTAAAAGATATAGCAAATATAAATGCCACTTTTGACATCATGGAATCTTATTCCCACTTGCCACAATTGAGCAATGGTCAACTTGTTTTATCAAAGGTTCAAGATGCACAACTTATGAAAACAAAACCAAACAGGGGAAAAGGTTATACAGCTGGTAACTCCTGTATAACAGAAGTGGTGATTGACAACAAGCCCACCAAACTTCTGCTTGACCCAGGAGCCTTCTGCTCTTGTGTTGGAAAATCTTTTCTTAAGACTTGTGTACCTAATTTTGAAGACCAATTGTTACCAATTGATGGTATAAAATTCAACAGTGCAAGTGACCCAATGAAAGCATTAGGAATCTTTGAGACCAATGTCATATTCCCACACATAAATGGGAATTTAAGAATCACAGCTGAATTTGTTGTTATGGAAAATTGCTCTAGTACCCATTTTATATTGGGAAATGACTATTTAATCATGTATGGGATAGATTTGCATAATAATAAAGACAGATACTTTACTATTGAAGACAATAAGCGCCAAACAATTTGCCTTTTTACCATTTAAAAGACAAATTACAGTGAACCAAGACTGTAAAGAAAACTCTCTAATACATGCCTTGATTGAAGAGGATCTTATGATGAAGGAAGATTTCACCTACTGGATGGTATAATTAATCACAGGACCAAGCACACATGTGTCATGACAGTTGTGGACAGGTCATTAATCAATCTTGTACTAAAGGAATGCCATGACAGCCCCTTCTCAGGACATCTTTCTGAAGACAGAAGAAGGAAAAAAAGACATAACTGAAGCTACTAGACTTCTCAGAGGTTCAGGTACACTAGAAATAACAATATTACAAAGTAATATTCCTTTTTTAGGGGGAGGGAATGTGAGCCTTAGAGGTATTTTCATATACCCAAAAGACCACAAAAGATAAATTAAGATACAAATATTAATAAATTTAATTTATTTATATTCTAAAAATAAAAATTGAAATATAAATACAAATTTATATTTAAAAATCAAAATTTAATTACAATTTAAAAATAAAATTACATTTATACTTGAAAAAATTAAGTAAAAATGAAATTTTAACAAAATTGTAAAAAAATAAATAAATTTGGAAAAAAGTTAAATAAAAATTCTTATAACTTTTTATCCAATAAATAAAAATATAAAAATTATTTCACCATTGGATTCCTCATAAAAAATCAGGTGGGGTCACCTCTGAGTGAAATTCTTGTAACTCAACTCTAAATAAGCTTAAATTAAGTTTTTAGTATTTTCAATACAAAAGTTGAAAATCCTCAAAACTTTAATTTAATTCACACCACATGTGATGTTAACCATCAATTTTTGTGTTAAAATTGAGGTGTTGTGTTTAGTTTAGAAGTTATGAGGAATTGAAGCATTTTCAATTGAATTCAATTGAAATGTCAAAATGTGCGTGTGTATTACATAAGTGAGCTTTGATTTACATATGAGGTATCAATTATCACTGTATTGTACTGTACAATTCAATTGAATTAAATATGTAAATAATAAGTATAATACATGATGAGGAATTAGAGGAAAAATAAATTGGAAAGATTAAATTTGGGGGGGAAAGGGAACTCCAGCTCTAAGGGGGAGCTAGACCCCCAAATTCCTTGCTGACAGGCATGGGATGTCGAAATTCACGCAAAAGTTCATCACTTTTGGCCTGGAATTGAGTTACAGGGTCTGTGGACTCAATTGATGATGAGGTTTTGATACCAACTGGGGTAGGTTTAGCTGTTGCCGAGAGGCTAAAACTACCCTTAAGATAAAACAATCATAGAAAACACAGTTTCAACTGGTTTCTACGCCTCTGACACACATTCTGACGAGTTTTGAAGGCTCTAGGACTGGTACTGCTATAGTAATGGCTGATTTAAGGCTCTAAAATGGCTAAAAATGGCTTAAACCAGCCCTTTTTGGTCTAAACCAGGGTTGAATGATGCCATAATTGGCTTTTCTTTTTTCAGGCTGTTTTTAACGACTGACAAGAGTAAATTTTACTTTTGGAGTAAGAAAATTGATGGCTATAAAAGAATGTCTTCTTTGCCCCACTTTTCTCTTCATGTTAAAATCTTTTCCTTTTATTAATTAGTTTAAACACTGTTAAACCAATCAATAAAATATTCCAACCACCATTTTTAAATCATTTTAATCCTTTTAACCACGTGAAAAAATTCTTATAATCATTGTTTGTAACTCTTATAATCATTTTTCACCCCTGAACCACCCCAAAAGTGAATTAAAGCATCTTTCATCACTGTTAACTTTGTCACTTTGTTTCAAAATTCACTCTGGTCACTTTTGGGTGTGTTTTCTCTTTAATATTTTTTTTAAAGACTCTGTTCTTTAATCAATTTCTTGCAGTTCTTTGCTCAATTAATTCCAATTGAAATTGCTCTTGAAGAAATTTCTTTTGTAGCCTTAAATATCTCTTGTAGAGTATTTTTTGGATAAATTTTTATTGTTTTATACTAATAAAGTTATAAAAAATAAAATAGGCGTGTTTTCTCTTAAAAATAATATCCTTTACTATTTTTAATTGATTTTTTACCTTATACAAATTTTGAGGACAGGAAAAGTACTTGATTTTTAATCAAAGATTCATATCCACACCTTACACAACTGGTAAGACTGCACCCAGGGCTCTCAATAGTGCTCACCACCACTATTCTTTAATAGTAGAACCCTTTAATTACATTATAAATCTTTATTTTACTCAAAATACTATTATCTTAAATCATTTTTATGTGTCACAGTCAAAGTTCTAGTTGTAAATAGCCTAAGTAATGCTTCAACATAGACTCAGCCTGACATACTAAAACTTTCAACAATCACCAGGAGGGAATTATTGCTTCTATCACCTCCTGGTGGTAGGCCAGTTACCCAATCCATATGGACAATTTTCCAAGGTCTACTAGGCTCCCAGATTTTTATCATATGTCAAACTCTTTTTCCAGTGGACTTATTTGCTTTCTGAAATCTGTAACAGGTTTTTGAATATTCTGAAACATCTTTTTGCCCCATTGGCCACCATATGCAGGTCTTAATTTTCTCTCTTGTTCTGTCCTCCAATAGGTTCCCTGAGAAGGGGCTTTAATGGAGCTCTTTTAATACAAGATTTATTAAGGACCTGTCCACATCTATCATGACACATGTGTGTTTTTTCCTATGGTAGTTTATGCAATCAAGTATATCAAATATCCCTTCATCATATGACTGTTTACATATGCCATCTAAGGAATGTATCACAGATTTATCTCTGTAATCTTTAGTAAGTAATTGACATAGAATGCTAAAATCTGTATGTTGAGTATAAATGTTCCTCACTCCCTCAAAAGTTGTTTTTAGGTCTGTAGCACTTATTGCTTCTATTGGAATTAATGGAGAAGCTTCTTTTAGTAGATAAGCAGGATTTTCAATGACATTTGGTAATGGCTATCTGCTCAGCCCAACTAGATTTATGAATATTCCCTTCTTTGTGCAAAATGGTCATATTACCCCTATATATATGGCTATTTTCCATGTGAGCATATGTCTGTTGGGCGTGTTCATGTTTATAAGGGATTTAACAGAAGTGCAATATGTTCTAACTTCAAAAGAACATCCTTCAAAAAACTAATTAAGATTTTACAAGGAAAAAACAAGACATAAAACCTCCATTTGACTTGATCCATATCTGGCTTCAGTGAGTTTTATTTGCCTAGATATAAAGCATATGGGTTCTTCCACAGGTTTGTCATTGATAATATGTACTTGATGAAGTGAAGCTCCTAGCACATCTCCTGATGCATCAATTAAAGGCTTAAAGGGCAGTTGAAATCTGGCACCAGTAGAAGTGGAGAAGTGTTTAAGGCTTTTGTCAGGGATTCAAAGGCTTTGAACATTTCAAAAGTCATTTCAAATACTGTTTATTTGTCAAAAAACCTGTAAAGAGGTCTTGCTATGGATGTAAAATGGACAATATTCTGCCTGTAGTATCTTCTAAATCCTAAAACTGACTGGTTTCCCTTTTTGTTCTGAGGCATAGGTTTTAGTAGCACTGCTGAAGCTTAATTTTTGTAAATTCCAAGGGATAGGCCAGATACAACATGTACTAGGGCTTTGAGCTCTTTGAATCCAAAATGAACTTTCTTTAAAGAAATTTTCATGTTTGAATGTTGGAATTTTATCAAAAATTGGGATAATCTTGTTATATGCTCCTCCCAAGTTTTTGATAAAACAATAATTTAATCAATGTAAATTATTAAATATAATTCTGAAATTCCTTCAGTACAGATTTTGATCATCATTATTTGTTAATGTGAAGGTGCATTTTTGATGCCAAAAGGCATCCTTTAGTACTCATACACTTCTCACAGGGGCTCCAGTGGAAAACAAGAGTGGCCTGGCACTCAGGAATCAAGAACTCACTTGGAGAGCTTCAAAAAGATAAAGACATAACAATCATTATATTTATCTAAAGAAGAATAAGAGTAAGGAAAAATATTCCAAAGATAAAAGAATAAGGAAGCCAATGGCCAAAGATAATAAAAGAAAGCCAAAAGCCAAAGAGCCAACAAAATGAATACTCAATTCACTGTTTCAACCTGCCAGAAAGAACAATGGAATTAGTAAAGGATATGACCACCAATATCCACTTACAGGCAAAGAAGAAAAGGAGCAAATGACTGACTTAAGATTATCAGTATTTACTTTAATAAATGAAAAGGAAATTAGGATCAAAATAAATCCAATATATCAACTAACTGAGGAAAAAGTCCCCAGGGAAGAAAAGGTTGCCAGTATATGTGAAAAGTTGAAGACTGATCCTGGAGGGTTGATCACCCAGCTGTATTGCCTGTTTTGGGTAAATAGAGATCTGTCCATCTTGAGAATTCAACTGTGTAACTGAATTCCCACAGTGGAATATGAATTGGCCCAAAAGGGCCAAGGACATACAGCTTGCTTGAATACAGCCTGTATGGACAAATTGATTTGGCCAAAGAATACTGAAGTAATTTATGTCTTGACAGCTGATTTAATTATTGATAACCTCTTGAAATTACCCTTGTATTAATCCTGAAAAGAAATTACAGCCCAACTCCTGCAGGGCCAGGTGGTTGGGGTCCTTGAATGGTCTTCTGGTAGCTGCCTGGGATTGCAAGATTGAATGACTGAAAGGCTCTTCCTTCAAATTGGGTGATGGATTTGGGTACTGCAGTTGAAAAGATATAATTTGGTCCTGAAAACATCACCATTGAATTTCCGAGCAAAAATGGTGCATAATGATATATTATGCCATATATGCACCACACCTGGACCCTTTGGTATGGCATACATTGGTGAAGGAGAGGTGTTCCCCTGGATTGAGTGGAAACCTTGCTTGACCTGAGCTGGTGGTTGAAAGTGGCCAAAGTGTGTTTCTTGACCAATTTGGGTCCTGGGGTCCTTTTGGCCATTTTTGGGATTGTTGAGAGTGGGGCCAAAATTGGCTCAGGTGGGCCGACTTGTTGTTTGGGACCAACCTGACCCCTTTTGGCCTAATTGTATTCAGTCTAAAAGGGGCCTAAGCGTCCCACAGACAGTGGCCTGCAATACGCCGCATACAGAATGTTGGCTGTACAGGGCCTAAATGGCCAAAAAAGGCCATTTAGGCCTTAGACCCCATAATCAAAGGGGTTGGGCCAAAGGCCCTGGTGATGGCTAGAGGGCCCAGAAGCCCCTGGAAGACCAGATGGACCCCAGGCACAAAACAAAGACATTGGCCTGGGGGTTGGTGAGGTGGAGAATTGGCTAAAAGGGCCAATGGTTGTAGGATATGGCCTGAGGAAATAAGTTTCCAGTGAAAGGTGATATGGCCTGAAGGCCATAAAATACCAAAAATGTTCCAATTGGCCATAGAACTGATGATGTGGCCAATTTACCATAAACACCCATAGGAGGGTGATTACATGTGGTTGTGACAGTACCCCCCACCTTAAATGGTGAGCTCCTGAGCACCAAAACAAGGTAAAATCCTGTTGAGGCTGTTGCAAATAATTGGACATAGGGATTCCAGAGATATTGAATCTTGAAAGAAATTTTATGACTGGTACAAGGTTGGCATATGACGTGAGGATGATTTGGTCTTCTTCTGACATTTGACTTTGGAAGTTTTGAAGAATTGAGTTGATGTAAAGGTTTTGGAGTTAATATTATAAGAAGGAAAATTTTGAAAAAATATAGAGAAACATAAAAGAAAAATAAGAAAAAGAAGTGAGATCTTGAGGGGAATTCCAATCTTGAGCACTGAAGTGGATAGCTGATTTTAATTGGCCAAAGACCTGGAAAGCATAATTTGATTCCAGGTGCTCACAGAGTGTTCAAGGTGATGTTTTGAAAGATTGTAGACCCCTCAGGGAAGTGAAAAACGGAGAGAAACTTACTTTTGGTAGTTACCACTTTGGCCAGTGCCATAAAATTGAACATTTGCTGAAGGAATGAATTTGAAAAGAAGAACTTGGAAAGTTAAAAGAAAAATTAATGATCCATTTTTCCAAGTGAAAATGGCCATAAGGATTGAAATTGGTGTTGCAAGCTTGGCTAGAGTCCTCTATCCAGAAATTTGACAAGTGCTCACAGAGTGGCCAAGGTGATTCTTACAACAAGAAGGGGTAGAATACCTCTAAAGGTGTATTTCAGGAGTGGGACTTACTTGTGGTAATTCCTCTCCCCACCAAGCACCATAACATAATCAAGCTCTTGAAGAATTTGGTCCTGGCTTTTCAGGATATAAAGAATGAAAATCCTGGATACGTTCAGGGCAATTCTTGGGGCTTTTGGTTGGTTCTGAAGTGGATCTTTCTGGATCTTGACTGAAACCTTTCCATTCCACCAAATAGCATAATTTTCCTCTCTTGATCTTGGAATCCAGAATTTGAGAGACTTCCCATTCCTCTTCTTCTTCAATGATGATTGGAGAAGGAGGCTCTTGATGCCAATTTGGGATTGTTTACGTCTTGACTGGTTCAAGTAGGAAAATGTGCAAAACTGGGTGGATGGAAGCTTGAGGTGGTAAGCATGAGTAGTGACTTTCTTCAAGATTGGAAAAGGACCCAACCATATTTTAGACAGTTTTTTTGTGGGTCTAGTTGATTTGATGTTCTTGGAAGAAAGCCATACCATGCCACCAGCATTGAAAACAGGTGGACTTTCTCTACTTTTATTTGCATACCTCTTAAACCTGTTTATGGAAACTTCAGGTTCTCTCTTGAAATCTTGCTGTACAGATTGGATTTCTGTTGATAAATTTCCAGAAGGATTATCTTTAGTGATGTTAACTGAGTAAAATTGTGGATCTCTTCCATAAACAGTAAAAAAAGGTGATTGTTTTGTTGAAGAGTGATCAGCATTATTGTAGGAAAATTCAGCCAAAGGGAACCAGGTGTAAAAATCATCTTGATGATAACTGACATACATCCAAAGGTACTGTTCTAGTATTTGATTTACCCTCTCTGTCTGTCCATCAGTTTCTGGATGGTAAAATGTTGACATATCTCTTGAAATCTTGAGCTGCTGACAAAGATTGGTCCAAAAGGAAGAAACAAAAAGTGAACCTCTATCACTAACAATTCTTGAAGGCAGGCCATTATTTAAAAAGATATTATTGATAAATAAATGGGCCAAATCCATTGAAGCTATTGAGGAAATTGCTGGAATAAAAACTACCATTTTTGAGAATCTGTTCACTATGAGAGAAATTGGACAGTAGAATTTGAGTGATAAAGTCCATTGAAAGACAAATCCAAGGACCATTTGGAATTAGAAGAGGTTTGAGGAGTCCAAAAGTCTTTTGGTGGATATTCTTCTTTCTTGAACACTGTTGAAAGGATTAGACATAATCCTTGATAAATTGAATAATGCCAAACCAGTGGAAATCCTGCTTGACAAGTTTTAGAGTCTTCTCTTTCCCAGGGTGTCCAGCTGGAGGAGAATCATGATGCTTTTGAAGAATTCTGAGTTGATTTGTGCGGTAATTTTTGACCACCACCCAATCTTTCAATAAGAGAAGTTTGGAAGAGGAATCAAGAGAATACACTTGAACAGATTTATCTTTAACCAACTCCTGAAGGATACTTCTGTACTGAGAGTCTTGCCATAGCTTTTTCTGAATTGACTCAATCAAGTTTGAAAAACAATACACCTTCAATGCCAAAAGTCTTGAGGTTTGAACTTCATCTTTCTTAATGAGTTGTTGAAAATTAATTGGATTCTTGCTGATGGAATCCTCCCCCTCTCCAGATAAAAATTGTCCCAAACTGATAAGGCATCCGGAAGAGTAGCTAGGCGGCCAGGGTGGTAAGTCATAGAGAAATTAAATTCAGAAAGGAATTCAGCCCAGAAGGCTTGACGGCAAGTAACAACCTCTGAGGACATGAAGTATTGCAAGGATGAGTGATTGGTGATAACTTCAAAAGGGGAAGAGAGTGAAAGACAAAATGCCCTCCAACTCTTGAGAGCCCAGACTATGCCAAGGAGTTCCTTGTCATGAATCTCATAGTTGAGCTCTTCTGGAATAGGCTTGTGGCTATCAAATGCAATTGGATGTTTTCCTGAGTCAGAAACCTGACTCAGTACAGCACCCAAGGCATAATTGGATGCATGAGTCTCTACAATGGTGGGTAGAGAAGGATTAAAGTGAGAAAGGATTGGAGCTGTGGTGAAGGCCTCTTTGAGTTGATGAAACTGGCTAAGAGATTCCTCATTGAGGGGAAAACAGGAATTTTTCTTGAGGAAACTGGTGAGTGAACTAATCTTCTTTAAATAATTCTTGATAAAACGGCAGTAAAAATTGGCAAAGCTAAGGAATGACTGAAGAGCCTTGAGGTTTCTTGGAGGCAGCCGATTGAGAATTTTCTGGACTTTTTCTGGGTCCATCTTGAGGCCCTCAGAAGAAACAATATAACCTAAATACTCTACACTAGAAACATGAAATAGGCAATTGGAGGACTTAGCAAAGAGGTCATTGGCTCTGAGTATGGAAAGAACAGTGGACACATGAGTGACATGCCCTTCCTCAGACTTGGAAAAGACCATAATGTCATCCAAATAAACCACAGCATAAATATCAAGAAGATCATATAAAATATCATTGAAAAGGTTTTGAAAAGAGGAAGGAGAATTGGTGAGTCCAAATGGCCTGACCAAATACTCATAACTGCCATATTTAGCTTTAAAAGCTGTCAAGTGTTAATAACCCTCCTTGATTCTGAGCAGGTTATATGCACCACACAAATCAATCTTGGAGAAGATAGAAGAGCCATTAAAAACCATGAGAAGCTGATTCATAGGAGGAGCAGGATACTTGTTCTTCCTAGTAAAAGCATGGAGTTTGCAGTAATCAACAAACAAACAGAGGCCACCATCCTTCTTTTTGACAAAGAGGACTGGTGCTCCTGTTCAAGACAAGCTTGGCCAATGAAACCTTTCTCCAAATTCTCAGAAATGTAGGCCCTGAGTGTATCTGACTCTTGGTTTGATAAAGAGTAGATCACCCCAACTGGAGGCAGAGACCCCTCCAGCTCAATATGATGATTACAGGCGGAGTGCAGAGGAAGTTTCTCTTCTTTCACCTTGGAGAATACATCCCAAGACTGGTGATAAGCAGAGGTAACAACCGTCATCACAGTTTCTACTTCTTCTGGCTCTTCCCCTTCATCCCACAACTCCTCCAGGGAGTCATGATAAGATGAAGTAGGAAGGTCCATATTCCCAAAGAAGAGATGAAGTGAAGATAGAGAATTATCTTCCCCAACATCTTAAATCTCTTTGAAGACTTCATCTCTAGAGTACAGTAATTATTTTTGGGAATTAAGAGAAGGAATATGGACAGAAGATGGAAATGACGGTGTTCTAGAATCACCAACCAGAGCTGCACAGGATTTGGAAGAAGAAAAATCATTACTGAAAGAATTTGGAGGATCATGATAGTCCTTATGATCAGCATTGAAGGTGATCATTCATTGCCTCCAATCAATAGATGTATTGAAATGATCAATAAATTCAAAGCCCAATATGAGGTCTTCTCCCTTGGGAGTATCAATTACTAAAAAGTCCCATTCAAAGCTTGGTAATCAAGGAAGCTCAACCATATATTTGGTATGGTGAGTCACAAATACGGAAGGGGACTCAGAGGAGTCCAAGATGATAAGAGGAATATTCTCTGGGAGTTCCAACATGGTCAATGAATCCTTGTGAACAAACTGCCTTGCAATAAATGAGTTGGTAGCACCAGAATCAATGAGAATACTGTAAAAAACCAATAATTTAAGAGAATTCTTGACACCAGTAGTCAGAATGCACAATTTTGCTCTGGATGGTAAACAGTGAAGACTATTGAACACAAAATTATCTTCACTCAGGCTTTTCCCTGGCTGGGAAATTTGCCTGCTGGTTGGGTAATCTTGCTTTGAGGCCTTTTGAAACAGGACTCAAGACTATGCTTCCCACCACAATAGGTACATAAGCCCTCCTTTATTCTTATTTCTTTTTCAGAACTCATCAACTTTAAATCTTTCTTCAACAAAGAAGAATGGGGCTTGTCCCTCTTCTCAAAATTCTTCTTTTTTATTTTGACTGGAGCTTGAAGAATTTTGAGGATGGGAAACATTTGACCCAGAGGCTTCAGGATTCTTTTCTTGATGATGACCCTTCTCTTTTTGCCTCTCATGGTACCTGGTATCAAGCTCCAGTGTAATATCCATTAAGTCTTGAAGAGACTCAATTCTTGAAGGATGGGAGGCTAACCAATCCAAAATCCTGGATGGCAACCCCTTCCTGAAATGGTGGATGAAAGCCCTTTAACCCCAATATCCAATTCTTGAAACCAAAATTGTGAAATTGGTGATGTATAAAGAAACATGTACACCTTCTTTTGATCTCAAGGCATCCAATTCTGCTTCAGCTGTTTTAGCTTCATTTGGGTCTTCAAATAAAGTAAATATTTGAGATTCAATCAATTGCCAAGAATTGAGAAGATAGCTTGGGTCTTGAGTGGTGAGATTGGAAAGATAAGGTTCAATTCATTATTCAGCCCTGCCAATGAGAAATGAAGTGGCATAAAGGAACTTCCTTCTGTCTTGAGAGAAGTTTGGAGGATCATTATGAAAGATTAACTGATGAGACTGAATAGAGCTTCTAACTTTGAAGGGCTGAGTCCCATCAAGGCATTCTGGTGCCTTCATAGATTGAGTCTTGTAGGCTGGTGGTCTTGATTATTCAGAAGATGAAGCTTCTTGAAGATTGGCCATAATTTGAGTCATCTGCTGCATAATGGCCAACAAGGATGGTTCAGACTGATGAGAGACAGGATGATCAGACTGGGCTAGAGTTGGTCCTCCAATACCTTGGGATGCCCCCACAGGAGCAGGGACACCTTCAGTACCATCAGACTCTTCCTCCTCCACATAATTCTCCTCCTCCTTTTCAACATCTTAACCAGGAACTTTGAAAGTGGTCCTTGAAAGTCCTGGAAATCGGCCAACTACTCCTGAAAAAGAAATTTATCTTCTTGGCCCTCTTCCTTCCTTTCAAATGGGGTCCTCTTTCTAATTGGGCCCTCAGTTGAGAAACTGCTGGGGTGCCATCAAGAGGAACTCTTGGAGCTGGAGTAAGAACAGCTTGAGCTCTGGCCTGAGATTTTGTCTTTCTTGCAGGAGGTGAGTGTTGGATAGGCATGATTACAGGATAAGAATTGAAATAAATAAATAAAAAATTGAAATTTGGGATGAGAGCTTGAGGCAAATCAAAATAAGCTTGAAGTCAAAATAAAAATCAAATATTTAGGAAAATCAATGAAACAAATGAAAATCTGCAGGTAAATCAATAAATCAAATGTCAAATGAGGTCTTGAAGTCAATATCAGTAAGTCAATTCAATCAAATCAAACTCTTGAAGAAATCAATCAATAAATAGAATCTTGAGGCAAAATCAATTTAAGTCAAGATTATTGAGGTAAAAAATCAGCATAATCAATGATCTTTGGGTCAATCAAATGATCTTGAATTCAATTTCAATTTTATGTCAAATGAGTCAATCAAATCAAAATCAAGTGAATTCCTCCTTAAATCAAAATGAATCCTGATATGAAGAACGTGTCTGAAGACTCTTAATGACCAATTTGAAAAATCAATTGAAATTAAAGATAAGATTGGATTGAGATTTGAAAAGAATTGATGATTAAAATTAAGATTTAAAAGAGAAAAATGAAATAAAATGGGTCAGCTTTCAATTTTCAAAATGAAGAAGGAATGAGAGAAAATTGAGAGGGGACAATGAATCATAAATTTCATAAGCATTAAAGAGTCATAATTTCAATGAAATGAGTGAATGAAATTATAAAGAAAGAATGAAAAGAATGAAAAGAAATTATGAGTTAATTAATATAATGTCACAGGGGCTCTAGTGGAAAACAAGAGTGGCCTGGCACTCAGGAATCAAGAACTCACTTGGAGGGCTCCAAAGAGATAAGAAACAACAATGATTATATTTCTTTAGAGAAGAATAAGATTAAGGAAGAATATTCCAAGAATAAAAGAAGAAGGCAGCCAATGGCCAAAGATAATAAAAGAAAGCCAAAAGCCAAAGAGCCAACCAAATTAATCCTCAATTCACTGTTTCAACCTTCCAGAAAGAAAAATGGAATTAGTAAAGGATATGACCACCAATATCCACTGACAGGCAAAGAAGAAAGGGTGAAAATAACTGACTTAAGATTAGCAGTATTTACTTTGATAAATGAAAAGAAAAGAAGGATAGAAATAAGTCCAATATATTAATTAACCGAGAGAAAGGTCCCCAGGGAAGAAAAGGTGGTCAGTATATGTGAAAAGTTGAAGACTGACCCTGGGGAGTTGATCACCCAGCTGTATTGACTGTTTTGGGTAAAGAAAGATCTGTCCATCTTGAGAATTCAACTGTGTAACTGAATTCCCACAGTGGAATATGAATTGGCCCAAAAGGGCAAAGGACATACAGCTTGCTTGAATACAGCCTCTATGGTCCAATTAAGTTGGCCAAAGAATACTGAAGTAATTTATGTCTTTACAGCTTATTAAATTATTGATCACCTCTTGAAATTACCCTTGGAATAATCCTGAATAGAAATTACAGCCCAACTCCTGCAGGGCCAGGTGGTTGGGGTCCTTGAATGGTCTTCTGGGAGCCACCAGGGATTGAAAGATTGAATCACTGAAAAGGTTTTCCTTCAAAATGGGTGATGCATTTGCGGACTGGAGTTGAGAAGACATAATTTGGTCTTGAAAACATCACCATTGAATTTCTGAGCAAAAATGGTGCATAATGGTATATTATACCATATATGCACCATGCCTGGATCCTTTGGTACAGAGTGTATTGGTGAAGGAGAGGTCTTCCCCTGAATTATGGGGAAACCTTGCTGGACCTGAGCTAGTTGCCTCTGGTGGTTTCCAGAGGCCAAAGGTTGAAAGTGGTCAAAGTGTGGTTCTTGGGGTCCCTTTGGCCATCTTTGGGACTTTTGAGATTGGGGCCAAAAGTGGCTCAGGTGGGCCCACCTGGCCTTGGGGGCTGGTGGACTGCGCCCTTGGCCCCTTTTGGCCTCATTGAATTTAGGCCAAAAGGGGCCTAAGGGTGCCACAGACCATGGGAAATAAAGGGCCTGAATGGCCCAAAAAGGCCATTTAGGCCTTAGACCCCATAATGCAAGGGGTTGGGCCAAAGGCACTGGTTATGGCTAGAGGGCCCAGAATCCCCTGGAAGACCAGATGGATACCCCAGGCCCAAAACAAAGAAATTGGCCTGGGGGTTGGTGAGGTGGAGAATTGGCCAAAAGGCCCAATGTTTGTAGGATATGGCCTGAGGCCACAAGTGGCCAGTGAAATTTGATATGGCCCAAAGGCCATAAAACACCAAAATGGTACCATTGGCCATAAAACTTATGACGTGGCTAATTGGCCATAAAATGAGGTAAGGCTATATTTGCCACAAACACCCATTTGGGGTGATTACATGTGGTTGTGACAACACTACACAATGGAAAATAATCCTCAAATATTTCCTTTCTCTTTGTGTCACTAAGCTTTGATGGAATCCCTTCAGGGAATCCATAGTGCTGATGTACAATGTTTGAGATATTTGAGTAAGGGAAATTTGGATTTTTGGTATGGGATATAATTCTGGGGAAGTGTATTTATTTAAACCTTTGAAATATCCAACCATTGTTGATTTTCCATTATGCCATGCCACCATGAAAGAGGTAGTTATTTATACCTCTTATTTGTAGCCAAACTTTCTTATCACACCAAGGTCTAAGAGTTCTTTAATGTTTAGATCAAGGGCTTCTCTTGACTTTGTTCTTTGTTTGTATGAAGGCCTTCTTAAGAGTTTTGGATAAGGTCTTTCAACTTTTTAAACACTTATTATCACCAATAGTAAAGTATCTGTGCTTCTTGTTATGTAAATCTATTCCATAAATAATTAAATAATCATTTCCAAATATGGAAGAGGTGCTAGAGCAGTTTTCCATAAAGATAAATTAAACAGTAATTCTAAAATTACCATGGATTTTGTGGAAATATTAAAGTGGTTTCATAAATTCCCAATTCTTTCATTTTATTGCTTGCACTGTTTAATTTCATGCCATCAATTGGTAATAATTGATCTTCAAAATTTTGTACACAATCCACAGGAAAAGATTTTCCAGCACAACAGAAGAAGGCCCCTGGGTCAAGTAAGAGTTTAATTGCTTTTTATCAATCCCCCTTCTGTCATACAGGAGTTTCCAGCTGTAAAAACATCCCCCCTGTTTTGTTTGGTTTTCATAATTTGTGAATCTTGTATTTCTGATAGGTAAAGCTGACTATTACTTAATTGTGGTAAGTGGGAGTATGATTCCATGATGTCAAATGGGAAATTGATATTTTCTATATCTTTTGAAGATTGAGAAACTATTGATAATTTATCATCTGAATTATCCTCATTCACATCATTGTTTTCAACATCAGTTTCTTTTTAGATGTTAATTTCATTTATTTTCCCTCTTTTTGGACATTCATTAGCAAAATGTGTGGTGCTTTGGAAAATATGGCATTTTATGATGTTTTCTGCGGATTTATATTTCATATTACTAGAATTCTATTTGGGTTTTTTTTCCACAGAATCTTTCCAAGGTGTATTAAACCTTGTTTTAAGATTCATTCTACTATAACCAAGCTTGGTTATGTTGGTTACTTCTTCTAGTATATTTATAATATATTCTGCTGAAGATCATTCAGTGGTCCTTCTTTTTACAGAATATTCCAAATCACCTCCACATTATCTTAAAATCTTTCTGTGGATCAAAAATTCTGACATGTCAGGGTATAATGCTGTTAGCCTGTCCTTTTGTTGGAAAACCATAGTAAGGATCTGTCTTTGCCAGAATTAACTTTTTCTTTGTATCTACTCAAAATATCCAAGAATAATTGGGCCACTTGATGATTTGGGCTTTCCACCAAGTCCAGCTTTGGTGTCCATGTGCTTGTCTTAACTTGATATACCATTTATGAGCTTACTTGATAATCAAGATGTTAAATCTTGCTTTTACAAATCTTTCTGGAAATTAAAAATCTTTTTTGATTGTATCAATACCTCTAATGCATTCCACATGGTCATATTCTGCTTTGCAGCTAAAGTGAGGCCATTTTTTAATATTTGGTACCTATTTCAAAGGTTCTTGGCCCATTGATAGCTCCAATGTATAGAATGAAGTTGAAAATTAATTTTATATTTGTGAATTTTCTACATCCAATACTTGTGGATTGGAATTTCTTATACCTCATCCTTAGTTAGAGGTGTAGATATTCTTGGCAAGGTTTTCAGTAGTTGTTCAATTTTGCTGATATTAATGATATTAAACCTTGTAGAATTTCTGACTTCATGTTGTAAACCTTGTATTAAATTGATTAACTCAATTTTATACATTGCTTCACTAATTGCCATTGCTTTTCATAATTCTGTTTTTCAAGTATTGTAAGAAATAATTTTATTCAATCTCATTGTTAGTTTTGATAATTCTTCTTTTAAGGTATCAAAACACTTTTTCAAGGCAATGGTATTTGTCTTTACTTCAGTAAATCAATTTTGAATATCATCAAGTATTTTCTTATCATCCTCTTTGATAATGCTTATGGCTTTGCTTATTCTTGTTTCAATTATGTCATAACTATTTAATTTTGAATATTTATTTGTCAATTTCTTCATTATGAAAGATTTTTCATTTACTTTATTTTCAAATTGAGTTTCATTGTTTTATGTTTTGATTGTTCTAAGAAACTTATAAAAGCACACAAGTGTTTCATTTATTTGGGGGTGTAAGAAATTACCCAGAATAAAAGTGGATCCTTTCCTCATGTTAGGAATAGTAATACTAACTTGATAATGTTTTGGAATTTTTTGTCCATTTTTCTTAAACAGCTCTAGTTCCTTGCCCTCAAGCTATACATACTTTTGGACCTAAATATCAATTTTAGCCCTGCACCCTTTCTTCAACTTTAAATTGATACAAATCCCCTAAGCATCCTTCCTTCATATCTCAAAATTAATTCCAAAAAAACCCACTTTTTTTGAAAATTGATACCTCAACAAAATTCCTCTTTTTAACCTTTAAGCTGTTAGTCCTATTCTGTTCATGTATTTATTCATTTCTTCTGGGTGGATTCTTGACTTTGGATGACTTTCTAAATCAATTTTTGGGGCTGTAAGATATTACCCATAGTAAAGGTGAATCCTTCACTCATGTTAGGAATAGTAATACTAATCTGATAATTTTTGGAATTTTCAATCTATTTGTTTCAAACAGCATTAGTGCCTTTCCCTCAAACTAAGCATACTTTGAGACTTAAATTTCTATTTTAGCATTGCATCTTTATTTCAACTTTTGATTAATACACATCTCTCCAAAATTTCTCCTTTTTATCTCAAAAGTAATTCCAAAAGAATCACTTTTTTTTAAGAAATTGTGCCTTCCTTAGAGCTATGTCTGGAAAGCAAAGAGCAGGTAGATATCATGGAAAAGGACAGACCCATTCTCAATCTTGGAATAAATCTCAGCTTTTTAATAAAACTTCTAGGTTGTTCACATTTGAATCATTATTTTAGATCATGTCAATTTTCTGTTGAAAGTTTTTTCAACCCAGTTCCTTCTAATGATCTTGAAATATAATAATTTAGATGCTTTTTTTTAGAAAAAATCCCTTTTTTTAGAGATTTCATTGAAAACTATTATCATTCTATTGATTCAGGACTTATAATACCTTATTATAAATCAATCTCTCCTTCCTCAACTCAAGTATTTTCTGTTATTAATTTCATTCCATTTAGAGAAATTACTGCTAATGTGAAAGAAAAATTAAATTTTGTCTCTCAATTTTCAGTTGAATACATCCCTTTCTTATCAAATATTCAAGAATAAGGAAACAAAATCACTGGTTCTATGTTTTCTATTGGCTGGAATCCTCCAAGACTTGTTCAACTAACTATTGGCCTGTATAACTCTTCTTCTAACATTTCAAAATACATCCCAATGTATGATCACTTAAGCAACAAAATTCCTGAAGTGGCCAAAATTCACAAGATATTTCTCCAAAACCTCTCTTTAACAATCTTCAAAAACAACAACAAAGATATGACCAAAGTTGGCATTCCTGGTTTTGAAATGTTGGATCTTTGTGATTCTCAAACTGAATCCTTTTCAAATCAATTAAGATATACAATCAATAATTTTGCTAACTTTCCAAATTGTGATAAAACTGATTCTTTCTAGTTTTCTTATTTTCTCCCTATTCCAATCTCCAAAGAAAATGGTAGTATTATTTTCAATAATTATGATCTTTTTAATGAATTTTTTGTATTTCCAGACTATTCAATAAATCTCAGCTTAACGGGAAGACACCCAGGAATTGTTCAAATGGTGTGGACAGCAAAAAGTGTTTTCCATTTTACACTTTATCCAGAAGGTGGATCCTCTGGTTTCTTTACAAGATTATCAATGTCATTCCAAATTTCTAGAAAGACTTACAAAATCTTCAAAAAATTAGATGAGGAGAAAACATCTAATTTCAGTGTAGATGATCATACCCAAATTTTAATTAGATTAGCCTCTACTTCAAAATAGTAGTTCTTGTTAACAATATTTTCCTGTTAAATTTATTTCATTTTTTAAAATTGATAAAATAACTTAAAAGTTAATAATTGAAATTAAAATTTCAAAAATTAATTAGACATTTCATCAACTAATTATAAGATTAAGGAATTCACTGAATGATAAATATATCAATAATAATGCTTATAAATTGATAAATTAATGGTGAAATTGGGAAATTAATTAAATATTTTATAACTCAAATATGAAAATGATAAACTGACTACAAAATTAATAAATTAATTATAAAATTAACAAATCAAATGCAAAATTAATAAATAAATTATAAAATTAAAAAGTTAATAAATTAATCTTGAAATGAATAAATGATTTATATAATTCATAAGTTAATCATCAAATTATTTGATTAATTATAAAATTGATAAATCAATTATAAAGTTACTCCATTAATTCAAAATTGTGGAATTAATTCTAAAGTTAATAGATCAATTATGAAATTCATATATTAACTATAAAGATAACAAATAAATTAGACAATTGATAAACTAATAATAAGATTGAAGCTTATCTAGAAAATTCATAAATTAATTTTAAAATTTATAAATGATTTAGAAAATTAATGTTTGAATTATAAAATGAATAAATTACAAATCAAATTATTAAATTAATTATGAAATTAAGAAATCAATTGTAGAATTATTTAATGAATCATAAAATTAACTAATTAACTATAAAATTGTTAAGCTAACTATAGCATTATGAAATTAATTCATGAATTAATAAATTAATCATATAGTTGATAAATCAATCATAATATTATTAAATTAATACAAGAAGAATAAAATCTTTCAAGATTAGTTAATTAATTAGAAAATTGATAAATTGACTATTAAAGTAATAATTAATTATTAAATTAATGGATTACTTATAAAGTTATTGAACTAATAATAAAATTATTGAATTGATGATAGAATTAAGAAATTGATCATGAAATTAATAGATTTACTATATAATTAATGAATTAATAATAAAATTAATAAATTGATTATCAAATTGAAGAGTTAATTATAATATTAATAAGCTAATTATGAAATAAGTTGATTAATTTCAAAATTAATAAATTAATTCAAAAAGCAATGAACTAATTATGAAATTAATAAATATTTATAAAAGTACATTTTTTTACCAATTTATGGCAAAAACACGTAAGTGACTTATCTTTTTAAAAAAAATACTCAGGCTCAGTTTTGAGAATTTTTGAAAAACATTTTGCCATATTTTTCCAACATGGGATATGAAAGTCCCCAAATGTTTCATTTTTTTGCCCAATTTCTCTGTTTTGGCCTATTTATTGAAAAAAATTCATTGAATATTTTCCCACTTATGAATTTCCATAATTTGTTTTAAAGATAAAACACAAAATACTGAGAATAAAACACCAGAAGCTCAAAATTTGGGGAATTTTTTTGCCAGGACAATTGTAGGCCCAAAAAGTCCCTTTTTTACGCTTTTTTGTTCATTTTTGTAATTAAATTGAAAATGCCATTTATGGAATCAATTGAATTAAAAATGTAATTTATGATGAGTGGAAGTTGAAATGCTATTTCTGGAATTGACAGTTCCATATATCACATCAAAAGTGCCATAAATGGCATCACAAATGACATAATAATGCCATAAATGGCATCAAGAATGACATACAGATGCCATTTATGGCCATAACATTGGCATAAATGGAATTACAAAAATGCCATAAATAGCATTGTAAAATCCATAAATGGAATTTTATGGCCTTAACAATTCCATTTGTGGCATTAACAATGTCATTTATGGGATTAATAATGCCCTTTATTGCATTGAGAATGCCATCAATTGCCTTCAAAATTCCATTTATGGCATTAATAATGCTCTTTATTGCATTGATAATGCCATTGATGGCCTTCAAAATGCCACTAATGGAATTAATGGCATCAGAAATGCCATAAATAGCCATATTTCATTCAAATACCACCCCTTACATGTTCTTACAAGTTTATGGAAAAAACACATAGGTTTTTAGTAAAAACACATAAGGGCTTATGTTGTTTTACCAATTTGCTTACGTGGGTTTACCAACACCCTAAATTAATTTCAAAATTAATAAATAAATTGTAAAATTGATAAATTTATTATGAAATGAATAAATTAATCATAAGATTACTAAATTTATTTTAAAATTATAAAGATAATTAGAAATCAAAAGATTAATCATAAAGTTAATGAATTAATTATAAAATTTCCAGATTATTTAGGAGCTCTTTACATTAATTATAAAATTCATCAATAAATTATAAAGTTAAGAATTTATTTATAAAATCTATAGATTACTTACAAAATTCTCAAATTAATTATAGAATCAATAAATTACTTTAGAAGTTAATAAAAATATTCACAAGCCAATTATAAAATAAATGAATTCTTTTCAAATTAATAAATTAAGTATAAAAGAAACAAATTAATTAGCAGATTAATGAATTAACTATAAAGTTCATAAATTAATAATTAAATTATTGAAATATTATTCAATTAATTTTCAATTAATGATTTAATTATGAAATTTATAAGTTAATTATAAAATTAAATGATCATTAAAAAAATTGTTCAAATGAAGTATAAAATTGAAAAATGTAGTATGAATTTGAGAAACTAATTATAAAGTTGATAAATGAATTAAGAAATTAAGAAATTAATTATAAAATTGACGAATGAATTTTAAAATGAATAAATTAATAAATTAATTAAAAATCAGAAGATCAATTATAAAATTAATAAATAAACTATAAAATGAATGAATTAATCACAAAATTATTGAATCAATCATACATTTAATAAATTAATTGTGAAATCAATTAATTAACTATAAAATGAGTAAATGAATTTTAGAATTTTTAAATTCTTGAAAAATTAATAAGTTAATCATAAAATTAATAAATTAAGGGTGTTGGTAAACACATGTAAGCCTTTAGTAAAAACACAGAAGCCCTTATGTGGTTTTACCAATTTATGGACAAAACACATAAATGATCTCATTTTTCAAAAGAAGTTCCTCAGGATCAGTTTTGAGGTTTCTTTTAATTTCTTTTTGCCATATTTTTCCCAACATGGGCTGTCAATATCCATAAATTGTTTTATACTTTTTTTTTGGCCAATATGACAAAATGCCATATTTTTGAAGAAAATTCATTTAAAGTCTTTCCACTTATGAATTTCCTTCATTGTGTTTTGAAATGAAGGGTTCAATCTGGAGAATAAAGAACCAGAAGCCCATAATTTTTCGAATTTTTTTTGGTGGGACAAGTGAAGGTGCAAAAAGTGTTTTTTTTAAGATGTTTTTTTCCTGTCTTTGTAATATTACTATTTATAAAAAATAATATAAAAACTTCCCAATTATGAATTTCCTTCAATTTTTTTCAAAATGAAGGGTTCAATCTAAACAATAAAGAACCAGAACCCTGTGAATTGGGGGAATTCTTTTGGTGAGACAACAAGTGAAGGTGCAATAAGTGTTTCTTTTCTTTTCTGTAATATGACTATTTTTAAGTACAAAAGTGCCACATGTTTGATAAAAGAGGGCACTGAGGTGGGATTTAAGCAATAAATAGGTTTGAGGAGGGGGATAATTGGAATAAGTTGTATATACAAAAATCAATCAATCTGAATCAACCTCCAAAATAGTTGGTCTTTTCTGAGGGGGGATGAAGATTGGACAAATATGACATCCTGTGTTTCTTAAGTTTATCAGCCCACCCCAGGGCTTGTGGTTGGGAATGAAATTTCCAATTCACAGTAATGGGGGGACTGGATAAACTTTAGAAATGATTATATCCAAAGGAACAAAATGAGAACAGCTATCCAGGAAGCAGATGATAATGGGGTGATTATCATTTGGAGGACAGAAATAAGGGAAAAAAGAAAAATATTTGACTGTGGAATAAAAGAAAACTGGTCTTTGATACTTATTTGTAATTGGATCCCCCATTTCAGGCTTGGACATCCACTTTCTTTTTGGAGCCTGGACAACATCTTAATACCATTCATTTCTTTCCAAATAAGAGGATACTGAGTGAATTAAAGTGTTCATTCTTCATAAAGGTCTTGATTTTGTTGAATTTCTTCAGCCAAGTCACCTCTGACATCATCCCATTGATATTGAGTCTTGTAAATGTAGTGGGATACTCTTCTGTAGCCCCAGTTTCCATCACCCTGGACATTAATGGCCTTGAAGGTGTATTTCAATATAAACTTGGGAAAGTCTTCTGAGGCAGGTATCTGATAAAATAAGGTCAAAATATGAATAAATATCAAAATAAACAAGATAAATATACATTAAAAAGAATCAGAAACTCACAAACAGCTTGGAGCATGTATCACTTTTGTGATAATTGCTTTGACAATTCTCACAGGTCAAGTCAATTGCATCATATATCTGCAAACTGGTGGAAGGCTTGTGTGATTCTCTTTGTGAGGTTTTGCTTCCAATTGCCAATCTTCTGGACCTTCTCAGGGTGATTTCTGATTTATTTAATTCAGTTTCTGAGGGTAGTGAATCTGATGAACTGATTGATTTTGATAATTAGGCCTCAGAATATTCAGAATCTTCAGATGAGTCCACTTCCATAATTGGAGAGGGGATATTTGACTTTGATCTTGATGTTGTTGTACTGGTCACTTTTGATGGGGATCTTCCTCTTCTCTTGGATTGACTTTGAATAATTTCAAATATTGATGGTTCTCTTTTGTTTGTATTTTTATTTTTATTCTTGGCTCCTTGAGGTCTTCCACGGATATTTGTGCATTCTAGTGGGTCTTCCTAATATTGATCATCCTCTGGACTCTTGGGAATTTGATCAAATGGGACTTTTCCAGTCAAAGCATCTTGAAAATGTTGAAGAATTGGGGTGATTCCTTCCATTGGTCTTTGAAAAAGGTCTTCCTCAATATCTTCAAATATTTTTGTGGCCTTATTATTTCTTTCATTTTCAACACTTTGATTATCACCTTGAAAACCATTCTGAGAATAATATGACAAAGAAAATCAGTCAATAAGGAAAAAAGTAAGAGTTTGAAGTTAAAAAACCCTCACAGGCAAATTCAAATGCCACTGAGGATGGAAGTCTGATATCTCAAGCCTTTGGCACCTGGAAAATTCCTTTTGGGTCTTATGCTTGCAAGGAATTCCTTGATAATTGTTGTATTTTATGGTGCATTTTTCATTGGGAGGAAATTTGGTTTTGAAATTTTGAAAGGCCATTGGAAGAGGATAATGAGATACCTTGCCATTGAGAGCATAGATGTGCGGAGGAAAATTGTTGACATGGACAATCATTTCTTTGGAGATTCTGTTGATTATCTCAATAAATTTTTTTCTGAATGCCATGTGGAGAGCCCTGACTACCTCCAGGAGAGTACCAGTGGACGTTTGGAGCCAAAGCTTAACCATGGCATGGGCACCTTCAACTCTAAGAGGTGGAGCCCACATCCAGGTGGCAATGGTGGTTGGTCCAGGCTGGCACATAATACTCCTTTAGAGGAAGCCAGGTATTTTCCAAATATTGCAAGAATTCAGGATTTTTGACTTGCTTTTGAAGCTTCTTCCAGTTTTATTTGAAAGACTTTTCAGTGGATGAATATATAACCTGAGAAATGAATCCCAAAGTCATTAATAAAAACAATAATAAGAAAAAAAGTGAAATAAATTTAAAGATAAAAGTATATTACTTGATTCCAAAGGCCCATAAAGATTTCAAAATCAGTTCCATGACCAATTTTTTTCATGCAATGAGCAGATACATCTTTATTGATGTGCCAAATGCATAACATGACTTTGGAGTCTGGGAAGAGCTTCTTAAGAGAGTTTTTCAAGTCCAGATCTCTGTCAATAACACTGACTGGAGGGGGAACAAGATTGGTGTTGTTGAGGACCTTTTCTATGTATTTATTTAATGCCCAAGTATATGAGGGTTCAGTGTCATTCTTCATCAAACAAAAAGCCCAGAAAAGGTCTTATTGGTTCAGCTGAATCCAACAATATGAAAAAGGGGCATTTTGTACTTATTGGTTTTATAAGTACAATTCATAATAATGACATGAGAAAAGACATGAAGTAGTTTTATGGAAAGGGGGTGAGTGAAAAACAAGGAGGTAATGTGTCCCTCAGCATCCCTTGCAGAGGAGCAAACAAAATTTTCTTCTTTGAATGTTCCAATAAGAGCATCACTGGGGCTTCTTCCTTGCAGTTTGTCTTTCTTGATTTTCTTGACTTGGTTGTAAATGTCTTGAAGGATTACAGGCCTGTCAGACTCCCTCTGGCTGCATAATTGGGCCTGAATTTGGCTTGGCATGAGCAGTGATTCAGACATTTGAGCAATTCGGGATGTTTCTTGCTCATTGAATTTCCTGAAAGCAGGATGTGCCATGATATTTTCAGTGGCAGCATGGCTATGTTCAGGATTTTTGACTTTAAGAGTCCAAGTGGTACTCTTGGAATATTTTCTGGTATAAAATCTAAAAGGTCTGGTATAAAATCTAAAAGGACAGTCAAGCTTTCTTGAAGTGACTGTTTTGGAGGGGTTTTTGTTGGAATTTGGGGTTGCAGACCTGTCACAACCTATTTCAATTTGGTTGTGGGTCATATTGGACCTCAAGGTGGACACAGAATACCCCTGAGCCCTGGAAACATTATGCACATGCTTCCAAAGAAGCTCAAGGGTCCGAAAATCCCCTTCAGTGGGGGGTTTCATCATTTTCGCGTGAAAAAGATGTATAAATTTGAAAAAAAGGGGATTTGGAATGGGGTAAGAACCTTTCAAAAGGTGAAAAAGAAGTAAAAAAGGTATGAAAAATTAAAATATGTGGTTAAAAGTGAAGAAAAGTGGTTTCATTGTGGGATTAATGGATGAGGGAAGGTAAAAAATTGGAAATTTAGAGGCTTGAGAGCAGTTTGTTGTGGTGGAAAATGCAGTCTTTGGGGGAAAAAAAGAAATAAAAGTGTGAAAAGATTTGCAAAATTGCTTTTGTAATGCTGTTTCTCAATAAAAAATTGTTTGGGGTGGGGATAATGTGGATTATTTGGGGTGTTTGGTCTTTTTTTGGGGGGGCTGGGCAAAAAAATCTGAGACAATTGGGAGTTAGAGGGGTTTTGGGGATAAAGCCCCTTTTTGGGAATGTTTTGGCCCAATACAGGCATGATTATGTTTCATTTTTAATTAAAAATGGGCCCAGGGAACCCCATATGTGTTTTTACCAATTTATGGCCAAAACATGTAAGCTCTTACGTGTTTTTACCAATACCCTAAATTAATTAAAAAGTAATAAATTAGTTTTCAAATCACCCAATTAATTACAAATTATTGAATTAGTCATAAAATTAATAAATTGATCACAAAGCTTATAAATTAACTATAAAAGTAATAAACTGACTATAAAACTACAAAATTTTCAAATTAATTATAAAATTAATAAACCAGTTGTAAAATTCAGAAATTAATTTTTTTAGAATTAAGAAAATAATTCCAAAATTAATAATTCAATTCTAAAGTTAACAAATTCATTACAAAATTGATAAATCAATTAGAAAATTCATAAATTAATCATAAACTTCCTAAATTAATTAGAAAATTAGTAAATTAATTTCAAAATTATTTAATTGATTACAAAATCAAGAAATTAATTATAAAATGAATAAATTGACTCTAATATTACTAAATTCATTATAGAAATTCAAACTTAACTATAAAACGTTTAAATTTATTATAAAATTCATAAATCAATTATAAAACTAATAAATCAACTGTAAAGCTAATAAGTCAATTGTAAAATTATTGAATTAAACATAAAATTAATAAATTAGTTGTTAAACTATGAAATTAATTATAAAATTAACAAATTGGTTTTAGGATTAATAAGTTAATTATGAAATGAATATACTTTTTTAAAACTAAGAAATTAACTATAAAATTAACAAATCAATTATAAAATTAATGAATTAGTTTTAAAATTATTCAATTGATTATAAACTTTATAAACTAAACATTATTCATAAAATTATCAAATCAATCAAAAAATTAATATATGAGTTGTAAAATCCAGAAATTAATTATAAAATTGATAAATTCATCAAAAAATCATAGAGTTAGTAAATCAATAATAAGATCAAGAAATAAGTTATGAAATTAGTAATTCAATTCTAAGCTAATCAATCAATTAAAAAATTAATAAATCAAATATAAAATCAATTAATTTATCAAAAGATTAGCAAGTTGATTCTAAAATTAATCAATCAATTTTAAAATGAATAGATCCAATATAAAATTAATCAACTGGTTATAAACTTAATACATTAATCATAAAGTTAATTGAATAATTCTGAAATAAACATATTAATCATAAACTTTTTCTATTAATCATCCAATCAAATTGATAAATTAAGTATAAGATGAATAAATTTGTTTCAAATCAATGTGTTAATTATGAAATGGGTAGATTAATTAGAAAAAATCAGAAAATCATTTTTTTGAAATGGAAGGGCTTTTGCAATACCAACAAGAGAATATTTTTGGCTTCATGACTGAAATAAAAATGCAGAAATCATTTAGTACCAATTTCAATTCTTTTTTTTTCTGAATTAGAAACTAAATCTTGTCAAAATGGATTTTTTTGATGCACTTATGGAATCATTGTGCTAAAAATACAGGATTTGCTTCACCAATGTGCATTATGTTTTTGCTGCATTAGGGAATTTTTTTGTGTTGGTTTGGGAAAAAATTCTTCAAAGAATGAAGGAAAAGTTACTTTCTTTTTGCTGCATCTGGAAACCTCCCTTTTTATGATGGTAATTTTTTGAAACCAAAAAGGCTTTTTCTTTTGCTCCAATAGGGAAATTATCCTGATGAAAATGTGGGACTTATTCAGTCCTTATGTGCCTTCTTCTGTTGGATTAGGGATTCTCTTTTTCAAAATGGGAATTTTTTTATACAAACAAGTATTTTTCTTTTGCTCTAATAGGGAAATTATCTTTATAAAAATGCCAGGATTTCTTCAGTCCTCATGTGCCTCCTTTTCTTTCTGGATTAGGGATTTTCTTTTTTCAAACTGGGAAGTTTTGGATAAAAACCAGGCTTTTTCTTTTTCTCCAATATGGAAATTATCTTTATAAAAATGCCAGGATTTCTTCTGTCCTCATGTGCCTCCTTCCTTTGCTGGATTAGGGATTTTCTTTTTTCAAACTGGGAATTTTTGGATAAAAACAAGGATTTTTCTTTTTCTCCAATAGGAAAACTATATTGATAAAAATGTGGGATTTCTTCAGTCCTCACATGCCTTCTTCTTCTGGATTAGGGATTTTCTTTTTCCAAAATGGCAATTTTATGATACCAACCAGGCTTTTTCTTTTTCTCCAATAGGTCAATTATCTTGATAAAAATGTGGGATTTCTTCAGTCCTCCTGTGCCTCCTTTTTTATGGATAAAGCATTTTCTTTTTTCAAACTGGGAATTTTTTGATACAAACAAGGCTGTTTCTTTTTCTCAATTAGGGAAATCATCTTGATAAAAATGTGGGATTCCTTCAGTCCTCTTGTGCCTCCTTCTTTTTCTGCATTAGGGATTTTCTTTTTTAAAACTGGAAATTTTTTGATACAAACAAGGCTTTTTCCTCTTCTCTAATAAGGAAACTATCTTGATAAAAATGCGGGATTTCTTCAGTCCTCATATGCCTTCTTCTGCTGGATTAGGGATTTTATTTTTTCAAAATGGCAATTTTCTGATACCAACAAGGCTTTTTCTTTTTCTCCAATAGGTCAATTATCTTGATAAAATTTCAGGATTGATCCAATACCAATGTGCATTGGGTTTTGCTGGAATAATGAATTTTTGGTACCAACAGGAAATTCTTTTTGTCTTAATTTGGGATTTTTCTTGTTATAAATGTGGAGTTTATTTGATACCAATGAGGAATTATTTTTTGCTTCATTAGGAGATGAATTTTTTTTAAAAGTGCGGGATTTATTTATCTTATTTTGAAATGATGTTAATTTGAGTGATTGAAAGTAAGTGCTTAAATGATCTCCAGTGATAGCATCTAAGCCTTTGTGATATATATATTACATGTATCAGAGTATTTCAATTTCTTGATAGCTCCTTTGTATTAGTGTGAAGTGAATGTCCATTAATCCTGAAATAGGAATTCCTATTGATTTAAATGAGATAGATTTGAGACTTAAACCTCCTTGAATTGAAGTCAAGTTCCAGCACTTGAAGCCTGATTCACCCTGGTGACTACTGGTCTTATACTTAAAATAATACTAGCCTAAATCTTAAAGCCTTCCAAAATGACTAATATTAGTGATTCAGGCACCCTGGAAACTTAATAAAAGTGCTGAAGTGGCCTGTTAATAAGTCTTTCACCCTTTATTGATCCAGAATGATCATTTTTGGTCCCAAACCCACAATTCTGACTATACTGATGTCAGAATTGATGATATAGACTCACCATTATGCCTTGAGAGTGAAGTTTTTCACTCTTCAGATGTGTGAAGAGCTTACCAGACCTTCATAGGCCCCATAAGAGATAAAAGCAGGCTTTTCCTCACTGGAAAAGACCCATCTTATCATCTTATTAGTCCTCTTATGTGACAAAACTGTTATTAGCCATTGGTGTCCTTACAATTGGCTCAATATAATTAAATTAATAATTATGGTAGTAATCTTTACAGTCAGAGATATTAGCTTACTGAAACCAAGGTCCTCAGTAGACTCATAACCACTGTTACTACATAACAGTGGGAGTTTTTCATTTCAAATTAATTAATTATTCTATGTCACAGTCATAATCCTAGCTTGTAGCTAATTTTCTTATAGATATAGACTCACCCTGACAATGAAAAGAATTTCACATTAAGGAATGGTGGCTTAGAACTTAATCCAAAAATTTTCAGGTTTGAGCCAAATTAAATCAGGTGTTCAGCCAAGTTAGATCCAAGGTTGAACTCCGGTTTGTGCTTCTGGAAAGTGCAGTTTTTTTGTGTCAAAAATCCTACAATGCATGAAATTCCCAAGTATTATTAATCCTTACTACTTGAGCTAAAGAAATTTTTTTCTTATTGGATTGAGCTTGACCAAGTGAACTGTCTGGTTAACAGACCCTTTTTATATTGAGTGGTACAGTTCCCTTTATCATGTAGATTTGATGAAAGCCCCTGATTTATGGTTTCTGTTCCGTTTTCTTAATAAATGGGGAGACAGTAAGATCATAGCCATTCATAAAAAAACTCAACTTCATTTTGATGATTGTTTTGAAAGACCAACAGGACTGACATGGGTCAACTGAAGGAATACCAGACCCTCACTAACTGGTGGCTGGTTAGTGCGTGACCTGAAGATTCTTTCTGTAGGGCTTTTCCATGCACATGATCAGATCTCACCCTAAGTTTGACATAAGAGACATCTTCCACTGATTAAATTTGAAAGGAAAATTCAGTTAGTTTTACAATTCAATGGGACATCTGAATGATCAGTTCCCCTCAAAAGACACATTATTTATCACATTTTCAATATTTTCAATTGATTAAAAACATTTATATGGTAGGGAAGCAATTCCAAATTATTAAATAGTTAATTTCTAACTGACTTCAAACTTCTCATAAATAACCTGATTTTCCATCTGATTCACATTGAATAAATTTGAGGAAAGAAAATGTTCTTAATTCTCAATCAAAGCTTCATATCCACACCCTACTGTACAACCATACTAATATTTTACTTTCTTTGTGTGGATGGTATAAAACCTTTCCCTTAAACAAAATCTTTTTTTATTATAAGAAAAAGCTCTCCTTCATACTACTATATGTAGATACAGGCTCATATAATCACAAGTTCATATTGGATGATGATTGGGCTTACAAAAATCCTTGATTTTACCTTTCAAAACAAGACGCACAAGTGTACCAGAGGCTCAAAATTTCAGACGCAAGATAAACATTTCAGCGTATTATGTTTATGTCAGTCCAATGCCAGAGGCTTTTTAGTCTTTTCAAGCAGCAAGTTATGAGTTACTTCCCTTTCGGCCCTATGGGTATTATCATACAAATTAATACAACCGAAAATCTGGTGGGGAAAGTTGTTCATGTACTGATATACGGTTTTCGTGTGTAGTTCAAGCCAGTATGGGTTTGAACTTCATTAAGTTGGAATTCGAGTAAGCCTCGTGTATTTACTTGCTATCATCTCGTGCAAAGGCAGCCGTCTTTATAAACAACCTAAGATATTTAAATTTCGGCAAACTCGCTGAACCTGCTCACCTTCAAACGAAACTAGCTAAGGGAGACAGTGGCAAACTTGCTTGAGCACGCATACGCTGCTCCTATTTAGCAGATGCATGCTAGATGCAATTGAATATGTACTCTAAAATGAATTGGGCGTTTGTATTAAAGCAGACGAAGGATGTCCAATGTAAACTATCGAGACTGTCACTGAGATTGGCGGATTAAATGTACAATGCTAAAACTATACGCGCAAATACACAGTAACTAATAATCATATTTTCTAATAATTTACGAGTACAGAAATGACAACCTTTCAAAAAAATAGGGCATTTCTAAAACTTAAGCTTGTTCATTGACAAAAAGAGCAGCCATACCCATTCCAGTTCCGATACACATGGAAGTGACAAATAAGCTTGCACGGGATCGTTTAGCTTCTGCAAGCCCAGTAGCGACTTGCCTAGCGCCAGTGGCACCAAGGGGATGGCCAAAAGCAATAGCTCCGCCCACTGGATTTACTTTCTCAAAAGGGATTCCAAGTTCTTTAATGGAATACACCGCTTGAGACGCAAAAGCTTCCTGATAGTGGTAAGACCAACAAAGTCAGTAATGAAGGCTAGATTGAGACAAGTAAAAAAGTTGGGAGCTCACATTAATTTCATAAAAATCAATTTCTTCCTTACGAAGCCCAGCTTTTTGTAAAAGTTGGTTAACGGCATATAACGGTCCGACACCCATAATACGAGGTGGAACCCCAACCACTGTGGCGCTATGAAATTTTCCCAGAATGGGCAAGCCCAGCTTTCGGGCTACAGAGCGTCTTGCAAGAAGAACAGCTGCAGCACCATCGGAGACTTGTGATGCGTTACCGGCATGGGTCGATCCTGTTTTACTGAAAACAGGCTTAAGCTTTGACAAGGATTCCACCGTCACACCGTCACTAAGAACACAGATCCAAAAGCTAGATGAGTAACAACAACGAAAGCACGACCATTAAAGGTCTTACTAACCGTATTCCATCGTCTTCAGAAACTATAATATGAGTTTCATCACCAGATTTAGGATCGATCCAAAGCGCCTTAACGGGAATAATTTCTTCTTTGAACTTTCCCGCACATTGGGCTGCTAAAGCTTTGCTGAAAGACTTGGCAGCGAATTCGTCTTGCTCTCGCCTAGAGATCCCAAACTGGGATGCAACATTTTCGCTGGTGATGCCCATAGCTGTATGAAAATCATCATAAAATGTTTAGCGCTCCAAAAACAAGGTGTAGACAGAAAGGAACTGACGCAATAAACAGTCGGCTGCTTCAGGGAGAGCAGTGACTTCATCCGACATTTTTTCCGGCATGGCGCCCGCGCCATAGCCCATTGTCATGCTTTCAACTCCGGCAGCGATCCCGATATCAATTTGACCTGTGACAATCTCATTGGCAATTTGATTAATGGCTGCCAGTCCACTAGAGCATTGGCGATTGATCGTATTTAATGCGGTGGTGTTCTAAGAAAATACGGTGAAGACATAAATTAGCTGTGATAAGATATACTTCGCCAATTTGAAGTTCGTAAAGGGGTTTTAAATCAGTGAAAGAGCGACCCACTGGATAACCCGCATGAAGAGCAGCCATTCTTGAGACCGTCGCCGCACCACCCGGGGCCAAAACGCTCCCGACAGCAATGTCTTCAACCAGCGCTTTGTCAGAAAGTCGAGCCCTATCGGCGACACCAGCCAAAGCCGCACTAAGAAGGTCCTCTGGACAAGAGTCTTTAAATCCACCCTTCTTGGCACGTGCTATACGGAGTGGCACATGGATGAGTTTAACAACAAAAAACGGCACGACAAAACTATTGGTTCAGGTTACGCACTGATAGGAGTCCTCACTTAAATGTTTGGAGCGTTTTAATTCCAGAAGATCAGCATCCGCAACCGCAAAATTATAGGCTTTGGGTAAGGCAATAAGCACATACCTGCTGCACAAATTACTGCGTCGTCATCATGTTTGATCATGACAGCTACCTTACCCACTTTGGAGCTGATGCTAGAGCCAATTTGTCGAACAGATTGCATGATTTATCGATGTCAAAGGACGAAATATCTGAGATGATATCTTAAAGAATAATCAAAAGTCGACGATGTGCTATCGGAATGGTTGATGATGGAGGAATTGGTCAGCACAAGTGACGTCAGTGATGATTGATCAAGGAGGGACGCAAGGATGGTGCTTACGTAAGAAAACAATCCTCGATCGTCTTTGGGGGGCTTCTCAAATCGCCACCACCCCATTTCAACACTATTGCTAATTTGCTATGATGGCCAAAAGAACGTAAGCTGATTTGATTGAAAGGATAACACTGGAAGGTTTGGGGCTCTAATGGGCACTTTTCTCACCTCAAGTTTCTTTGTAAATATTGATTGGCAGCAATAAAATAAACAAAAGTCAGCCCCTAACATGATACTCAAAAATTCAACTGACATTCTGTGGATTTTACTTGTAACTTGAAATATTAAAAAATAGGATGGATCTTTTTTCGATTAAGCTCAAAATGCCTAAAAAATACATTCAAAACCACCAGAAAAGATATCCTTTAGAGGCAAACTATTTAAGGTGAGTGTTTAATAAAATTCTATTGCCAAATCCCCAAGTACAATCAGTCTTCCAAAAACTCTAAAGAGAAAGCAAAAAAGGAGGGATAATTTTGCCCAAATTATTTTTTTTCTTGTTTCCTATCAATAATGAATAAAACAAAAGTAACTTTTAGGGAATTTCTACCTTTTCAATCTTATTGGAAATCTCACTCGATTATTTCTGATAACAATGCTGAAAGCTAACTTGAAATATTTTTTTTGAGAAATCTCCACATTATTATAAAAGGTGTTTTTTTCATATGAAAAACTGGAAAAAAAGATTGAAATAAAGGTTAATTTAGGTTTCCAACCTATCTTTTAGTTAATTAAAAACTAACCTGAGACTTAATCACACTGAAATTATTATATGCTTAAGCTCTAAAGGATTATATTTGTATTGACTTTTAACCCAGAGTTTATTTTTGCAAGGAATATTAAGGTTAATTGAATCAAAGAAACTAAATTAGAATTGGAATTAACAAGTGATTTCTGGTCCCGCACAAAAAAAAGCTGACAATTTTCATTACTGTGCTTATCAAGAACTAAACAAGAATATGTAGATAGAATTATATGTGTATTTCAAGTTTAACTCAAAAAATATACCATAGAATTCTGGTAAAATGAATTATCATTTGATAGAGTAGATTTGACGGTGTGAATATAACAAATTTTCATATCTTTTATTCAAAGTAGAAATGTTTCCATGTAATTATTGGGCTTTGTTAGAAATCATAAAAGGGGTTTTAATGGGCTTGTGAACTTCTTTCAAGTACTGTGAGGATTTCCAACCCTTATAAAGGCAGTCTTAAGACAAAGATTGAGATATTAGATTATAATTTTCAAGGAGCTTTGGAATATGAAAACTGATAATTTCAATAATCATATGGTTTTCCAAAGTATTTTTTGACCCTTACCAGTATTTTTATCTACCCTAAAGACTACCAAGCATAAGTAAAGCTATTAATTCGCAGCCAAAATTAGAACTTGAGATTTTATTGATATTGAAAATTTAAAAAAATTAAAATCAAATTGGATATAAATATAAAGTTCAAATAGAATAGATCATTATTAAATAAATTTAGGGAAAATTATTTTTGTGGAATGTTTTATCAGAGTTTCTTAGAATATTACTACTCATAGTAGAGAAAAATATTCAATCTAACCCATCGATTCCCAATAAAAACTAATTTAGGCTTGAATTTTGAAAATAGTATTTTCAGTATATGTGAGCCTTCAAGTTGCTTTCATATATGCAAAAACACCACAAATTGAAATATAGTTAATAATTAAAAAAATAGTTAAAGATCAAAGATAAATCTTTTAATGAAAGTAAAGATTAATACCTTAATTTTATAAAAAACTATGAAACCTAACAAAACTGTTAAAATGCCATTGTATTTCAAAAATTGAAGTCAAAATAAATTTTCTACAAGAACCAAAATTGAATAAAATTTATTCTAACTTTTTTCCAAAAAATAAATGTATGAAGTTTATTTTATTATTGGATTTCCCATCAAGATTCAGGTTAGGTCACCACTGGATGGAATTTTGGTAGCTTGACTCTAAATATGCTTAAGTTATGTTTTGAGTATTTCCCATATAAAAATCTGAAAATACCAAAAACTTGAATGTAATTTACACCACATTTGGTGTTTGCCATCATTTTTTTGTTAAAATTTAGGTATTGTGTGTGGCTTAGAAGTTACGAGGAACTGGATTGCTTTGAATATACATGTCAAAGTGTGTATATGTATTACATAAGTGAGCTTAAATTTCCAGATTAATTTATAATCAAATTTTTGTACTGTAGTTTTCAAATGAATTTGATTTTTAAATCCTTGAGTAAAAAAAATGTAGAGCAATTGATGAAAAATAAACTGGATAGCTTGAATTTTTTGGGGGGAAGGAATATTTTTGCAAAGGGTTCCCAGCTCCCCAAAATTTATTTTTTACAGGTGTGGGAGGTCAAGATTAATTCAAAAGATTGTTAATGAGGTTTTATACTAACAAGGGAAGTTTTGACTATTTCCAAGAGGGTAAAAAACTCCCAAGTTGGAACAAACTTCACCAAAGAAGCTTTAACTGTTTTGAAGTGTCCTTAAACACATTATGAATGAATTTTATGTTACCAATATGTTTCTCAAGACTGATAAGAGAAATTTTCACTTTTGGAGGAAGAAAATTGGTGGCTATCAAATAATTTCTTCTTTTCCTCATCTTTCCTTTTCATGTTAGAGCCATTTTAAACATTGTTAAAAAATAAATGAGATATTAAAACCAACATTATTGAGTTTATTTATGCCTTTTGAACATATAAGAGGATAATTATCACCATTTTTTGTAACTCTTATAATCAATTTTACCCTTGAACCACCCCAAAAGTGAATTAAAGCATCTTTAATCACTGTAAAGTTTGTCATTTAGCTACCAATTTCTTTCTGGTCACTTTTGAAAATTCTTTCTGTCTCATATCAATCTCAGATAGTCTATTCTTATATTAACCTCTTGTAGTAATTTTCTCAATTAGTTCAGATTTAAATTTCTCTTGAAGAAGTTTCCTTTGTAGCCTTATATTATTATTGTGGAGTTTTTTTGAATAAAGTTTGATTTTTGGTAAAAAAAAATGAATCTTTAGAATATCATTGTTTGTACCATTAAATTTGAAAGAAATTATGTAGACTTTTTTCTTTTAAAATTCTCACAATAATATTTCTTAATTGATTTTACCTTATATAAATCTTGAGGAAATGAAAATTACTTGACTTTTTACCAAATCTTCATATCTCCAACTTACAATATAGAAATCTGAATTCATAAAGTTTTTTTGTTGAAACACATCACATGGGGTGTTAATACAGATTTTTCACTTCCAACTCCCATAACTAGCATTAAACCCAGATAATAATACTTCACAGTTCTATCCTAAAGAGAAATTAGTAGGATTGGTCTGAGCTAAGAGTATTCAATTTCACACCACCTTCTTCATATGAAAGTTAGTTTTATTTCTTTTATTTAATTTATTTATCTTAGTTTTTGTTTTTATCAACTTCCTGTAGCATCCATTAAAATAAATTTGTTTTCTCTTTTGTTCCTGATGTATTTCTAGCTTCCAAAATTCAAATCAAACCTCTCTTTTACCTCTTCCTTTATTTTCATTATTATCCATTAATGATCCACCCTTTGTGTAAATATTACTTTTTTCTTTTAAAAATTTCTTTATCTTTATTAAACATATTCAGAGAAACTATTATTTATTCTTGTATTTTGAATGCACTAATTAAAAAATCAAAGTCTTGAAATTTTGAAGGGATTGGATTTATTTTCTTGATTGGATAAGAAATCTTTTGTGTTAAAGTTTCTAAATTACGTTTTCCACTTTCAAGATAAGAAACAAAAGAAGACCAAACTAGAGTCATAAGAAGTCTGATATATGGGCTACATTTTGTTACAAATATGAGAATAAATAAGATTTTCAGTATTAAATTTGCAATGAATTATAAATATTTTCAAGATAGTCACAAGAAACAAGTTATTTTTCTCAATTAGAACATTGGATTTTTAAGTTTCATTGGAACTTCTAAAATTGAACTGTTTAACCACCAGGAATTTTCATCTTAATCACTCCACAACACATTAGTTGACCTCACTTGTGAAAATATAATTTCCCTGTCAGCTATCAGATACAAATCATTGAGAGATCTCTTTAAGCTTTTCAATAGATATATAATAAGAACTCCATTCCAGAAATCCTTTCTGACTTGGAACTTGACCAAAATATATCTGTTTCATAATGAATATCTTTTCAATCTCATTTCAGAAAAGCATAATGAGATATCTTTTATGGCTGATTATTGGAATATCCAAAATATTGTCTCATAGCTGAAATGGGCTGGCAATCACCTCAATAGAAACTCAATAGTACCTCCTTTCTTGTAGTATTAATATTGAATGAAGCCAAGATGATTCCTTGATCTTTATTATAACCTCCTGTAAAATACAAAGCCTGTAGGAACTAGCTCAGGTATGTAAATTGAGAGCTAATGAATTCAGATATGCTTCCATTAATATTTTGCTATCATAAGTCCAGCTTATGGGGTAAATTCTCACAAGAAATATGGATATCAGCTCACTAAAATTGGAACAGTGTAAAGGTGCTATCAGCAGTAATGTAAAGTTTTCACACTCCTTTGGCATGTTTTTATACCTTGAGTCCTGAAGTTAAATTAGAAAAACTTGCATGTAGCTTGAGAAATTTTGAAAATGACTTAATGATTACCTCTTACAGTTAAACTAGGGTTCCTTTATTCTAAATTAACTCTTGATAATCTCATGTTACTCCATATTCCTTTCAAAAGATAGTATCACTATAATAGTAAAAGATTTAAAGTTATAAAAGTGATTACTCCTTGTAAGAATATTTCTTTCAATACTAAATAATTTAATTCAATAGTTAGTTTGGGTAAGCTTCAAGAAATTGATGAAATATTCAAAAATACATAATTTCATGTCACATGATAACCTTTCATATTTTGGAATAATAATCATAATAAGTTCTTGTAGCTCTTATCTGATTTTAATTTTGAATCTAACCCAAAAAGTGAATTACAGGATATCTTATTAATTTACAAAATTCCAGTAAGCTTGTACACCCCCCTGGTTGTTATTGGGAATATCTTTTATACGAGACCCTTTCAAAGACATTCATTAACTACTTTTCTAAAATCAAACCAATATCACTATAACTTCATGAATCATTTTTCAACCATTAACATTTCTTGAAGATTATTTTTAGCCATTTTTCATTTCTTTTGAATAATCAGCATTCCACAATATTACCTATTGATGAGAATATACTTACAAGAAACTATCTTGCAAGGTTTCTCTTGTAAGCTCATCATTAATTTGTTTTTTTTTCAACTTTTACTTCAAAAAAGCCTTTAGGAAAGCACAAGTATTAAATTTTTGAAATATTTTCATTATTTAATTGTGTGAGAAGGACCTATACACAATATTCAACTGAGATGATTAATAACCAAAAGATGAGTCAAGAAGCTTGTTATTTAATTATTATTTTAGAATAAAAAATGACTTCAATTTGTGTTTTCTGAATGAAACTAAGAGATAAAAGCTGTATCATCTCCTCCATCTTGATATATTTTGATATATTGGTTAATTTAAATTTTAATCGAGGCTCTGACCATATTATGCGGTAATATTTGAAAGGAATTTACCAAAATTATATTTCTATCAAATAATCAAGAGCCTTTTGATAGGAAACTTGAGATATTCAAATCTTTAAGTATTAACTTTGAATTTGTAAGATGTGACTATGAAACTGATGATAATATTAATATTAATCAACAGTACTATGTCTGTTCTTATGAAATATAATAATAAAATATTATTATAACCACAATTAAATAATTAAAAAATTATTTCTTTCACATGTTAAGCACTACTAGTGATTTTAACAGTGAGCAAGTAATTGTCTACAAGAATCAATTACAAGAAGAATTTAAGAATAAAAACTTCTTTATTAAAATAATAAAATTATTTTAATATATAATTATCTTTTGCAAGAATAATTATAAAGATAATTCTTGAAGAAAACTATTACTAGGGAAAAAACTTTAAGAATTAAGAATAAATGACTCACTAATACTCCAAAGAACTTATTGATAGGTAAGAGTAGAGAAATTTGACGTGGAATTGTGGATTTAAGGGATCAAAAGGATTTATAACAGTATTACAACAAAATATAGTTGGATTCTATGATTTCACGTCTTTCTGGATTATTTTGAAAGATTTAAAACACTTAAGAATAGCTTTAACTAATACTTACTTGTTGGTAATAATGATTTAATAAATTGATAAGATGATGATACGGAAAAAACAGCAAGAATAGGCTTCTTTTAAGTCAACAACAGCTCACAGAGGCGTGCCATGGAGCAAACTGAAAAACCAGTGAGTGAGAAACCAATAAACCCTTTTGGATTAATGATTGCATCATCTGTTGCCACGTAAGATTATCATAATTACTTAATTGATGCTTTTACATGACTACCAACCCCAATATGGTTAAGAATAAAAGGAGTAACATCTGTAAATCTTCTTTTATTCTAAAATAATAATTGATTTCTCAAAGTTATCAATGTTATTGCCAATTTCATCACAGGTTGTAATTACTGTGAATTTTTGAAGATTCAGTGTTTCACGTAGAATGGTCAAAAATGGACTGTGAGTAAAACTTTTAATTTTACTAGTAAAACCATAATTCTTTCTGGTTGTACCATAGATAATACAGTTCTTCATTGGTTCTGAAAGTTTCAGGAAGATTCATTAAGAATTGTATTTTTAATGAATTTTTGAAGTTTTTACCTCATTTCTACGTAGAATTGCAAATAGCAGTATTTTGCTGGTTGCTATGAGGTAAATCAATGAATATGCATCCCAAAAGGGTTTAATTACTCTTTTAGGGTCTAGTCATGGAAAGTCATCAAGAATTGACATGGTTACAGGAGCCTAAGTAGCTTATTACCTCCTTGGCACGTCAAAATAGCAGGTTATTTGCTATTTTTCTTATGATTACAGTAGGTGTAACTTGGTAACCAAGTTCCCAAAGAGTTTTAGTTTACCAATTGGGCCAAGATGAGCCATGGATCCATGCTCTGGAGCTATCCAGGCCTCTGAGGCCTCAGAAGTTGGGTACCCTGGCTCTCTTTGATGTCTTTTGTCCCCCTTGCCTAATTTTTACGTCAAAATAGTAATTTAGGCTTAAAGTGAGATATCCACTATGGGTATACCAAAAGTCCATGTAAGAATACCATGATATTAAGTGCTCAAAACATGCATAACACTATTCTTAGTGTATATGTAACATGGGATTTCTCACTTTCCCATTATTTTGGCTAAAAATCAAGAAAAACAAAAATTTTCACGGATCTTTTATGTGGTATTAATGATGTGGTATTGAAGTATTTTCCATTTTACCACCTCAAATACTTAAATTTAGCTTATTCACTCTATGGAGCTACCCTAGGTGAATTTTTGTGTAGAATCCAAATCTGGTCTTAAATCCATGGATTTACTTACTCAATAAAAAGTTATTCATCTTTTCTGAAATTGAAAATGATGAATTTTGGATATATGCATGACTTATGAGTTTTGCATAATTCAAAATTTCTTTTTAAGATAATTGTGGCCTATTTGGGTATGTAAAATATACCTCAAGGCTCACAGAATTTGTTTTGTTAAAATACTGAGCCCAATTTTTATAGTTTTAAAAACACCTCAGATCATTTGAAATGATATTGCCTCTTAATATTAGACCTTATTTTCCTTTCCAAATACTTGGTTTCCTTTTTAAGAATAGAAATTTTTTAACAGAAAAGTTGTAATAAAGGGCCCTTTTTCAATATGTCTTTGTTTTACCATTATAGTAAAGAACAATAAGCTTAGAATAAATTCCTGAGAATTCTATAAGAATGATATTTTAGAATAAAAATTATCATATTCCACATTAATCAAGAAAATGAAGAGCTTAAAGATTATATAAGGGCTTTAATGCCATTTTTAAAGAGTTATACCCCAAAATATTCAGATTTTTTATATCTCTGAAATCTCGATAGTCTCCCACGGATGAAATTTCAAAAACTATGTCTTAAAGCATTTAGATCCTTTTTTCATTTGATATCCCTCATTGGGAGTGATAAATTTTTCCACAAAAATTAGAAAGTCAAAGACTTTCAGAAAGATCTTTAGACAGAATATCACCTTTCGAAAATTGGATGTAATAATAATGGATAATCATTTTGAAAAAATGGTACTATTTTGGTATTTGAATTGAAGATATTTTACTATATAAAAAGAGGGCTTCCTCTTACACAATAACATGGAAGGACACATATAGCTCATATCTTGATGAGAAACAATAGATTGAAATATTACAAGTGATTCTGGCCAAATTATTCCACCATCTTGCAGTATTTATTAATGGAAGTATTATTTCATCACTTCACAGACTACCTAAATCCAGGGAAATTCAGAAGCTGAATATATATTAGTGACTTCCAGATGTGCATTAGTCACTTTCTTGGGAACTTGTGAATCATTCACCTAAGCGCCAAGAGTAATATGTAACTTGGTGGTCTGAGGCTGTTTTGATACTCATTACAGAAATAATTGAGCTTTCATGGCTTGAAAAACCCAGTGTAAGGTTTGACTATGAAACAATAAGTAAAAGTAGCTAATATATCACTTATTGTACTATGAATGTCCTTATAAATAAATCAAATAAGATAAAAAATAATTATAATAATAAAGAATTATTATAATTATGGCGTAAAATAATTATATTATTAAATAAATATCATAATATAATTTATATTATAAAAAATAATATATATAAAGTAAATATATTAATATAAGATAATTAATATATTAAAAAGCACTTTATTATTGTTACCAACAAATAATAAAGGCGTAAAAAATTGTTTTTCATTAATAAAAAACAATTAATAACAATAATATTACCAATATTAAAGCTATGGATTAATATAAATACTATTTATATCAATTATGGAATTATTAAAAAGTAATAATAGAGAAAAATTGGTATAATAAGAGAAATAACCTACTTTTAATTCTTAATATAATGATTTTGAGTAAATTTATTCCTAGAAATGTAAATACAACTTATTTAAATTGTAGTTACAATAAATTTTAAGAGAAAGTACAAATTTTCTTGGTTTTATGTGGAATTGAGGTTTTTGAGAGAAATTTAAACAAAACAATTAAATAATTGTAATAATCACGTCAAAGATGATCTTTAGTCTTTAATGATATAAAAGTTTTATATATAAAGAATAAAGAAATTACCTTTTTATTTTATGATTTAATGTTTTGTAAGCGCCTGAGGGGAAAACAGAGTAAAAAGAGCTCTATTTATAGTAAATACCTCCCTCCTAGAGTCCAACAGGCTTCTAGTAGACGTGCACTGATCATATCCACTGGAATTGATCAATATTTCAAGGTTTGGTGATGATTACATCATGATTACACCATATTATCTCATTATTACGTCGTTATTTAGAGTTATCACTATAACTCTAAGTTTGATGACGTCAAGTCTTGGCAGAACCCCAAATTTCGTGGCTTTTATGAGTTTTAATCATAAACTAACAGTATTCACCAATTCTATCACTCATATGACTGTTAAACTTAATTTAAAGTTACAGTGAGTGATCATAAACGATCAAATTAAGCTCAAACTTTGATCCTTAATAACTTTTAAGATTTACACGCTACAGAAATTCAGAGGGTGAATTTTAATAGCTTGGCATAACCTTATGATTCTGCCAAGAGCATTTTATTACATCATCAAAACCCTATTTTTGATGATTTTTCTTGTAACTCATCTTTTCTGCCGAAATTTAATATTTTAAACTTCAAACCATGATTTCAAGGGGTTATACCTTGAATATTATAATAACAAAAACCATCATTATTCATGAATCAACTAGTAGAATCGCACTGTATACTTTCTTCTAAGTTTGGACCACTTTCACAACAAAGTGGTCAACAGCTCTGTTGATTTTTGTCAATAATCCCTTACAGGTTTTAACCTTGTTTATAACTTGTGAAATAAAGTTCATTTCTGTACGCTTACAGTAATTACGTGGTGACTTTATTTTTGGTTCATCACTCTATCATGTATATTTCAAAAGATATTAGCTAAAATCCTTGAAGATATGCGTTGACCAAAAAAGTGCATATATTCAGCTTAACTCCTTAAGTATTGACTTTGGAGATTAGCTTCTTAATTGTTTTATGAGTAGAATTTTATGGAGAATTGAATGGTACCATCTATTTCACATTTTGTTTCATTGATATTCAAAATAATTAAGGATTCATGTTTTTTATAAGGTATTATTACTTATAACTCATTAAATATTGACTTTACAGATATGCCATAAAAATGGTATATGTGTATTTTACCATTGGAAATCCAATTTTATGATTTATTTCACATTTTTGCTCATTGGTTTTAAGTTAAACCAAGTTTTATGCCAATTTATGGCATTTTTGTAGTTTTAAGGTATAATTATTTTGAATATTTCTTGTGACCTTTTTGGGTATGTGGTCATATCTAAAAGGTTCACATTCCCTACCACCAAAAGAGATTTTACCACAATCTGATATGTGTAATTAGGGTATCATCCACTGTCCTACCTATTCAATAGACTTTGTTAGTATTGAAGCTCAATAATGCTTAACTTTTCTATTTTTCAGGTTTTCTTTCATGTCTGAACCTTCTTAGTAGTTTATCAGCATTTGTTATATCTTTCTCAAGTAGCCATTCATCTTCTTGAGTTGAATTTCTATACTTTACAAGGTATTCTCTTTCTTTTTTGCTTCTTGTCCTTCTTTCTTCCAGGACTTTTACAATTTTCTTTTCTTCTACTTCTTCCAAGGGGGGAATTTAAAGTGGGGGTTTTTTTCTTAGTGGAAATAACTCATTGTCACTTGAGCTGTAAGGTTCTATCAGACTTACAGGGAAAGTTGGGTGTTTTTTCATTAATTCACCTGTGAGTTCTAATTGCACAGCATTGGGTCCATGAAGTGCTTTTATGATAAATGGTCCTGCAAAGGAATCTTTAAATTTCTTTGGACCTTTTATGTTATTGAAATGAAGGGTTGATACTGGTACCAAGTCTCCTATTTTGAAGTCAGGTGGTTTATGACTTTTATCCAATCTTTCTTTTGAATATTTGAAAGAATCTTGCATACATCCGTTTGCACGGTGTCTTGCTTTGTCAAGCATTATCTTAAAGCTGCTTGCTCTTGGATGTATATCCACTAAGTCCTTTTTGAGGGTATCATAAGGAAGTCTTGGATTCCAACCTTTTTATAGCATTTCTGGTGTTTTGCCAGTAGAATAATGGATTGATTTTTTATATGCCAGTTCAAGAGCTGGTATTAGTGTACACCAATCATGGCTAAAACCATCAGAATCTTTGAATTCTAGTACATAAGCACAGAATCTTCTGATCATGTCCTCCAAGGTCTGTATCATTCTTTCTGCTAAACCATCAGTTTGAGGATGGTAAGCTGTTGAGAATGATAATTTTGTTCCAAACAAGTTATGGAGATGCGTCCACAATGCTGAAGTGAACTTTGGGTCTCTGTCACTTATAATATTCTGGAATACGCCTGTATGGCTAATAACATTATTCCATATCATTATGGCTGTGTCCATAGCTGTGTCATCTTTGTGACATGGTAGGAACATGGGAGTTTTTCTATACCTGTCAACCAATACTAGGCATGCATTATAGCTTCTGTCTCCTCCCTGAGGTAATGCTGTTACCCAATCCATATGAACTATTTCCCAAGGGGATTTTGGTTCTTGTACTTGGATCATCATTCCAAATTTCTTTCCTGTGGCTCTGTTAGCTTTTTGACATCTGTCACAGGTTTGGCAGTATTCTGAAACATCTTTCTTCCAATTTGGCCACCAAGAGCAGGTCTTCACTCTTTCTAGTGTTCTGTCTTCTGCAAGATGTCCAGCTGCAACACTATCATGACACTCATGTAAAATAGTGTTTATCAGGGTTCTATCTGTTAAGGCCATAGCACATGTGTGTTTTGTTCTATGGTAAAGGATTCCATCAAGGAGGTGGAATCTTCCTTCATCATATGCCTTTTTCCATGTTTGATCTAATTTTGATGAAAGTGATGGGTCTTTGCAGTCTTTCATTAGAAGTTGGCTTAAGATATGGCAATTATTGTCTATCTTATAGCTTTCTGTAACTTGGTTAAAGAATTCTGTGCCAATGTCTGTAACACATATTCCTTCTATGTGGTGCTCTTCCTGTGGTACCCATGCTGGATTGTCAGGGGTATTTGCTAGAGCCCATCTGCTAAGACCATCTGCATTTTTATGGATATTGCCAGATTTATGAACAATAGTCATATTTACTCTGTATTCTTGAATAGAAATTTGACATCTCAGAATATGTCTATTTGGAGTTTTCATATTTAATACAGATTTTACAGCATTACAGTCTGTAATCACATCAAATACTGTTCCATCCAAGTAATAATGTAACTTTTCTAAAGCCCACACTAAGCAGAGGAATTCCATTTGGCTTGCTCCATATCTTGCTTCTGTTGGCTTTATTTGTCTTGAAATAAAAAAAATTGGTCCTTCTACTGGTTTATCATTGATAATTTGTGTCTGGTGTAGTGGAGCACCTAGTCCTTCTCCACAAGCATCAATGTACAGTTTGAAGGGTAGTTTCCAATCTGGCATTAGAAGAAATGGGGCATTTGTCAAGGAATTTTTCAATTCTTCATATGCTTTGACTCTTTCTTCTGTCATTTCATAGACTGTTTGTTGGTCACATAGCTTATACAAGGATTTAGCAATTTTTGCAAAGTCCTTTATATGCTGTCTATAGTAACCAGCAAATCCTAGAAATGAGTGTATTTCCTTATTGGTTTGAGACATTGGATTAAGTAGTACTGCTGCTACTTTATTCTTGTCTATGCCTAGACTAAGTCCAGATACAACATGTCATAGTGCTTTTAGTTCACTATATGCAAAATGAAACTTTTTCAATGAAATTTTCATATTCACTTGCACTATTTTTTGTAGTACCCTTTCTAGTCTTGTAAGGTGATTTTCCCAAGTTTCTGAGCAAGCTATGATGTCATCAATATAGATGATTAGCCATCCTTCTGATAATTCTTCAGGAAATATGGTGTTCATCATTCTTTGATAATAGGAAGGTGCATTTTTTATGCCAAATGACATTATTAAGTATTAAAAAATCCCACAGTGGACTATTATCCTTAGTAGTTTCTTGGCATTGTCTGTTAAGAAATTTTGATGAAAACCCTTTAAGGCATCCATGGCTGTAATTAACTTAGCTTGTGACAATTGTGTCAATGTCTCATGGATTCTGGGTATTTGGTATCTTTCTGGAATGGTATAGGTTTTCAGGGCTCTGAAGTCTCCTACCATCCTTGATTTTCCATTATGCCAAGTTATGATGACAGGTGTAGTGACCTCTACCTGTTCATTATGTCCTACCTTTCTCAATACACCAAGGTCTATTAATTCTTTAATGTGTACCTCCAAGGCTTCTCTAGCCCTTGGACTAGCTGGGTAAGCTGGTCTCCTTAGTAAAGATGGGTAAGGCTTTTCCACATTATAAATTATATCCACCTCATGCCCAATTATGGCACCTAGTGGCTCCTTGTCAGTCGCAAAGGCATTTTTGTACTTAAATAAGAGGTTAATAAATTTTTCTTTCATTTTTTCTGTTAATTATTGATTGAATTCTGCCTCTTTGAGTTGTTCAGATATAAAAAGGTCCTTTTCTGGACTTTTCTTCTCATTTGTAATAACTGTGATTTGTTTTTTGTTATTTAAGAAGCCAAACTTTTGTCTTTTGTTATCTCCTATGGTAAAATATCTGTCTTTTTGGTTAGAGATATCTATACCATAAATTGATAAGTAGTCATTTCCAAGTATGAAGTGATTACTGGTACAGTTTTCCATTACTACAAACTCTACTTTAATTCTGACACATTGTGAAGGGTGAGGAAAAATTAGTGTTAAATCAATTATTCCAAGGGGCTTCATGCTCTCACTTGCACTACTAAATTTGACACCTTGTATTTGCATAAGTTTTTCTTGCCAGTCTGGGACAATGGTTTTTAAATAACTTTTACCAACACAGGTGCAATATGCTCCTGTATCTAAGTTCACTTTTCCTTCTTGGCTATCAACCATAACAATACTTATACTTAATTTTCCAGCTATATATCCCATTCCTTTTTCAGGTTTGGTTCTGTACATTTTGGCATCTTGTATATTTGTCAGGTTTGTGTCAGATGTCCCAACTTGTGGTAAGTTTGAGTTAACATCCAGTACTTAATGAATTATATCAATATTATTAATTTGAGCATTAATTATATTAATTTCATCACTTTCAGAACTTTCTGACTCTTCTGTTTCTTTTTCAGAGTCAGATTCCTCCTCTTTGTCATTGTGGTTTTCTGTTTCCACAATTTCACTAATCTTTGCCTTTTTGAGGCAATTATTGGCTAAATGTCCAATACCTCCACATTTATGGCATTTTTTGCTCATTATTATTGGATGTATTGGGCTTGAAAGGTTCTTTTGATTTATCTTTTTTGATAAGTGGTTTATTTGGACTTTTAATGTCCAATTTCTTCCAAGTTCTGCCAATTTTTGTTCTTGTCACTATGTCTTCTAGTGCATTGATATACTCTTCTGTGGAGCATGGTTCTATACACCTGCTTCTCAGTGCATGTTCTAGCTCTCCTCCACATTTTTTAAGTATTTTCATGTGCACCATTTTCTGTGACATTTCTGGGTACAATGCATTAAGCCTTTCAACTTGTTTTAAGAACCAAGTTAAAGGTTTTTCTTTGTCTGGGTCAAAGAAAGAATTTCCAAATGCATTTTCTATCTTGTACCTCCAGGCATCATTAGTCCACTTGGTGATTATTTCTTGTTTCCACCAAGACCAGGTATTTTTGCCATTTGTTTGCCTTATGCCATAATACCATCTTTTTGTAGATTTTTCAAATAATGAGTATAATCTTGCAGTGATCAATTCATCTGGTATGGCATAATCTTCTTGTAGCATGTCAATTTTTTTGATAAATGACATGTGGTAATATTCACCTTCTCCTGTGAATGTTGGCCATTCTTTTAATTGAGGTTGTTCCTTCATTAAGACTTGGTTATTGTCTTGGTGACTCAAGTCTGTTATTAATGGATTTGTTAATTCCTCTTTTGGTTTAACAGGGCTTCTTATGTGAGAAAATGGTGTTGATAACTTTGGCATATTTGAGTTAGCCTCATTAATTTTATCCATTTTTTCAGTAATAAGCCTTATTTCACTTCAAATGTAATCTTTCAGATGCATTCTTGCTTCATCACTCTTTTCCACATGGTCCAAAAGTAATTTTTGGTGTGATGAAGTCTTTTCTTCAAATGTTTCTACAGAAATGCTCAATTTGTTTAATTTTTCTGTAAGATTATCAATACTCACATCATAATTGATTGTCAAAGTTTTTTCTTTGATATCACTTATGTATCTGTACAGCTCTTGTTGTCCTTGTATTAATTTCTGAGTATTATCAATTAATACTTTTGGTTTATTATTTTCAATAATAAATTTTATGTTATCAATTTCTTTTTTATTTTGTACAACAAGTTTTGTTAAAGATGATAAGCTATTATTTATTTCTTGGAAATATAATAAACTGTTTTTAATGTTTTTAAGAGGCAAAATACTATTTTTAAGCTCTGTTAAAGTATTTACAACATCAGGAGACAAGGTTATTTCTTTGGGAAATGGGGTTGTCTCATTCTTTTCTCCTCTTTGTCTTTGAATTCCATCAAAGTTCTGGCCATGTTGAATACATTGTCCATGGCATCTTTTTGGATTTTGGGGATCCTGTAGCTTGGGGAATATGGTTTTCTCCAATTCTTTTTCTTGTTCTTCTTCCCTTCTTGGGAAAGTGGGTTGGCTTGGGGCTTGCTGGTAGAAGCTACTGGGGCTTCTTCCTTGGTTGCCTCCTTCTTTTTGGCATGGTACTCCTTGATCTTTTTGATTTGAGGTTTGGATGATAGTGGATTGCATCCATTGGAGTATCTCACTATTTCCTCCTCTTTGAGGAACTTTTTCAGGATGTGCCACGAGTTCATCACTCCTTGGTGTATTTGGGGCAACATTTCCCAATCTTTGTCCTTGTACACCATGTAGTACTGTTTGTACTGGCTCATGTAAATGTCTATTTGAGCCCTCTGAATGTGATTTGTACCTGCTCGAGTCACTCATACTGAGTTCCAATTCTGGTTCAGATATAATGGGCATTTCTGGGACTTGCCTTTGGGATAAGGCACTTCCTTGTGTGGATTCTGTTCCACTGGGGATATTGCCCTTCCTTTTCCCTTTTGAGGAATCAATTCTACCTCTGAGTCCAGCTCCATCTGATTGGATGGAGTATTGGGAGCCTCTTCTGGTAGTCATATTTCAAGAAAAATAAGAAGATTTCAGAACAGGAATTCTTCTTATGGCAATTTGTAAATGAGGTACTCACCTTCAGAGTCCTGAATAGTGGGTCCTGGAAAGTCCAATTTCTTGGCTTTCTTTTTCTTAGTGATTATTGGTGTTGAAGAACTTTGGCAAGTTTCTTCCACCAATCTTTTAACAGTGGTTTGGTTGTCCTCTGTTGGATTATCTTCAAACACTAAAAAAGACAAATAAATATAAGTCTTTTATATGAAAGTGTTATTTTTGGTAAGATATGGAAATTTTCCACATAAAAATTGCTTTGATATCTTTTTTTAAAAAGTGAGAATAATTAAAGAAATGAAATTAAAATGAACAAAATAACTTTTTTATTGGTTTTTAATATTTTTAATATTTCTTATGTTTTTATTTTTAAAGAATCAGATAAAAATTAATATTATTCTTTTATAAAATATCTTTTCTAATCACTAGAGTCACTCAAAGAAAGTTTTTGCAAGTCTAAGGATGTGAAAAACCACGTGTAAGAAAGTACAATTGCTTTCCAAATGCCTCAATAGCTATTAAAATCAATAAATATAAAATTATTATATAATTTTATGATTATAATTATGATTTATTATTGGATAAACTCAATTAGGATCTTTTTAAAGGTATTTTAGAGGAAATATCATGGCCAGGCCCCCAAATGTAAGGTTTGACTATGAAACAATAAGTAAAAATTACTAATATATCACTTATTGTACTATGAATGTCCTTACAAATAAATTAAATAAGATAAAAAATAATTATAATAATAAAGAATTACTATAATTATGGCGTAAAATAATTATATGATTTATATTATAGAAAATAATATATATAAAATGAATATATTAATATAAGATAGTTAATATATTAAAAAGCACTTTATTATTGTTACCAACAAATAATAAAGGCATAAAAAATTGTTTTTTATTAATAAAAAACACTTAATAACAATAATATTACCAATATTAAAGCTATAAATTAATATAAATACTATTTATATCAATTATGGAATTATTAAAAAGTAATAATAGAGAAAAATTATTATAATAAGAGAAATAACCTACTTTTAATGCTTAATATATTAATTTTGAGTAAATTTATGCCTAGAAATGTAAATAAAACTCATTCAAATTGTAGTTACAATAAAGTTTAAGAGAAATTACAAATTTTCTTGGTTTTACGTGGAATTCAGGTTTTTGAGAGAAATTTAAACAAAAAAATTAAATAATTGTAATAATCACATCAAAGATGAAGATTATTATAAGATAATCTTTGTTCTTTAATCATATAAAAGTTTTATACATAAAGAATAAAGAAATTACCTTTTTATTTAATGATTTGATGTTTTGTAAGCATCTGAGGGGAAAACAGAGTAAAAAAAGCTCTATGTATAGTAAATACCTCCCTCCTAGAGTTTAACAGGCTTCCAGTAGACGTGCACTGATAATATCCACTGGAATTGATCAATAGTTTAAGGTTTGGTGATGATTACACCATATTATCTCATTATTATGCCATTATTTAGAGTTATCACTATAACTCTAAGTTTGATGACGTCAAGGCTTGGAAGAATCCCAAATTTTGTATATTTTATTAGTTTTAATCATAAACTAACAGTATTCACCAATGGTATCACTAATATGACTGTTAAACTTAATTTAAAGTTACAGTGAGTGATCATAAATGATCAAATTAAGCTCAAACTTTGATCCTTAATAACTTTTAAGATTTACATGCGACAGAAATTCAGAGAGTGAATTCTGATAGCTTGGCATAACTGTATTATTCTTCCAAGAGCATTTAATTACATCATCAAAACTCTATTTTTGATGATTTTTCTTGTAACTCATCTTTTCTGTTGAAATTTAATATTTTAAACTTCAAACCATGATTTCAAGGGGCTATACCTTGAATATTATAATACAAAATACATCATTCTTCACAAATAAGCTAGTAGAATCCAACTGTATACTTCTTTCTAAGTTTGGACCACTTTCACAACAAAGTGGTCAACAGCTCTGTTGATTTTTGTCAATAATCCCTTACAGGTTTTAGCCTTGTTTATAACTTGTGAAATAAAGTTCATTTCTGTACGCTTACAGTAATTACGTGGTGACTTTATTTTTGGTTCATCACTCTATCATGCATATTTCAAAAGATATTAGCTAAAATCCTTGAATATATGTGTTGACCAAAAAAGTGCATATATTCAGCTTAATTCCTTAATTATTGACTTTGGAGCTTAGCTTCTTAATTGTTTTTTATGTGGCGTTTTATGGAGAATCCAATGTTACCATTCATTTTACATGTTGTCTCATTGGTCTTTGAAATAAATAAGGATTTGTGTTTGTTATAAGGTATTATTACTTATAACTCATTAAATATTGACTTTACAGATATGCCATAAAAATGGTATATGTGTATTTTACCATTGGGAATCCAATGGTATAATTTATTTCACATGTTTGTTCATTGGCTCTTAAGTTAAGCCAAGTTTTATGCCAATTTATGGCATTTTTGTAGTTTCAAGGTCATTATTTTTAATGTATAGCTATTTTAAGTATTTCTTGGGACCTTTTTGGGTATGTGGTCATATCTCAAAGGTTCATAGCCAGGGTCAATAGCAGCTTGGTGGTTCCAACAGCTGAAACACAAGCTTTTGAGTGAGTAATGCTGTCACAACCAGAATCAAATACTCAACTATAGAACACTGAGTTTTTCTTTTGTAGTTATTGTAAGCTTTGCTTGAACTATGATGGAAATTATTGAGTACTTTGAGCTTTCTCAATATAATTCTTGTTGCTTCAGGTACGGTAAATGATTGCACATGAAAATGATTTTATTTTTAGCTGGTCTGTGTCAGCTCATCTATCATTTTTATTGAATAAATTTTTCACTTCTTTCAATGAAAAGTTGCAAGGTTCATTCCATAATAAAAGTGCTTTTAAGGATTTGAATGTTAGTCAAAGTGCTCGAGCTTATTTTTAAGAAAACAAATGTTTCTTTTCTGACTCATCCTACACAAGCTCTATGAGGATTTTCACAATATAAAAAGGAGACGAAAGAAAAAATCCACATAAAGTTCAACCAAATTGTTGTCTTAAAATATCAAAATTAAGAGTTCAGATTAAATTGGAACACCGAAAGGGCGATGGTAATCTCTCAGAAATATTCACAATCTCAATGAATTCCAATTAGTTATTAAGTATTTTTTAAGATTTGTAGCTATTTATAGACGTCTGGCTCAGATTTATGACTAATGAGGTCAGATTTACAAGGAGATTCACCCACCTGGACTCGCAAAAATACCAAAAATGATAAATATTAGGAAGAACATGAAAATCGAGGAGAACGTCAGGATATCTACACGGGGATTGATTGAATGTAATAATTGAAGCGTGAGAATACTAAAAAGTATAATTAGTTCTTTTTTTGTCTTTTAGATTGAATTAGAAAAATAAAATTCATTATCTATTGGAATTCATTAATGAACAAAGCAAAAAACTATACATAAGAAATCTACAACATGGGATGAAATATTATCTCGAATTAGAGCCAATTTTATCTAAATTGGAGCTTTGATAGTCCAAAGTAAACTCATTGATATTTACCTTATTTAGTTTATTTAAGATTTTGAATGTTTATTCAGATATTCTCATCGAAATTGAGTGTCTCAAATAGTTTCCAATATCACAAAACTTGGGATATATAGTAAATATTTTGATTTTTTGTTAATGGAGAACCATATGATAGGTCCAAGGACTCTTAAAAATAAAGTATATGAAAAAGGAATTATCTGGAAAAGAGGAAAATTGATGGAAGTAATAATGGAATTTAAGAGAGACTTCAATGGTTTCAAAAAAAAATGGTATTGGAAGAAAATATGAGAATTAAAATTAGTTTCTATCAAAGGCACAAAAGCTATGAAGGCTGTAAAGAGTAAAAGTGAAAATATTAAAGGAATATTTATGCTCAAGAGTCATAAAAGCTCATATATTAAAATAAAAGAGCTCCCGAACCTGAAATTTATTCTTCCTTATGTGTGGAAACTGAAAGAGAGAAATTTATGAAGTGATCCTTTAAACTGAACTGGCCTTTGGGTAAAATAAGTGGCTCTTTGATATTCAATTGGACTTTATAAGATATACTCCAAGAAAAATACTTACTAATACTAACTTGACCATCTCTTAGAAGATTCCGGCCAGTCGCATAGCTGCAGGGAAAAATATTTTTTCCTCCTTGTTGTTTTTTCCACAGGTATTATGAGTTTTCAAGCATAAAATTTCAAATAAATTGAATTTAATCAATATTCCATAAATTATTTTGAATAAGAAGCGATATTCAAATTTATGAAACAAAATCCTCTGAAAGAATTTCGCGTTTTATATCAATGAGAGGAGTGAATTCATTCATCATATGATGCAAGTAGGGTTGTATATAGGTTTAAAACTGAAATCTCTTATTAATTGAAATGGTAATATTTTAATTTCTTGTGTTTTAATGAATAGGGGTTAGTTAAAAGGAGATTTTGTATTGAAGTCTTTTTTCAACATTATATAAAGCATTTAAGTTGGCCTGGAGAGATTTGGTTTCTTGATTTATTGCAGTTGAATAATATAAGGATGACTTTATGTATTTCTAATATAAGCTACTTAGAATCCTGAGAATTTTGCAATCTTGGGAATTGTCACAGGGGATTTTGAAAATACCAAGAGTGGCCTGGAACTCAGTAATAAGGGAACTCACTTGAAAGACTCCAAAAGGAATCAAATAAATAAGAATAAGAATATATTTCTTAATATGGAAAAGTGCAAGTACAAAAGATATGAAATAAAAAGAAAAAAAGCCAATGGCCAAAGAGCCAACCAAGTATGTCCTTTATTACTGTTTCAACCTTCCAGAGAGAATGATGGAATTAGTAAAGGATATGAACACCCATATCCACTGAAAGGAAAAGAAAAGATGAAAATGACTGACTTAAGAATATCACTATTTACTTTCAAAATGAAAATGAAATGATAATATAAATTAATCCAGTAGATTAATCAACTGGGGAAAAATTCCCCAGGTAATAAAGGAGTGACCAGTATATGTGAAGAATTGAAAGAATGACTCTTGAAGGCTGAAAAACAAGCTGTATGAATGGTGGACAGCTGTATTAACTTTTTTTGGAAATATACCTCGGCGATCTTCAAAAATGAACTGGGTGTGTTGAAAACCACATTATTTTGATTGAATTGACCCAGAAGGGTCAATGCCATACAGATTGCTTGAGTGCACTCTGTATGAATGAATTGAGTTGTCCAGGGATTTTTGGAGCTTTGATACCTTGGAAACTGATGTGCATAACTGCCTCTTGAATATTCCTTGGAAATCCTTTGCCAGCATTCCCTTGGGAAAATACTGAATAAGTGAAGATACCAATAACTTAATGGGAAAGGTGATTGATTTCCTCAAATGGCCTTCTTGAAATACTTCTCATTCATCCCCATGGCTTGTAAAAATGGTGTCCTTGGGGGTTCCTCCCTTCAAAGCTAGGCTTGAGTGCTGGTGATTTATCTTCAGGAGACAGAATTGAGTCCTGGAAGATTCACCATTGAATTGATGAGCAAAAATGTCACATAATAGTATATGAAACCCTATATGGTATTTGTTGATGTTAAGAAGAAATTGGCCCAAAGGTCAAATGAGGGTTAGCTGGCCTTGAAGGGATTGGGCCAATAAAGTAGCCTGTGGCCCTCTGATGATTTCCAGGGAACACTGTTTGAACTTGGGTGGTCCATAGTGGGAAATGGCCTTGGGAAAATTTATGGCCATTTCAGCCTCATTGATTTTAGGCCAAAAGGGGCCTAGAATGTCCTATGGGCTGCAGACCATACAGAACGCAGGATGTGGAGGACATAAGGGCCCAAATGGCCTAAAATCCCATAGCAAAAGGGGTTTGGCCCAAAGGACTGAAGATGATGGAAGGGGCCATAGGCCACAAACACAGCACGTGGCCTGGGGCCAAAGACAATGATTGAGGCCCAGGAGGGCCCAAAACAGAATATGGCCTATGGGGGCAGTATTGGCCAGGTTCATTGGGTGTGGAACAGGGGGACACAGGGCACCATTGTGGGAAATCGGCCATAAGATGGTCATGACAGTGCTTTTCCATGATCCATCCATGGGAGGTATATCCTGGGGCTGTGACAGAAATAATGATAAAATATTGATTGACGAGAATGAATAAGGAATACTGAAAATTTGAATTTCTTTCCATTTTTGTTTGGAATTTTCAGAGATTAAAGCTTATGACCCAATTTTTGAAAATTCTAATCTGACCAGAAACCCATAGCCCAAAATATTTTGGTTTAGCAATTGAATCACAAGATAAAAAATTCAGAGCTAAATAAAAAAGGATTAGGTGCAAATTTTTCAGCTATTGGAATTATTATAAAAGCATAAAAAAAATAGAAAAAGCAGAAAAAGGTTTCAGAAGACATATTGTTTTGAAAAGATAAGCTCAGAGAATATGTAACCCTTAATTTAAGTTAGAGTTGATATTCAATTCAAAACCATTACCTGAATATGTGAGAGGAATTAGAAAGCAGATTCAAAGAAGGATAGAAAAAGTATTATTAGTGCAAATGATTTTTACAATTATTGTGAGTGTAGATTTTTCCCAATAAATATCCATTAATCTTTTATTTTCCAACTACTACACAAGCAGTGAAACATTTTCGGGCATGTCTAATATCTGCTCTTTTCAATACCATCTTATCAAGTTTTTTTTCCAGCTAAAAATTTATTCAAAAATTAAAATCTAAGACTTATAAAAGATTTTCTTAGTAATATTTCATCGAAAGAAGTGAGAATATGGAAAATACCAAATCATCTAAAATACAAATAAATAAATCTTTCCCAAAGAAAAACAAAAATATCAATTATTGATGAACCTCATAATTAATTCTATATCTAATTTTGAGAGTCAAGAATATACCATAGCTACTTTCAAGTCAAGCTTTCTTGTTTTTAGAATGTAATTTAGCTTCTTTATCCCATTTATCTGTTTAAGATTTTGGCTGAGTTGAAATGGGTATTCAAATTGTATTTTTGAGATAATTTTCTTTTCCTTGAATATCAATTGCTTTTTGGTTTATTCTTCATAAAATTAAATCTCTAATCTTTTATATTCTCAATTATTTTTTTTGCAATTAATAATCTTATCTTTCCATATTTCAGGGATGCATTGAGGTTTCCATCCCACACCAACATATAATTGGAATTAGATAAAATAGAATTGTTTTTATAAGAATTAGAAGTGAAACCACCCATTTAGGGCAATTAAAAATATTTGTATAATTTTTTAATTCTGTATTATGTAAAGTTTTCCGTGAGTCATTAAGGATATTCAGCTTCTTTAATTATCTCTCCTGATCTTCTTTTTCAGAATGATTAAATTATGAACTATGATATATTTCTAATCATTATCCTTGGTATATTTAGAGCTGAGATCAGCTAAACTATCCTCAGAAAATTGAATAATATTTCTGAATTAATATAAATCTGAGCCCTTGAAATCTAAGAGTATGATTTAACATTCCTGATCTTCCAAGTAAATAAAAATAGCTGAATATTTCTGCACAAATTTTCTTTTCATTCATTCTCTCTAGTTAGAACCTGATATAGCTATTTTAGAAAAGGATTGTCTAGGTCTTTTCTCATAATATCTTGAATTAAAGCAAACGAAAAAAACAATTTGTGAATTAATATGAATACAACAGATGGCTAATACATATATTGGATTGAGATTTGAGAATTTCCTAAACCTTGTGTTTAAACTTCATAATTTGAGCCTTGATTTTGTGAATTTGAAGAGGACAAAGCAGTCATGTCAGATTATTTTTGAAAAAGAAAATCCATTTCTTTAGAAAGATTTTAAATAGACCCAGGATCGTTAGTTACTGTTTCAATACCATTTTCAGCATCATAACGAGTGATTCTAGATCCAGTGGTTTTGAAAAGAATTTTCAAGAATTTTTTTCTTGTAGGTTTTCCATTGAATATTGAATATTTTTTACTGAGATCAAATTAATATGAAGAATTATTACCCACCTCATTGGATATCTGTTAGAATCCAGACTGTTTTTGAAGAGGTAGCTGTAAAATGTAGGCTGCTCCTGAGGCTCAAAAACAGGAATAAAAGCTCGAATTCACTGATAACCAAATGATTATACACAAGTAATATGGAGTTTTAAGATACATGATTATTTTAAAAAAGGAATTCTTGTATGTCTGAGTGGGGTTAAATGGATGGAAGAAAATTTGTTGGCATTGTACTAATGAGTGCTGCTTGATATTTCAGAAATTAAATTTGATCATTGAGGAGTAAAATTATCAGAATTGAAGGAGTAAACAGACGAAGTAAAGAGCTTTAAGCTGAATAGTTTTTAAAAAACTACTTGGGTAAAGTACCAGGAGAAATGGCTTGGAACAATTCAGGATTTGAATCCTAAGAGGCACAGATTTTCAATAAATTCTTTTGGAAAAAGAATTCCTAAAATAAAGCAAGATATATTGCATATTGGAGCCTACCTAATGAAGACATTTATTTTTGCTAAACATTTGTGTTTTTTTCTTATGATTTTGTGTCATCCAGACCTTTGGCTTAAAAAAAGTAGTCTATGAGAAGGAAATTGCAAATTGAATTGAAGGATTTTTTCAAGGATCAGAAATCCATTCATTATAAATAATAACTACTTTTTCTGCGATTATTGAGTAATAATTTTCAAATGAAAAAATCCATCTCTTCCATTTTTACTTTTTGTTCTATTCAGCTCAAAAATAAGTAGGAAGAATTAGAGAATTTAACATAAATATCTTCTTTCAAGAAAATCTCAAAAATAAAAGTATTAGTCAAGGTGAAATAGTACTGAATAATTTCACATACTAAAGTCACAAATATATTCAAAATGGAAACTGTTTCTATATTTTTCCTTTGATAAGAAGAGGCAAAGAGGTAAAGTATTTGTTGGCTTTGACTATTTTAGAGGCCAAATTTGTCAGTTAATCAAGAAGTATTGGTAAACCTGTCCCTAGAGCCTAAGAATATAGAAAATCATCTCAGTCATATTTGGCTTCTTGACTAGCGATGATTAATTGGATATGAATAATTATAGTTTTTAGAAGATATTTTAAAAAAACTGAGGAAATTTTTATGAACAGTCATTTTCTACATCTATATATCCAAATTCATCATGAGAAAGAATTGATGATTTTAAAATATAAGAGGAAAAAAATTCTGGAGAAAATAAATAAAAACCCAGGTAAACTCAAAAAAGGGTTTGGGGAAATAGAAGTTTCCTTTCTTATTGTCTTGTTATTTTCTAATATTTTTCTTAATATTATGTATGATATCTTCCTAATCTACACCTCCCCATATATTTTTTTTTTCATTCAAAAATATTTTTTTCTACTTTCTCAAGTATATTTTAGTTTATCCCTGTGAATTAATCTACATTTCCCCGTGGTAAATTTCAATATTTTTGAAGTGGATTCCTAATTGAAGAATAAATGGTAGAGAAGTAACTCTTTTTACCATATTATTATAAGATTTAATCTCCAAAAATCATAGTTCATAAGAATTCAGAACACCAGAAGCACAGTAATTCCATAATGCATAAGTATAAGCCTACAAAAAAGTGATCTGTCAAGCATATTGTTAGGTGGGGCCTCTTTTGTGGCTTCCAGACTAAATATTAGGAATTAATAAGCTAAAAGAATGGAAATACTATTATTTTTAAGTAATAGACGCGTCACTAGTGGTTTAAGGATATAATGTTGGAATTTGAGCTTCAACAGTAAATTTTTTGAGAGCGCTAATATTATTTAAAATAAAATGTAGGTATTTCAAATTGTAAATATATATATTTGGTAAGAGCTCTGAGGACTAATTCTAAGAGAATTAATCCTCTTCAAATCTTTTAATTACAAATTCGAAATGAAACTACATGGAGTAATTTTGTTTTAATGAAGAAAGATTTGTTATGGTAACAGGAGAAAATCCAACAAAAAAATTAATGACATAGTGGGAACATATACTATAAAAAAAATGAGTAATAAGTCATAGAAACAAGATTTCATTCATGTTATGATAAAATGAATTTATATATGTTACTACATGTAAAAGATAATTAATCTTGATATTTTTCAAGAAATGTAATATTTTACATCTTAAGATTTACTATTAATCCTTTTTAAATAAGAATAAAGGAACTCAAATCTTTGTGGGAGATGAGTTTCTGCAGAAAGATTCATATTGGACGCCGTCATAAATTAATTGAAAATTTCAATTAGATACGACCAAAAGGCCACTTTTTTTTCATTTATCAAACAAGTAGGTATTGATAAATAAATTTTTATAATTTTTAACTTAATTTTTTGATTCATTTCTGGAATTATGCCAGAAAAATTATCGCAAAAGATATTCTTTCTGAGATAGTCTTCATTAAGAAATGATTATTGAAAAAAAGTAGAGTTTTAAGATTTCATAGTTTCTGAAAGTATATTTAAAAAGAAATTTGATAGAAGTAAAGAAGGTGGGATCATGAGCTCTCAGATCACATCCAGCTTGTAGCTTATTAAGAATAAATAAAAAAGCCAATTAATGGGAAATTTATCATTTTCTTTAATATATTAAGCATAAAGAAAAAAATCAATTAATGGGAAATTTAAACTTTTTCTTAAGATATTAAGCATAAATAAACCAATTAATTACTGGGAAATTGTAGACTTTTGTTTAATACTTGTTTTTCCCTTTTAAAATAGAATTTTAATCGAATAGAGACATTATTCTATATATAATATGTCATTCAATTATATATTATTCTTCAATAAATGAAAGATTGTACATAGCACAAATATAGAGACTTATGTTTGGATTGTTGTATCTTAAAGTAAAAACCTATTAGTAATAATATTTCTCTTGAGTGTACGAATTGATTAATATATATTCAGATAAGTTGAATTATTTTGTCTCAAGTGAAACACCAGTTGATAGTTGAATTAGCTTCAAAGTAGAAATGGGAGATTCCAAGCTGAAAAAAGGTAACAAAGAATTAGAAGCTCAAAATAAATCTTGTTAAATGGGGCTGTGTTGAGTTATTGTAAAAAAATAATTAAGAATATAAATGTTTCTTATTTCATATTTGTCTTTGGAAACCATTATAAAATTTACTATAGATGTGAAATCTAAATTCAGAAATACATAAGAAATATTGAGCTTTTTTAGAATATTTATTTTTAGAAACTCTGTATCTGTTCTCCTTTGTATCAAAAGGCAAAGGGTTCTTCTAAATCTCATTCATTCTTTGTAAATGGAGTATTTGATGCCCTTTAATACGTATTAATGAGGAAATTAACTGCCTATCAAACCCCTTTGACTATAAACTTGTTGTAAATGGGAAGGATATTTCATTTCAATAAATACAAAGACATGTAATACTTTGAAACAATTTCGATATATGCTATCCTTTTCAAGTGATTATTCTTGTTTGTAGCTGAAAGAACCTAAAAGATAATTGATATAACTCAAAGATTTTTATATATAGAGAGATTCAATTTTGAACTCTCACAATTCATTATTGCATTATGAAAATCTTTCTTCTTATAATTGAGTATTGATTGGATTTCTGTTGCTTGAATCATAAGTTGTTTTGAGTATATCTTGAATGAATTGTTTCAGTACTTGGTATTTAAGTAATTTATTTGGCTTTATAATTTTCAATTTAATTTGAATTCTATATTATTTTGAAAATTTGTGATATATCTATCTTATATGTTTTAATTTTCTTTTTCTTTTGCATATATTTTTGTTGTAAGTTCATTTAATTATATTTTTCAAAATTTTTCCTTTTATTTTATTTCCATTCTATTATTTGTTTTATTTCTATTTAGTATTTTATTAGGTCTTTCATTTTGATTTGAATTTAATTCCAATGTACAGTGATTTTATTGGTATTTTATTCTTAATTGATTTTTTCCTTTATTCCTATTTTTAATCTTATTATATTATATTTTTTGAATTTAAATATTTAGCTTTATACATATTCCAGAATCATCTGATAAAATCTACTATTATTGTAAGGGACTTTCCATAATCAAATCAATTATTCATATTATGCTTATTTTGGACTTAAACCTATTATTATTTTATATTTATGTTCTTTTATTTAAGTTTTATTCTTTCTTTCTGGACTTTCTGCTTTATTTAGAACAATGAAAATCAAATATTAAGTAATAAAACAATGAATAATAAAAAATCAATGAATTATTATCAAATTATTTCATTGTAATAGTGATTTGTTGATCATTTGTATTAAATTTCATGAAAATTTGTGCATAATTAATAAATTTCCAGATTAAATAGATTCTAGCCCTAATTATTTTACATGGCTTGGCCACAATAAATTTGGTTTTCTATTCACTGTCTTAAAATTAATATCAATTTTAGCCAAACCATCTTTATAAAATACGTAATATGAGTAAAATCAGCTCCCTAATGAATTCCAATGAATCCACCAGTCAAATTTCACCATCTTTCCCAAAAAACCACTCTTCAAACTCCAAAGCAAACCAAAGTCAAATTGCACAATGTTATTTTTCCCAAGCAAAGAATGGATACCAGTTATGTTTAGTTGATGGATGCTCAAAGAAAATTAAGCATCATGAAGGAACCAAGCAAAACCTGCTCTCTCATCTAAAAGAATTTCATAAGGAAATATGGGGTGAAACAATTACAGAAAAGAACACCAAAGGACAAAGTAATTTATCAAACACGCATGGAAGAATAATAAAAAGTATGTATTTCCACTTACAGAATCATTTTACTGATGATCTAGTCAGATTCATAATTCAAGATCATTAATCATATTTATTAGTTAAATCCAAGTCATTTCAAAAGCTCATTCGTACCCTCAACAAGGACTTCAACTTAATCTCTTAGACAGCCATTTCCAAATGAATCAAGCAAACGTTTCTGAACAATAAAGAACATATATTTACCTTTATCAATTCAAAAGAACCACAGTTCTCATTTTCTACTGACATTTGGTCTGGTTCAGGTGAAATGTCATATATTACTCTCACAGCTCATTACATATCAACTGATTGGAAACCATTCACTGCAAACATCAGATTTTCCAAGTTCACTGAAGCGCATACTGGGAAAACATATACACAAAAATTGGGGATATGCTTAATGATTTCTTTATTGAACCCTCTCAAAAGCCAAGGGGATCAAAGCGTGATGAAATTCAAATAGATACCTCAAGTGATTAATCCTCAGAAGCTGAAAGTGATTTATCCAATTTTTCAAATGATTTGTATAGTTTGGATATCTCATCAAGGCCATAAAATTAGATAGTGCTTCATCAAATACAACATTTATGGATCTTGCTGTTAAGAATCATTTGGTGAAAGGTTTTGACTTGCATATTTGATGTTTTGCACATATTCTTAATTTAGCTGCAAAGGATTCTTTAAAGGAGCTTGATGGATCAATTAATAAGCTTAAGAAGGTGGTTCATTTGATATGTCAATCAAAAACCTCATGGGAACACTTCAAATGCATTTGTGAAATAAATAAAGAGCCACCAAAACAGCCAATGGCTGACAATTCCACTAGATGAAACTAAACATATTCAATTATTTGTTCAGCATTGAAGCAGAAGAGCTCTTTGGATGATTTCATTTATGAGTACAATAAGTCTCAAACATCAAAAGAAAAAGAAAATCACTTTAACAGCTCAAGCCAAAAGAAATTTAGTAGTAAAAGAAAGGAAACCATTTCCCATGTAATTGAAAAAGCTGAAATTCATCATGATATATGCCTTGTATGTCTCCCTACTTGATTATATTTCTGCAATATAAATTGCACTTCATTCCTTTATAACTATCCAGGAGGTAATTTTAGAAGATGACTGGAATTTCTTTCAACAAATATCTGAATTTCTAAAGGTCTTTTCCACTGCAACTGATGAAGTTCAAGGTGATTCTTATCCTTCACTTGGATTAGTAATGCGTTGGTACCAAATCCTTCTTGAAACATGCCAAAAAACCAAAAATGAAGTATCAAGATAATCTCAACTATTTGATACAGCTGATCAAGCATATTCAAAGCTTCAAAGTTATTACAGCATTAGATCAAGATTCTGTGTTATGTGCTTGATTCTTGACCCAAGATTCAAGCTTACATGGTTTACTCTGCATGATTTGTTGCAAGAAGACAAAAGAAAAAGTAATACCAATCCAATCAGATATAAGGATGAAGCACTCAAACATCTCAAATAAGTATATGCTGAATATTCTTCTGAATATGCATTCAACTTTTCATAAGAACCTCAAGTTTTGGAAACAGCTTTGACTAATTTGAAGCAATTGCATTCTTTTGAAGAAAGAATGTCCAAACGAAATTCTTGAATATATAGAAAATAATTCACCACATTATTCAATATCCATTCTTGAATGGTGGAAGAGCCACGAAAATAGGTTTCCAATATTATCTAAAATCACAAGAGATTACCTTGGAATACCTGCAACCTCAGCACCTAGTGAATGTGTATTTTCAGAAGCTGGTAAATTGACTACTAACAAACACACATCACTTTCATGAGATTCTGTGGAGGAAAATATGGGTTGAAAATCTTTGTTAAATAATGGGATTTATTAAAGTATGCATGATTGGTATGATAATCTTCAATAATTTGGTTTTTATTTTTACTTGTTAAATTATTTTCTCTTGAAATTATATCACAAAAAATTTAATTGATCCAAAAATTATGCATATTAAAATATTTTTTCTTATTATATAGGTAATTTTATATTGATTCTATTAAGCAGAAGTTTATTAATTAGCAATTGTTTTAATTAAAATTTGAGTGATATAATAATTTGCTGTCAAAAACTCACAATTATATTTTTGAAATAAATAATCCTTTCTGTTCAAATTCTATTTTTGAAATCAATAATTAACACACATATTTTAACTTGATTGCCTCTGCTTGCAAGATTATGATGGTGGAGAATATTTATTTTTATATAATTTGGCTTTCATAGTAGCAAACTGAATTTTTTTAGGTGTATTTATTTGCAATGTGTAAGGCCAAAGTTCTTCATTTTGAATTTTTCATGAAAATGACCATACTCTAATCTAGTCTAGTTCAATATCATTGAATGATATTATTAAACATTTGCTATTATATGAACTATATCTAACATGATTATCTAAATTTTCCCATAGAATGTTTATGCTTGTAAATGAGAATATAAGATAACAAATAATTATTTGTAAAAACATTTAAGTGATATCTTTCTTCTCAAAAAATTTTCATGTTTTGAGGAATTTGTCAATTTTGTTTGCCCCTTTTTCTCCCTTGTGTTTTTTTAGTATTCTATTTTGGAAAATTTCTCTGCAAAATTCTTTCAATAAACTTCCCACTTATTAATTTACTCATTATTTTGAAAAAATGAATTCAATCTTAAGAATAAAAACAATAAGCCTATATTTCTGTGAAACCTCTTGGGTTGAATAATTTTTACAATGCCATAAATCACAAGAATTACATGAAAAATGCCATAAATGGAATGAATGACATAAACAATTCCATAAGTAACATGAATGGCATCAACAATTCCATAAGTAAAATGAATGGTATCATCAATGATATAAATGAAGCTAATGGAATCAAAAATGCATGAATAAGATTAATGGCATGAAGGGAATTAACAATAACATAAATTGCATTCACAGCACCATTTATGGAATAGGAATTCCATTCTTTTCATCAAAAAGGGGCCCATAGTATTTTTTATGTGTATTCAATAACTTATGGCAAAAATACTTAAGGTCTAATGGTTTTTTACAAAAGGACCAAAATGGCTTAGAATCAATACATGAGAAACAATTTACTTTAAATATATATAAATGAAAGTGTTCATGTAATGATTTTTTAATTATTCCCAAAAACACAATTCAAAATTTGGTTTTGAATATTTGATTTCAATTATTCAAAGGTAGCTCAAATTCAACTCTACCTATTTGGTCATTCTGGAGATTTGATATTGAATATTTAATGACCCTTAAAATTTGATGAATTTTCAAAAAGCTATGCATTGACCTAGGGTCATATCATAGGGTATTATACCACAAATTCAATATTTTGGCTTACAAAGAACAAGATATAGTTTTTTGGAAGCTTATGAATTTTCATTAATTTTTTGTTTTAATGCAACTGTATCAAATTTGGACTGAAATGAATTTAAACCATGGAGAACTTAGCTTAGCAAAAAAGCTGTAAAATTAAGGTGTGTGTAGTTTTAAAGTTGGCCTTGAAATTAGTAGAAAAGTGGTAAGTATTGTGGGACCTTCATCCACAATAAGCTAAAGATGAAATTGTCCGGCTTTAAATAAGTGCAAAGGGGAAAATTCCATAATAAAAGGTGGTAAAAAGGGATTCTGGCAAAAGGGGCCAGGGTACCCAAATATTTGTATTTTCAGAGAGTGGTTTTTGAATTTGGCTAACCTTAATCAAGGTTATTTACACAAATCAGATTTCAGATGAGGTTTTAACTGTAATTGGTAGTTGAAATCTCATAAATAAGCTAAAAATAAAGCTTATTTAAGCTTCAATTAAGATTTGACCTTAAACAACATACCAAAGTGACCAATTGGAGTAAAAACTCATATTTCCACCATGAATTAAAGGTTTTTTTTACTTATATATTTTCAATTGAGCTCATTATATTACGGTTTTCTAGCCAACCCATAATGAGACCAATTTTTAAGTTCTCATATGTAAAATTGAAGAAGTTTTATTCATGAGAAAAAAGTTTCTTTGCTCATGAAAATTTCCCAGACTTTCAAGGTTAATATTTAAAGTGAAAATGCACAACAAAAAATTTGGGGCTGATTGAAATTTAACTTTAGAGATGTTTTTCATTGTAAAAATTGGGGGAAATTTTGAAATTGCACTAATTATTGATAAATAGTGTTATAAATATAAAATAAATGAACTTAAAGAATCAAATCAAGTCTTAATAAGCTATTGTAGTGTGTATTAAACATTACCCATAAACTTGTTTTATCTCAATAATGTTTCTAGGATTTGTAGCCCTTGAAAATACCACTAAAATCTTGGTGTAAGATTGTAATTGGGTTTTGTAAGGTTTGACTTTGAAACAATAAATAAAAATTACTAATATTTTACTTATTGTACTATAAATGTCCTTATAATTAGAATAAATAAGATAAAAAAATAATTATATTAATAAAGAATTATTATAATTATGGCATAAAAATAATTATATTATTAAATTAATACAATAATATAATAAATAAATATATTAATATAAGATAATTAATATATCTAAAGGCAATTTATTATTGTTACCAACAAATAATAAAGGCGTAAAAATTGTTTTTTATTAATAAAAAACAATTCATTACAGTAATATAACTAATATTAAAGTTATAAATTAATATAAATACTATTTATATTAATTAAAGAATTATTAGAGTAATAATAGAGAGGAAATTATTATAAGGAGAAGAAATAACCTACTTTTAATACTTAATATAATAATTTTGAATGATTTTGTGCCAAAAAATATAAATACAACTTATTAAAGTTGTATTTACAATATAAATTAAGAGAAATTACAATTTATCTTGATTTTATTTGGATTTGAGGTTTTTTTTAAGAGAAATTTAAACAAAACAGTAAAATAATGGAAGTAATCAGGTCAAGAATGATCTTTGTTCTTTAATAATATAAGATTTTTATATATAAAGAATAAAGAAATTATCTTTTTGTTTTAATTATTTAGTGTTTTGTAAGCGTCTGAGGGGAAAATAGAGTTAAAAGAGCTCTATTTATAGTAAATACCTCCCTTCTGGAGTCCAGAAGGCTTCTAGAAGACGTTTACTGATGCGCTCTACTAGAATTGACCAATATTTTGAGGTTTAGTAATGATTACATCCTGATCAAACTATCTTAACTCATTATTATGCCATTATTTAGAGTTATCACTGTAACTTTAAGTTTGATGATGTCATAGGGTTGGAAGAAGCCTAACCTTTGTGTATTTTATTAGTATTAATCATATTTATCACTTATATAACTGCTAAACTAAAATAAGATTACAGTGAGTGATCATAAATGATCCAATTAAAGCTTAAACTTTGATCATCAATAACCTTAAAGTTATACATGCTAAGGCGCTTCTGAGAGTAAATTCTGATAGCTTGGCATGTCCTTATTAAACTTCCAAGAGCATTCTGTTACATCATCAAAACTCTATTCTTGATGATTTTTCTTGTAACTCATCTTTTCTGTTGGAATTTAATATTTTAGACTTCAAACCATGATTTCAAGGGGTTATACCTTGAATATTGTAATACAAATTACATCATTGTTCAGGAATAAACTATTAGACTCTAACTGTATACTTCTTTTTAAGTTTGGACCACTTTTACAACAAAGTGGTCAACAGCTCTATTGATTTTATTCAATAATCCATTAAAAGTTTTAACCTTGTTTATAAATTGTGCAATGAAGTTCATACCTGTATTCCTATGGTAATTATATGGTGCTTTATTTTTTGGCTCATATATCTATCCTGTATATTTCAAGAGATATTAGCTAAAAACCATGAATATATGTGTTAAACAAAAAAGTGCATATATTAAGCTTAATTCATTAAGTATTAACTTTAAAGATTAGCTTTATAATTGTTTTATATTCAAATGTCTAGGGAGGATTCAATGGTACAATTTATTTTAGACGTTGTTTCATTGGTTTCTGAAATAAATGAGGTTTTTTACCTTTTTTAAGGTATTATTACTTATGCTTCAGTAATTATTGACTTCTCAGATATTCCATAAAAGTGAAATATGTGTATTTTACCATGAGGAATCTAATTGTGTAATTTATTTCACATGCGTATTCAATAGATTCTTAGTTAATTTAGATTTTGTACTTATTTATGGTATTTTACTAATTTTTGAGATAATTATCATAAGTATAATTATTACAGAAATTTTGTTGCGACTTTTTTGGATATGTGGTCATATCTCAAATGCTCACAGTTTTGAAGCTCCTAAATAAGAATATTGAGATCATTCTGGAAATATAGATAATAGTGATCATATTTATAAGCTCTGAGGACCTTATTTAGTATAAAAAGACCCCTAATTTTCTTCAAAAATCCTTATAATAGAACTCATTTGAAGTATAATGTAATAAATTATATACATATATAATCATGAACTTCAATACATTAATTTTATTTAAATAAAATAAAAATTCTTGTAATTTTTATTTCTTAAAAAATACATTTTTTTATAAACTAATAAATTCATTTATATTATTGGCTTTGTGTTTCTCTCAATTAAATCCACTATGATTTCTATTTCTGTAGGTTTTGGTTATAAATGAACTATTAAATACTATTTTTTGGCATATCTTCATAATAATAATACTTTATTATTGAACAGTGGGTATTTTTCTATTATAAAATTTTTCTCATTTCTTATAATGCTTTTCTAGTATTATAGCTATTTATTGATGAATAACCTATTTCAACATAAGATTACTTCTAGTAGAATAATTTGAATATTATTATCGCTGTCTTGATAATAAACCACAATTATTCATAATGATAAATATTGGTATAATCATTACTATTAAGTTAATATATATTTATATAAATATATATTTTTTATCAATTTATCAATGTTATTAGAGTGGTTTCAATTAAAAATTAGAACAGATATAGTAAAATAATTAAATTAATATTAATGTCATTATAAGCTTCATATTAAGATCTTACATATTTCCTTGTAGAAACTAATCACCCACGTTTGGACTCTAATATTCTTTTTTAATGAAAAAACAACAAAGACTTTAGAAAGAATTTTCAGAGACATTGAGCCAAAAGGGGTTTTGAAAATTCTGTTCCTTTCCAAAAGATTATTAGTCTTCATTCTAAGAAATGAACCTGAGAAGTTAAAGATGAAGTAATTATTCATCCTGTGATTCAAAGCCAGAGCATAAGCATTAAACCCAAAATACCATCAAATATGGTACTTAATCAAAAGAGTGGGACACACATATTTTGCCTTTATGAGATCAAATGAAGGGTAAATGAGTTAATAGATATCAAAATAGGAGCTGTAATAATAAAAACTGTTCATGTTACCATCTTAAAGAAAAGAATCTTCCCCCATAAGCAAACATAATTTTTTCACCATCCAATAAGAATAAGTTATTTAATAGAAGTTGTAAGACGTTTCTGAGCATAAAAATCAATCTTGACCTTTCATCTCAAATCTTCGGTTTGACTTACAGACCCATTTTATTGTTTTCTTAAATATATTAAGGAGGGCTATCCAGGGGTACTATCCTCAAGGCTGTAGACTCAATAAATCAAAAGATACCATGCCACTACCAATATCAGAAATATAGGGAGTTATTCTAATTTTCAGCTCTCATATAGCTTAATTTTTTGAATATAGACTAATATATTAGAATATTTTCTGTAATTCTTATTTCATGAATATGCAAAAATGAAAGACTTATCCCTTAATCTCCCACATATCAGAGGTTATTGGTGCCTTTCTCTTAAGGAAGGAAAAGTGCTTTTTTTCATAAATTCAAAGGTACTTTGAGCCTGTATATTTTTGCCATTTAAACCCCAAGGTATGCTTCAAAGTGAAACAGTTTTCTGAAGCTTAACTGTGGCTAAAAATAGCTCCATGTTTGGGCCCTGTGTATTTAAAAATGACAAAGTTATTAAGTATTTATAGCAAAAATTCCGCACCAAGTACTATTGTAGGATACTATCCCATATTGTGTGATTATTATGTGTCAGATATATAGAAAGACTCTTTACATATTAATTACTTATCATTTGGACAATAAATATCTACTCCTTCCTGTACCAAGTGGTACTGCAGAACACTCTCCCATATTATTGCTTAATGAGCTGTTAAGGATATCCAAACAATTTTTAAGCTTTTGTTACTAATATGTTGAATAATGAGAGACAACAAGACATTTAAATCAGGTCTTATGATGCTCTATAAGCACAAAAAGTGCCCTTTAGGGCTATGATAAACTTTCCTCACCCTTTATGGGTGTCACAGGGGCTGTTCAAAGCAAGGAGGTCCTGGAACTCAGTAAATTGGGACTTACCTGGAGAGGGCTCAGAATGGATAAGAGGAAACACTTAAATAGTGTCAATTTTCTAATAAGAAAAGAATAAAAAGAGAAGTAATAGATGAAGGAATCAACCACAAAAAAGCCCAAGTCCACTGTTTCAACTTTTCAGGAGGAAAGGGAGGGGCTAATATGGATATGGACACCACAGCTTTACTGCACAGGTGAAGAAAAAAATGCAAAGACTGACTTAACACTTATAAATGGGATATTCCAATAAAATAGGAATGATTTCTTTATTTAATAATCAATAAAATATATTAATGAACTGGGTAAAGGATCCTTGAGGGAGGAAGAGGGGCTGGAATATGTGAAAATCCACCAACCTCTGTCGAAAGAGTGAGAAATTCTCAAAGAGGAATTTCTTTTAACTGTACAGGCACACTTTCAATGCAAAAGTTATATAAAGGAGGTGTTGTGAGAGTTAGTGATCATACAGTTTCAGATTGATTAATCCAAGGCTGTATTTAGTGAACACAGCCTGTTTAAATAATACACGGCTGTATAGGGGAGTCCATACTGTATTGAGTTCTTCAAGGATGTTTCTGAATTCGAATTCTTATTAGAAATTATGATTTTCTGGTCTGGTTAGTATGAATAGATATATGACTGCATACCATTTCTCCCTGCTAGTGGCTGTTACAGTATCCCCCACTTGAAAATAATGGGCTCCTGAACATCATAATAGAAAGCCTCTGTTTCAAAATTCCACCTTCTTTCCACATATTTTGAATTTGAATCCTCTATTGTAAGGTTTGACTATGAAACAATAAGTAAAAAATTACTAATTTATTACTTATTGTACTCTGAATGTCCTTATAATTAAAGTAAATAAGATTAAAATAATAATAATAATAAAGAAATATTATTATTATGGCGTAAAAATACTATATTATTAAATAAATATAATAATATAAATTAATATTATATGAAATTATAATATTATAAATAATATATTAATATAAAATAATTAATATATTATAAAGCTCTTTATTATTGTTACCAGCAAATAATAAAGGCGTAAAAAAACTGTTTTTTATAAATAAAAAACAATTAATAACAATAATATTACTAATATTAAAGTTATATATTAATATAATACTATTTATATTAATTAAGAATTATTAAGAGTAATAATAAGAGAGAAATTATTATAATAAGATGAAATAACCTACTTTTAACACTTAAAATAATAATTTTGAGATATTTTACGCCAAAAGAATATAATACAACTTTTTCAAATTGTATTTACAATAAAAAATAAAGAAAATTACTAAATTTCTTGATTTTACGTGGAAATGAGTTTTTAGAGAGATTTTTAACAAAAACAATTAAATAAATGATTTAATCACGTCAAAATAGATGATTATAGCAAGGTGGTCTTTGGTCTTTAATAATATAACAGTTTTATATATAAAGAATAAAGAAATTACCTTTGATTTAATTGATTTAATGTTTTTGATGCGTCTGAGGGGAAAACAGAGTAAAAAGAGCTCTATTTATAGTAAATACCTCCCTCCTAGAGTCCAACAGGCTTCTAGTAGACGTGTACTGATCATATCCACTGGAATTGATCAATATTTTAAGGTTTGAGGGTGATTACATCATGATCAAACCATATTACATCATTATTACACCATTATTTAGAGTTATCACTATAACTCTAAGTGTGATGACATCAGAGGCTTGGCAGAACCCCAAATTTCGTGGATTTTATTAGTTTTAATCATAAACTAATAGTATTCACCAATTTTATCACTATTAAGACTGTTAAACTTAATTTAAGGTTACAGTATGTGATCATAACAGCTCAATTTAAGCTCAAACTTTGATCCTCAATAACTTTTAAGGTTTTCACGCTACAGCAATTCAGAGAGTGAATTCTGATAGCCTGACATAACCTTATTATGCTGCCAAGAGCCTTTCATTACATAATCAAAACTCTAATTTTGATGATTTTTCTTGTAACTCATCTTTTCTGTCGAAATTTAATATTTTAAACTTCAAACCTTGATTTCAGGGGGTTATACCCTGAATTTAACAATAAAAATTACGTCATTCTTCTCGAATAAACTAGGAGAATCCAACTGTATACTTTTTTTTAAGTTTGGACTACTTTCACAACAAAGTGGTCAACAGCTCTGTTGATTTTTATCAATATTTCCTCATAAGTCTTAACCTTGTTTATAATTTGCAAAATAAAGTTCATATCTGTGTTTTTACAGTAATTACGTGGTAACTTTATTTTTGGTTCATCATTCTAGCATGTATAGTTTAGAAGATATTAGCTATGATCACTGAATATATGCGTTGACCAAAAAAGTGCATATATTCAGGATAATTCCTTAAGTATTGATTTTGGGAATTAGCTTATTAATTGTTTTATATGTGAATTTTTGTGAGGAATCCACTGGTACAATTTATTTTACATGTTGTTTCATTAGTTTCTGAGATAAATAAGGTTTTATGATTTTTATAAGGTATTATACCTTATAATTCCTTAAATATTGACTTTACAGATATGCCATAAAAGTGGTATATGTGTATTTCTCCATGGGGAATCCAATGGTATAATTTATTTCACATGTTCATTCATTGGTTTTTAAGTTAAACCAATTTTAGTACCAATTTATGGTATTTTTTGTATATTTGAGTAATTATTTTTAGTGTATAATTATTCTAATTAATTTTAATATAATTATATTAAAGGTATAATTATTATTAATCTTTTTTGTGACCTTATTGGATATGTGGCCATATCTCAAAGGCTCACATTCCCTACCACCAAAAAAGATTGTACCACAATCTGATATGTGTGATTAGGGTATCATCCACTGTCCTACCTCTTCAATAGACTTCGTTAGTCTTGAAGCTCAATAATGCTTAACTTTTTTATTTTTCAGGTTTTCTTTCATGTCTGAATCTTCTTAGTAATTTATCAGCATTTGTTATATCTTTCTCAAGTAGCCATTCATCTTCTTGAGTTGAATTCCTATACCTTACAAGGTATTCCCTTTCTTTTTTGTTTCTTGTCCTTCTTTCTTTAAGGACTTTTACTATTTTCTTTTCCTCTCCTTCCTCCAAGGGGGGAATCTCAAGTGGGGGTTTATTTCTTAGTGGAAATAACTCTTTGTCACTTGAACTGTAAGGTTTTATCAGACTTACAGGGAAAGTTGGGTGTTTGTTCATTAGTTCACCTGTGAGTTCTAATTGCACAGCATTGGGTCCATGGAGTGCTTTTATCATAAATGGTCCTGCAAAGGAATCTTTCAATTTCTTTGGGCCTTTTATGTTATTGAAATTAAGGGTTGATACTAAAACCAAGTCTCCTATTTTGAAATCAGGTGGTTTATGACTTTTATCCCATCTTTCTTTTGCATATTTAAAAGAATCTTGCATGCATCTGTTTGCATGGTGTCTTGCTTTGTCAAGCATTATCTTGAAACTGCTTGCTGTTGGATGTATATCCACTAAGTCCTTCTTGAGGGTGTTATAAGGAAGTCTTGGATTCCAACCTTTCTCTAGCATTGCTGGTGTTTTGCCAGTAGAAGAATGGATTGATGTCTTATATGCCAGTTCAAGTGCTGGTATTAGTGTACACCAATCATGGGTAAAACCATCAGAATCTTTGAATTCTAGCCCATAAGCACAGAATCTTCTGATCATATCCTCTAGGGTTTGTATCATTCTTTCTGCTAGACCATCAGTTTGAGGATGATAAGCTGTTGAGAATGATAACTTTGTCCCAAACAAGTTATGGAGGTTTGTCCATAATGCCGAAGTGAACTTTGGGTCTCTGTCACTTATAATATTTTGGAATAAGCCTGTGTGGCTAATGACTTTATTCCATATCATTATGGCTGTATCCATAGCTGTGTCATCTTTATGACATGGTAAGAACATGGGAGTTTTACTGTACCTGTCAACTAATACTAGGCATGCATTATAACTCCTGTCTCCTCCTGGAGGTAAGGCTGTTACCCAATCCATATGAACTATTTCCCATGGGGATTTTGGTTCTTGGATTTGGATCATCATTCCAAATTTCTTTCCTGTGGCTCTGTTGGCTTTTTGACATCTGTCACAGGTTTGGCAGTACTCTGCAACATATTTCTTCCAATTTGGCCACCAAGAGCAGGTTTTCACCCTCTCTAGTGTCCTATCTTCTGAGAGATGTCCAGATGCAACACTATCATGACACTCATGTAAAATAGTGTTTATTAGTGTTCTATCTGTTAAGGCCATAACACATGTGTGTTTTGTTCTATGGTAAAGGATTCCATCAAGGAGGTGAAATCTTCCTTCATCATATGCCTTTTTCCATATTTCATCTAGTTTTGATGAAAGTGATGGATCTTTGCAGTCTTTCATTAGAAGTTGGCTTAAGATATGGCAATTTTTGTATGTCTTATAGCTTTCTTTAACTTGGTTAAAGAATTCTGTGCCAATGTCTGTAACACATATTCCTTCTATATGGTGCTCTTCTTGTGGTACCCATGCTGGATTGTCAGGGGTATTTGCTAGAGCCCATCTGCTAAGACCATCTGCATTTTTATGGATATTTCCAGATTTATGAACAATAGTCATATTTCCTCTATATTCTTGGATAGCAATTTGCCATCTCAGCATATGTCTATTTGGAGTCTTCATATTTAATAGTGATTTCACAGCATTACAGTCTGTGATTACATCAAATACTGTGCCATCCAAATAATAATGCAGTTTTTCCAAAGCCCACACTAAGCATAAGCATTCCATTTGGCTTGCTCCATACCTTGCTTCTGTTGGCTTTATTTGCCTCGAAATGAAACAAATTGGTCCTTCCACTGGTTTATCATTGATAATTTGTGTTTGGTGAAGTGCAGCACCTAGTCCTTCTCCACAAGCATCAATGTACAGTTTGAAGGGTAGTTTCCAATCTGGCATTAGAAGAAATGGGGCATTTGTTAAGGAATTTTTCAATTCTTCATATGCCTTGACTCTTTCTTCTGTCATCTCATAGACTGTTTGTTGGTCACATAGCTTATACAAGGATTTAGCAATCTTTGCAAAGTCCTTTATATGCTGTCTATAGTAACCAGCAAATCCTAGAAATGATTGCATTTCTTTTTTGGTTTGAGGCATTGGTTTAAGTAGTACTGCTGCTACTTTATTTTTGTCTATGCCTAGACTAAGGCCAGATACTACATGTCCTAGGGCTTTTAATTCACTATATGCAAAATGACATTTTTTCAATGAAATTTTCATATTTACTTGGACTATTTTCTGTAGTACCCTTTCTAGTCTTGTCAGGTGATTTTCCCAAGTTTCTGAGCAAACTATGATATCATCAATGTAGTTATTAACCATCCTTCTGATAATTCTTCAGGAAATATGGTATTCATCATTCTTTGATAATGGGAAGGTGCATTTTTTATCCCAAATGGCATTCTTAAGTATTCAAAAATTCCACAATGGACTATTATTCTTAGTAGTTTCTTGGCATTGTCTGTTAAGACATTTTGATGAAAACCCTTAAGAGCATCCATAGCTGTGATGAACTTAGCTTGTGACAATTGGGTCAATGTCTCATGGATTCTGGGTATTGGATATCTGTCTGGAATGGTATAGGTATTCAGAGCTCTGAAGTCTCCTACCATCCTTGATTTTCCATTATGCCAAGTTATAATGACAGGTGTAGTAACTTCTACTTGTTCATTATGTCCAACCTTTCTTTATACTCCAAGGTCCATTAATTCTTTAATGTGCACCTCTAGGGCTTCTCTAGCTCTTGGACTGGCTGGATAAGCAGGTCTTCTTAATAAAGGTGGGTAAGGTTTTTCTACATTAAGAATTATATCCACTTCATGTCCAATTATGGCACCTAGTGGTTCTTTGTCAGTTGCAAAGGCATTTTTATACTTAAATAAGAGGTCAATCAATTTTTCTTTCATTTTTTCTGTTAATTCTTGATTGAATTCTGCCTCTTTGAGTTGTTCAGATATAAAAAGTTCTTTTTCTGGAACTTTTTCTCATTCTTAATAACTGTGATTTGTTTTTTGTTATTTAAGAATCCAAACTTTTGTCTTTTATTATCTCCTATGGTAAAATATCTATCCTTTTGGTTGGAGATATCTATACCATAGATTGATAAGTAGTCATTCCCAAGTATGAAATCATTACTAGTACAGTTGTCCATTACTACAAACTCTACTTTGATTCTGACACATTGTGAGGGATGAGGAAAAATTAGTGTTAAATCAATTATTCCAAGGGGCTTCATGCTCTCACTTGCACTACTAAATTTGACACCTTGTATTGGCATAAGTTTTTCTTGCCAGTCTGGGACAATAGTTGTTAAATAACGTTTGCCAACACAAGTGCAATATGCTCCTGTATCCAAGTTAACCTTTCATTCTTGGTTATCAACCATAACAATACTAATACTTGATTTTCCAGCTGTATATCCCATTCCTCTTGCAGGTTTGGTTCTATACATTTTGGCATCTTGTATGTTTGTCAGATTTGTGTCAGATGTTCCAACTTGTGGCAAGTTTGAGTTAACATCCAGTACTTCATAAATTATATCAATATTATTAATTTGTGCATTAATTATATTGATTTCATCACTTTCAGAGATCTCTGACTCTTCTGTCTCTTTTTCAGAGTCAGATTCCTCTTCTTTGTCATTGTGGTTTTCTGTTTCCACAATTTCATTAATCTTTGCTTTTTTAAGGCAATTATTGGCTAAGTGTCCAATACCTCCACATTTATGGCATTTTCTTTGCTCATTATTGTTGGATGTATTGGGTTTAAAGGATTCTTTTGATTTATCTTTCTTGATAAATGGTTTATTTGGGCTTTTAATGTCCAATTTTTTCCAAGTCCTGCCAATTTTTGTCCTTGTCACTATATCTTCTAGTGCATTTATATACTCTTCTGTGGAGCATGGTTCTATACACCTGCTTCTTAGGGCATGTTCTAGTTCCCCTCCACATTTTTTAAGTATTTTCATGTGCACCATCTTCTGTGACATTTCTGGGTACAGTGCATTAAGTCTTTCAACTTGTTTTAAGAACCAAGTTAAAGGTTTATCTTTCTCTGGGTCAAAGAAAGAGTTTTCAAATGCATTTTCTATCTTATACCTCCAGGCATCATTTGCCCACTTGGTGATTATTTCTTGTTTCCACCAAGACCAGGTATTTTTACCATTTGTCTGTCTTATGCCATAATACCATCTTTTTGCAGATTTCTCAAATAATGAATGTAATCTTGCAGTGATTAATTCATCTGGTATGGCATAGTCTTCTTGTAACATGTCAATTGTTTTAATAAATGACATGTGGTCATATTCACCTTCTCCTGTGAATGTTGGCCATTCCTTCAATTGAGGTGCTTCTTTCATTAATACTTGGTTGTTGTCTTGATGACTCAAGTCTGTTATGAAAGGATTTGACAATTCCTCTTTTGTTTTAACAGGGCTTCTTATATGAGAAAACGGTGTTGATAACTTTGGCATATTTAAGTTAGCCTCATTAATCTTATCCATTTTTTCTGTAATAAGCCTTATTTCACTTTGAATATCATCTTTCAGATGCATTCTTGCTTCATCACTTTTTTCCACATGGTCCAAAAGTAATTTTTGGTGTGATGAAGTCTTTTCTTCAAATTGTTCTACAGAAATACTTAATTTATTTAATTTTTCTGTAAGATTGTCAATACTCACATCATAATTGATTGTCAAAGTCTTGTCTTTGATATCTTTTATGTATTTATACAATTCTTGTTGTCCTTGTATTAATTTTTGAGTATTGTCAATTAAATTTTTTGGTTTATTATTTTCAACAATAAACTTAATGTTGTCAATTTCTTTCTTGTTTTGTACAACAATTTTTGTTAAAGAAGATAAATTGTTATTTATTTCTTGTAGTGATAATAAACTGTCTTTAATTTCTTTTAGAGGTAATATACTATTTTTAATTTCTGTTAAAGTATTTACAACATCTTTGGACAAGGTTATTTCTTTGGGAAATGAGGTTGTCTCATTCTTTGCTCTTCCTTGTCCTTGAATTCCATCAAGGTTCTGGCCATGTTGAAAACATTGTCCATGGCATCCTTTTGGATTCTTGGGATTCTGTAGCTTGGGGAATATGGTTTCCTCCAATGCTTTTTCTTGTTCTTCTTCCCTTCTTGGGGAAGTGGGTTGGCTTGAGGCTTGCTGGTAGAAGCTACTGGGGCTTCTTCCTTGGTTGCCTCCCTCTTTTTGGCATGATAATCCTTGATCTTTTTGATTTGAGGTTTGGATGACAGTGGATTCCATCCATTGGAGTATTTCACTATCTCCTCCTCTTTGAGGAACTTTTTCAGGATGTGCCAGGAGTTCATCACTCCTTGGTGTATTTGAGGCAGCATTTCCCAGTCTTTGTCCTTGTATACTGTGTAATACTGCTTGTACTGGCTCATGTAGATGTCTATTTGAGCCCTCTGAATGTGATTTGTACCTGTTTGAGTTACTCATACTTAGTTCCAATTCAGGCTCAGATATCATGGGCATTTCTGGGACTTGCCTTTGGGATAAGGCACTTCCTTGTGTGGATTCTGTTCCACTGGGGATATTGCCCTTTCTTTTCCCTTTTGAGGGATCAATTCTACTTCTGAGTCCAGCTCCATCTGATTGGATGGAGTATTGGGAACCTCTTCTGGTAGTCATAATTAAAGAATAAGAAAAAATAAAAGTATTTTAGAATAAAATTCTTTTATGGCAATTTAAAAAGAGGTGCTCACCTTCAGAGTCTTGAATGGTGGGCCCTGGAAAGTCTAATTTCTTAGCTTTCTTTCTTTTGGTGATAACTGGTGTAGGAGAACTTTGACAAGTTTCTTCCACCAATCTCTCAACAGTAGCTTGGTTGTCTTCTGTTGGGTTATCTTCAAACACTAAAAAAGACAAATAAATATAAGTCTTTTTATAAGAAGTGTTATTTTTGGCAAGATATGGCAATTTTCCACGTAGAAATTGCTTTTATATCTTTGAAAAATTGAAATAAATAGAGAAATGAATAAAAATGAATAAAAATAACTTTTTTATTTGTTTTTAATATTTTTTAATATTTTTTTTATATATTTTTTATTTTTAAAGAATAAGATAAAAAATGAATATGATTCTTATAAAATTAAATTATAATAAAAATTATTTTTAATTTATAAAATATCTCTTTTAATCACTAGAGTCACTCAAAGAAAGTTCTTGCAAGTCTAAGGATGTGAAAAACCACGTGTAAGACAGTACAATTGCTTTCCAAATGCCTCAATAGCTTTTAAAATCAATAAAATATAAAATTATTATATAATTTTATGATTATAAATATAATTTATTATTGGATAAACCCAAATAGAATCTTTTTAAAGGTCTTTTAAGTAAATATCACGGCCAGGCCCCCAAATGTAAGGTTTGACTATGAAACAATAAGTAAAAAATTACTAATTTATTACTTATTGTACTCTGAATGTCCTTATAATTAAAGTAAATAAGATTAAAATAATAATAATAATAAAGAAATATTATTATTATGGCGTAAAAATATTATATTATTAAATAAATATAATAATATAAATTAATATTATATGAAATTATAATATTATAAATAATATATTAATATAAAATAATTAATATATTATAAAGCTCTTTATTATTGTTACCAACAAATAATAAAGGCGTAAAAAAACTGTTTTTTATAAATAAAAAACAATTAATAACAATAATATTACTAATATTAAAGTTATATATTAATATAAATACTATTTATATTAATTAAGAATTATTAAGAGTAATAATAAGAGAGAAATTATTATAATAAGATGAAATAACCTACTTTTAACACTTAAAATAATAATTTTGAGATATTTTACGCCAAAAGAATATAATACAACTTTTTCAAATTGTATTTACAATAAAAAATAAAGAAAATTACTAAATTTCTTGATTTTACGTGGAAATGAGTTTTTAGAGAGATTTTTAACAAAAACAATTAAATAAATGATTTAATCACGTCAAAATAGATGATTATAGCAAGGTGGTCTTTGGTCTTTAATAATATAACAGTTTTATATATAAAGAATAAAGAAATTACCTTTGATTTAATTGATTTAATGTTTTTGATGCGTCTGAGGGGAAAACAGAGTAAAAAGAGCTCTATTTATAGTAAATACCTCCCTCCTAGAGTCCAACAGGCTTCTAGTAGACGTGTACTGATCATATCCACTGGAATTGATCAATATTTTAAGGTTTGAGGGTGATTACATCATGATCAAACCATATTACATCATTATTACACCATTATTTAGAGTTATCACTATAACTCTAAGTGTGATGACATCAGAGGCTTGGCAGAACCCCAAATTTCGTGGATTTTATTAGTTTTAATCATAAACTAATAGTATTCACCAATTTTATCACTATTAAGACTGTTAAACTTAATTTAAGGTTACAGTATGTGATCATAACAGCTCAATTTAAGCTCAAACTTTGATCCTCAATAACTTTTAAGGTTTTCACGCTACAGCAATTCAGAGAGTGAATTCTGATAGCCTGACATAACCTTATTATGCTGCCAAGAGCTTTTCATTACATCATCAAAACTCTAATTTTGATGATTTTTCTTGTAACTCATCTTTTCTGTCGAAATTTAATATTTTAAACTTCAAACCTTGATTTCAGGGGGTTATACCCTGAATTTAACAATAACAATTACGTCATTCTTCTCGAATAAACTAGTAGAATCCAACTGTATACTTTTTTTTAAGTTTGGACTACTTTCACAACAAAGTGGTCAACAGCTCTGTTGATTTTTATCAATATTTCCTCATAAGTCTTAACCTTGTTTATAATTTGCAAAATAAAGTTCATATCTGTGTTTTTACAGTAATTACGTGGTAACTTTATTTTTGGTTCATCATTCTAGCATGTATAGTTTAGAAGATATTAGCTATGATCACTGAATATATGCGTTGACCAAAAAAGTGCATATATTCAGGATAATTCCTTAAGTATTGATTTTGGGAATTAGCTTATTAATTGTTTTATATGTGGATTTTTGTGAGGAATCCACTGGTACAATTTATTTTACATGTTGTTTCATTAGTGTCTGAGATAAATAAGGTTTTATGATTTTTATAAGGTATTATACCTTATAATTCCTTAAATATTGACTTTACAGATATGCCATAAAAGTGGTATATGTGTATTTCTCCATGGGGAATCCAATGGTATAATTTATTTCACATGTTCATTCATTGGTTTTTAAGTTAAACCAATTTTAGTACCAATTTATGGTATTTTTTGTATATTTGAGTAATTATTTTTAGTGTATAATTATTCTAATTAATTTTAATATAATTATATTAAAGGTATAATTATTATTAATCTTTTTTGTGACCTTATTGGATATGTGGTCATATCTCAAAGGCTCACATCTATCCTGCATTCAATTCTGTTCTCTTCATCTTTGTGAATATGCTTTCTGCTAATCAGCTTTCACCAATGTTAATTGTCTTATGAAAGTGGCCCTGAGCTTGGAGCTTCCACTTTTCTTTATTTGGGTATTGAAGAAGTAAAAAAGTCAAAAAAAAATAGAAGTTAAAGTAAAATCAAAGAAATTATAGTTCCTTTGGATCATAATGAAAAGTTATTATCACCAATGAAAATAGATTGAAAAAAGGGTCATAATTAGTATAGAAATCAATGTTTGGAAGATATAGCAATTGTAGTAATGGATATCTTGAAAGCGTTAATAGTTTTTTGGAAGGGTGGCCTGAAGGGCCTTGAGCTTCTCCTTTTGCCATAGCCCTAGCTTGATTCCTGTCCCCATGGCCTCTCAAACACTGAAGAAACACCCTATTCCTTGGCCAAAGTGGCATATATGTGGCATGTGGGTGATCTTGTTTCTTCCAGCTGCCTTGATTTGGAGACTGGGGGCAAAAGTGAAAAAAACAGGCCAACATAGTCAATTTTTCCCAATGGCCCCCATAACTGATTTCATGGTCTGGAACCTGTATTTAGAGTCAGTCAGCTGTATTTATGGCTAACCGATCTTTTTATAAGCCTGTGAGTGCCCTGAAAGATTTTCTGGCCCCTATAGACCAAGATTTTCCATGATTTAGAGGGATGCTTGAGGCGGTCAGTACCGGCCCTTCTAAGGGGATTCCAAGGGTCAATTGAGGCAGTTGGTGGCCTCATTTCCTGAATCTTGATGACCTCAATTGGGTGTTGGAGGAGGATTGATTTTGGCCCATGGATGGGTCTGTCCAGATGAATACTGTAACATGTGTCTATGAAACTGTTGAAAATATTACAATTAATCAACAGTACTATGACTGTTCTTATTAAATATAATAATAAAGAATTATTATAATCACAATTAAATAATTCAAGAATTATTTCTTTCACGTTTTATATACTAGTAGTGAACATAACAGTGAGCAGTAATTGTCTACAAGAAGAATTTAATAATAAAAACTTCTTTTATTAAAATAATAAAATTATTTTAATATATAATTATCTTTTTCAAGAAGAATTATAAAGAGAATCCTTGAAGAAAACTATTACTAGAAAAAAACTTTAGGAATCAAAAATAAATCACTCACTAATAATCCAAAGAGCTTATTGAAAGATAAAGCAGAGAGATTTGATGTAGAATTGTGGATTTAAAATATGAAAATTGATTTATAGCAAGATTACAACAATATATAGCTGATTCCTATGATTTCAAGTCTTTCTGATTCATTTATGAAAGAATAATACACTTAAGAAATAGTTTCAACTAATATGTGCTTGTTGGTAATAAAGATATAATATAATAACGTGATGATGGTGATGATGTGGAAAAAACAGAAAGAGGAGGCCTCTTTTAAGTCTAAGAAAGCTCACAGAGGTGTGCCATGGAGAAAACTGAAAAAACAGTGAGTGAGAAAACAATAAACCTTTTTGGATTATTGATTACATCATCAGTTGTCATGTAAGGTTATCATAATTGCTTAATTGGGGTTTTTATGTGACTAACAACCCATTTATGGTTAAGAATAAAGGGAGTAACAACTTTAAATCTCCTTTTATTCCAAAAGGATTGTTGATTTGTCAAAGTTGTTGATGTTATTAGAAATTTCATCACAGAATGTATTTTCTGTAAATTTTTAAAGATTCTGTGTTTCATGTGGAACCCTCAAAAATGGACTGTAAGTAAAACTTTCAATTTTACATATAAAAGTATAGTTTTTTCTGGTTTCTATATGAGCTCTACAGCTCTCAACTAGTCCTGAAAGCTTCAGAAAGATTCATTAAGAATTGTACTTTTAATGAATTTTTGAAGTTTTACCTCATTTCTACATAGTATTGCAAATAGCAGTCTATGGCTGGTTGCTATGAGGTAAATCAATGGATACTAGTCCAAAAAGGGTTTTAATTACTCTTCTGGGGTTTATCCATGGAAAGTAATTAATAATTGACAAGGTTACAAGAATCTAAGTTGCTCTTAATCTCCTTGGCACGTCAAAATAGCAGGTTATCTGCCATTTTCTTATGATTTACTGAAGTTGTAACATGGTAACCAAGTTCCCAAAATGTTTTAGGTTACCAATTAGGCCAAGGTCAGCCATGGATCCAAGCTTTGGAGCTGTCCACACCTCAGAGGCCTCAGAAGCTGGGTACCCTGGCTCTCTTTGATGTCTTTTGTCCCCCTTGCCTATTTTTTACGTCAAAATAAGTGCATGTAAGAATACCATAATATTAAGTGCCCAAAACATGCATAAAACTATTCTTAGTGTATATGTAGCATGGGATTCCTCACATTCCCATTATTTTGGTGTGAAATAGAGAAAAACAAATGTTTTCACAGATTGTTTATGTTGTATTGAAGTATTTTCCATATTACCACCTCAAAGAGTTAATTTGAGATTATTCACTCTATGGAGCTACCCTAGGTGAACTTTTGTGTAGAATTCAAATCTGGCCTTAAATCCATGGATTTACTTACTCAATAAAAAGTTATGCATCTTTTTGGAAATCAAAAATGATGAATTTTGAATATATGCATGACTTATGGGTTATGCATAGTTCAGAATTTTATTTTCAAGATAATTGTGGCCTCTTTGGGTATGTAAAATATACCTCAAGGCTCATATTCCCTCTCACAAACAAATAAAATTGTACTACAATTTTATCAATGGTATAAAGAAGAAAAATGCCCCAAAGGGGGGTAATTTCCACTGTCCAACCCCTTTACATTACTTAAATCAAGTAATTAAAAGAACATTTATGAACATATTCAGGCTTGTGGCCTTTTTCATGTCTAAATATTCTTAAGCATTTATCTGAGTCAGGTATTTCTGGTTCTGCCATCCATTCATCTTCATGTATTGGATTTCTATATCTGACAAGATATTCTCTCTGATGTTTACCCCTAAGTCTCCTTTCTTTTATGACTTCCTTTATTTTTCTGTCTTCACTCTGTTCCACTGGTGGTACAGTCAAAGGAGTTGGGTTCCTTAAAGGAAACATTTCTCTGTCATTTGGTTTATAAGGTTTTATCAAGCTGACTGGAAAGGCTGGGTGTTTATTTTCCAATTCACCACTTAATTCCACTTGAACTGCATTGGTTCCATGTAAGACAACAATACCAAAAGGTCCTACATAAGAATCTTTAAGTTTCTTTGGGCCTTTGATATTATTAAAATTCAAGGTTGAAACTAGAACTAAGTCCCCTACTCTGAAGTCTGGTACTTTGTGACTCTTGTCCCACTTCTGTTTAGCATATTCAAAGGCATCATTCATACTGTGTTTTGCATGATGTTTCCCTTTATAAAGCATTTTTCTGAAGTTGGAAGCTGTAGGATGAATGTCAATCAAGTCTTTCCTCAGTGTATCTGCTGGGAGACTTGGATTCCATCCTTTTTCTAACATAGCAGGAGTTTGACCTGTGGAATAATGGACTGATGTCTTATATGCCAATTCTAATTCAGGAATCAGAGTGCACCAGTCATAGGTAAAGCCATATGAGTCTTTGAATTCCAACTCATAAGCACAAAATTTGCTGATCATGTCCTCTAAAGTTTGAATCATTCTTTCTGCTAGCCCATCTTTTTGAGGGTGATATTCTGTAGAGAATGATAACTTAGTCCCAAACAATCTATGAAGATTGCTCCAAAGTGCAGATGTAAGCTTGGGATCTCTGTCACTTATGATATTCTTAAAGAATCCTGTATGAGAAATAACTCTACTTCATAGAAGAAGAGCTGTATCCATAGCTGTGTCATCTTTATGACAGGGTAAGAATATGGGAGTCTTGCGATATCATTCTACAATGACTAAGCAAGCATTATAACTTCTGTCACCACTTGGAGGAAGTGCTGTTACCCAATCCATGTGAACAACTTCCCAAGGGGATTTTTGTTCTTTAATATGGATCATAAGTTCAAATTTCTTGCCTGCACTCCTGTTTGCTTTTTGGCATCTGTCACAGGAATTGCAATATTCAATGGTCTCTTTTCTCCAAGATGGCCACCATGCAAAGTTCTTCACTTTTTCAAGTGTTCTGTCCTCTGACAGGTGTCCAGAGGAGATGCTATCATGGCATTCATGAAGAATGGTATTGATAAGCAGTCTACGCCACAATGTCATTACACAAGAATGTTTGGTTCTGTGGTAAATATTCCATCAAACAAGTGAAATCTTCCTTCAGAATGAGAAATTTTCCAAACTTCATCCAGTGTATTGACCAAAGATTGATCTTTGCAGTCTTTATCTAATAAGGAAGTCAAGATATGGCAATTTGTGTCTTGCTTATAAGACTCTCTGACTTCTTCAAAGAATTTGGTCCCAATATCAGTTCTGTTAATTCCTTCAATTGTAATATGTGGTTCTGTTTCCAAAGGTACATAGGCTGGGTTATCAGGAGTGTTGGCTAATTCCCATCTGCTCAGTCCATAAGAATTATTGTGAATGTTTCCTGATTTGTGAATTATACTCATGTTTCCTCTATATTCTTGAATAGCTATTTGCCATCTCAACATATGTCTTTTGGAAGTTTTCATGTTAAGAAGTGATTTCACAGCATTACAGTCAGTTATCACTTCAGAACTAGTGCCATAGAGATAATAGTGTAATTTCTAAAGTGCACATACCAAACATAAGCACTCCATTTGGCTTGCACCATATCTGGCTTCTGTTGGTTTGATTTGTCTTGAGATGTAACAAACTGGTCCTTCTGTAGGTTTATCATCAATAATTTGGACTTGATGTAAGGCTGCCCCTAATCCATCTCCACATTAATCAATGTAAAATTTAAAAGGTATATTCCAGTAAGGAATGAGGAGTAAAGGTTCTTCTGTAAGGGCTTGCCTTATCTTCTCATAAGCTTTAATTCTCTCCTGTGTCATTTAAAATACTGTTTGTTCATTACAGATTCTATAGAGTTACTTGGCTGGAATTGCAAAATCTTTCAAGTTTTGCGTGTAATAACTGCCAAATACAAGAAAAGACCACATTTCTTTTTTATTCTGGGGTATTGGCTCAAGGAACACTGCTGCCACTTTATTTTCATCAATACCCAAGCTTAAACCAGAAACAATATGTCCTAATACTTTGAGTTCTTCAAAACCAAAATTACATTTCTTGAGTGAAATCTTCATATTAACTTCTGAAACTTTGTGAAGTACTCTTGAAAGTCTTTCAAGGTGTAAAGACAATCAATCAGAACATATGATAGTATCATCAATATAAATGATAAGCCATCCTTCAGATAATCTGTAGGGAAGATGGTATTCCTCATTTCTTAATAATGAGATGGTGCCTTTTTGATACCAAATGAAATTCTAAGATACTCACAAATACCACAGTTAGTGATAATTCTACGTATTTTCTTAGCTTTAGGCATCAAAACATTTTGATTAAAGCCTTTCAATGAATCCATTGATGTTATAAACTTGGCTCTAGACAATTGGGTCAAGGTTTCTTGTATTCTATAAATTGGATACCTATCTGGAACTGTGTAGGTATTCAATGCTCTAAAATCTCCAACCATCCTTGATTTATCATTATGCCAAGCAATAATAACAGGTGTTGTCACTTCAACTTCTTCATTATGGCCTACTTTCCTTAGTACACCAAGTTGGATCAACGCTTGGATATGTTTTTCCAAGGCTTCTCTAGCTCTAGGACTGGCTGGATAAGCTGGTCTTCTAAGGACTGGAGGGTATAGTCTGTCAATATTAGGAGTAATATCAACTTCATGCCCTTTGATAGCGCCTAATGGTTCATTATCAGAGGAAAAGGCATTATTATATGTGTATAACACATCAATAAGCTCACATCTCATCTTTGTTGACAATGATGGATTAATTTGTGCTCCAACAAGCTGATTAGCTACAAATTCTTCCTTATAAGTATCTTTTCTAGAAGATACCATGGATATTTGTTTGCACATATTGGAAAAAACAAATTTTTGTCTTTTGTTTTCTCCAATTGTGAAATATCTGTCTTTATGGTTATTGATGTCAATACCATCAATATTCAAGTAATGATTTCCAAGGATGGTATGTTGAGATGTGCAATTGTTCATCAATACTATCTCTGTTTTCATTCTTATGCTTCCTGCAGGGTGTGGGAACACAATGTTAGTGTCCAAAATGCCCAAAGGGTACATGTTGTTACTGGCACTACTAAATTGCACCCCTTTTATTGGTAACAGATGGTTTTTCCATTCAGGAAGTATAACTTGGAGATAATCATTTCCCACACAAGTGCAATATGCCCCTGTATCCAAATTTACTTTGGCTTCAACATCATTCATCAGAATTGATGTGATACAAGATGCTCCAGCAGTATAACCTTTTCCTTTAGCAGGTTTGGTCTTACACATTATGGCATCTTGGATATTGATTAGGCTATGACAGTCCTCACTGTACTTTGGAAAATGAGTATGGACTTCTGTGACCTCAAAGAAAGCTGTAATGCTTTCAATGGTATAGTCCTCTACTGGTGTATCCTCCGAGACTTCAGAATCTAGGTCAGATTCTTCTTTCTCTTCAGTACACTAAACTTATTCAATGACTTGGAATTCATTGATTTTTTTCTTTTTGGTGCAAGTTTTGGCTAAATGTGAAGTGCTTCCACATTTATGACACTTCAAGACAGGTTTTTCAGGTCTTCTGTCCTCTGGAAATCTTTGGGACCATTTTGGACTCCATAGGGAGTTTAGTCCAAGTTTTACCAATGCTTGTTCTAGTAATGATATCTTCCATTGCAATAATGTATTCCTCTGTTGAACAAGGTTCCACACATCTGCTTTTGATAGCATGTTCTATGTCTCCTCCACACTTTCTTAATATTTTCATATTAATCATAGTGTCAGACATATCTGGTTGTAAAGCAGATAATCTGTCTTTTTGTTTGAAGAACCAAGTAAGTGGTTTGTCTTTTTCTGAGTTAAAAATGGCACTTTCAAAAGCATTTTCCATTTTAAGCCTCAAAGAATTATTGGCCCATTTGGTAATTATTTCAGATTTCCACCAATACCAATCATGTTTTCCATGATCAATCCTCATCTTGTAATACCATTCCCTTGCAGTTCTGGTAGACAGAGAGTGTAATTTGCCCACTATAATTTCATCAGGTATGTGAAAATCTTCTTGCAACATATCAATAGTTCTGATGAACTCAATATGGTTATATTCTCCTTCACCAGAGAATGTTGGCCATTCTTCCAATTTGGGAATATCTTTTGCAGAAATAACATTTACTCCTAAGGATGGGGTCAAACTTTCTTGAACAGAAAGTTTTTCTTCAGTCAAAGGTGTAGGATGTCTTGGCATATGTGGCTCATAATTCTTATGAATTTGTTCTACATTTGCAATGATTTCAGTTTTTAACTTCTGCCTTTCACTGTCACTTTTTGCCAAATTTGTGGCAAACCTATTGGAATTTTTAGCCATTTCCAAGAAATGATCTTCAAGATTTTAATTTGATCATTAATGTTTAAAATGAAAAGATCTCCCATTTCATCATTTTTAACTTGATATTTACTCTCAATTCTGTCACATGTATTGGTGAGTAATTCCAGTGTGGTAATTACAGACTTATGAATTTCAGCAGACTGTTTGTCATTCTTTTTGAAGTAATTAATGTTCAATGTTATTTTAGTTAGCTTTGTATCAATTTTACCATATTCTACATTAATATTGGATTGAAAAAAATGTATTTCATCTATCATTTGCATGGAAATGTTCTGTTAATCTTTTGCTGCTCCTTTGCTGTAAATTCCATGAGAGTCCTGGACATATTGAACACACTGTGCACAGCTGAAGGCTCGAATTTGCAAATCCTGTACCAATTGGCTTTGCCTTTGCCCTGGCCTTGATGGTTCTTGGGACCTCTCTCTTTCTTCTGAGGTCCTTTGGGCTTGTCTTTGGACACTTCTGGAGCTGGTTTGGAGCTGGTAGACGCCACTGGGCACCATGTCTCCAAAGCTGCAGTCATTTCCAGTTCCTTCTTCTGGTATATGGATAAAATACTTTGGTTCTTCAACCAATTATTATCTTTTTGACCTTGTCTTTGCAAGAAAATGGTCTCCAACCTCCTAAGAGCTCTATGGCCTTCTCCTGACACAGAAAGCTCTTGATGTGTAAGTAGGAGTTCATGGCCCCCTTCCAAACGCTTGGGCATATTTCCCACTCCTCTTCTTTGGCTGCTCTGAACCAGTTTTTGTATTGGCATTGATGAATTTCTATTTCTGAAACTTGAAAGTGGTTCAGCCCTTAAAATATTATCATGAATCAGTTCAGATTCACAATTCACATCAACGTTTGTGGGTACAGACATTGGGGAATGGGGGGCAACTCTGGCATCCTCCAAATGTGTCCTTCTTGAAAAAGACTTGACACTTCTGGATTTGGTCTTGCCTCTTCCTTGTCCACATCCATCTGGTTGGACTGAATAGTTGCTTTCATTTCTGGTATGTGCCATTTTCACATCAATTTTAAGATAAAGAGTGAAAATATAAAAGATAAAACACACCTTTTTGTGGTAATTTAGGCTTTTCAGAGTTGAACAAGGTGCCTCTTTTAGCAATTTGCACCTCAATACTGTCCTCAGATTCTGCTTCTGAAGATTCTGGACTAGTAATATGTCGCTTACTGAGACTGTTACCATCTGCACAGTATTTGATTAAAGACACTAGAAAAATTATAAAAGAGAAAAGTTATTTTTCATACTTTTTAAAATATTTTTGAAGATTCTTTATAAGTTTTATTTTTTAAGATTAAGAAATTATTATATTTTGAGAAAAAATTAAAATTTAAGATTTTGAATGAAAATTAATTCAGAGTAACTCAAAGAATAATTTTATAAGTCTTTGGATGTGAAAAATTCAGGTTTAAAAACAGTATAAAATTAAACAAAATTCCTCAATGAGAAAGATTTTAAGGCAACTTCAAAAATAAAAATAATTTTAACTTTGAATTGAAATAAAAAAATATTATCAAATTAATATATTAATTAAGGGTACAAGGTTCAAAAAACATGGCCAGGTGTAACAACCATCCATCAGGGGTAAGGGTATTCATTCATACACCCACTCAAACACCTCAAATCAGCAAATCTAGTATCTGCATCAGCAGTCAGTTTCAGCAATCTTCATTCTGAAACATGCATACAGTTTGGTACATCAATACAGCCTGTCAATACTTGTACAGGATGGATTCACCCAATACAGTTTCAATACACCAGTATGAAACTGTATGATCACTCAAATACACCACACCTCTTGTACAGGTTCTGTACAGCTGTACAGGACCTGTATTGGCCAGACTCAATTCAACAATCAATTATTCTCATGAAAATTCTTCTCTGGATCAGGGCTGGTGATTCTCACATATACCAGCCCCTCTTTCTCCCCCCTGGGGACTTTTCCCCAGTTAATTAATTTAGTTTATTTATTATTTTATAATTACTCTTATCCTTATTTTGGGTATTATAATTATTTAATCTTAAGTTAGTCTTTGCATTTCTCTCTTTGCCTGTACAGTATGAGTTGGGTGGCCATATCCTTATTAACCCTTCTCTTTCCATTCTGACAGGTTGAAACAGTGGACTTGGACTCGTTTGTGGTTGGCTCTTCTATTCTTTTACTCTTATCTTTTGTTGCTGCTTTTCTTATATTTATTCTTTTAGTAATTCATCTTTAACACTCTTAAGTGTATCTCATCTTATCTTATCTTTGAGCCCTCCATAAGTGAGTCCCAGTTTACTGAGTGCCAGGCCCTCTTCACTTCGAAGAGCCCCTGTGACATTAAATTAATTAACTCATATTTGATTCTTTCTTTTCATTCATTATATTCATTCCTCTCATTCATCAATTATGACCTTTTCATGATTTTATGATTTTTATGATTTTCTATGAAATTTTCTCTCTCATCAATTTTCATCTCATTCTTTTCATTCTTATGAAAATTGATTCTTTTTCCTTTCTTAATCATTGCTGACCATTTCATCACTTCATTTTATTTTTATCAATCAAATTTTTCTGTGTTCTTATTCAGGTTTCATCTAGGAATTATTGATTGGTTTAATTGATTGGATTATTCATTGGGATTCATTTGGGTTATTGATTCAGGTTTTGTTGGATTTATTGACTTTGAATTCTCAGGATATTGATTGATCCTCAAGAATTGATTTTGATTATTGATTTGATTTGACTCATCAAGATATTGAATTGATTTCTGAAGATTTTGAACTGATTGATTGATTCCTCAAGACTTGATTTCATATTGAAGACATTTATTGATTGATTATTGATTGAATATTGATTTATTATTGATTTCCTCAAGATTATTGATATTTGATTTGAATTGATTGTTGATTGATTGAATTGATTTGATTGTTGATTGAATTTGTTTTCAACTCAAGATTTGAATTGATTCCTCAAGATTCCTCAAGATTTTATTGTGATTGACTTGGCCAAGCCTTATTATTCTTCTTAATACCATCAAGTTATTTTAATTCTTTTCATAATGCCAGTCCAGCATAGCCCCCCAGCAAAGAATACTAGATCCCAGAAAATTCCAGCTGTTCTCACTCCTACAGCAAGGGCTCCTCTTGACCGCACACCATCAGTTCATCAACTGAGTGCAAACTTGGACAGAGGACCACCAATGGAAGGAGCAGCACCCTCAAGAAGAGGTGGAATGAAATCTAGAAGATCAAGATCCTTTTCTGGACTTTTGGGTGGCTACCCTGGCATGTCTGAAGGTGCAAGAGCAAGATTAGGGGAAGTTGAAGATGAAGAGGGGGAAGAGTCTGTGGAAGAGGAAGATTCTGGGGAAACTGAAGTGGCAGATGCCTTGGCAAATGCTCCAGAGGTGCCTCAGGGTTCTAATCTAGCCCTTTCTAGTCAACCTCTTGTCTCTCAAACTGATCCAAGTCTCCTCAAGATGATGGAGCAGATGACTCAATTCATGGGACAACTCACTCAAGCAGTTGCCCCCAGGGACAATTCCAAAGCCCCTGCTTTCAAGACTCCATCCATGAAGGCACCTGATTCTTTTGATGGTACTAAAGCTCATAAGTTGAGAGGATTTATCCAATCCTGTCAACTAATTTTCCATAATGATCCAGCAAACTTCTTCTCTGACAGGAAGAAGGTTTTGTACTCAACTTCTTTTCTTACTGGTAGAGCTGGCAAATGGATTGAACCTTACCTCTCAAATATTTCCAATTAAGACCCTTCCTACCTCCTCAATAATTGGCCATTGTTTGAATCTCAATTATTCACTCTGTTTGGTGACCCCAATGAAGTCAGGAAAGCTGAACAAGAGTTGGACAATTTGAGGATGAAGGAAAGTGGTCATGTTTCCTTGTACATAGCAGATTTCAGAAGCTTAATGTCAAGAATTGGAGATTGGGGGGAAAGAGCTTATATCCATGTTTACAGAAGAGGATTGGCATCAAGATTATTGGATCAGTTGGCTTCTCACCCTGGAACTTTTGATACTCTTCAAGAACTTATGGATGTCACTCTAGAATTAGACACAAGATATCATGAGAGGCAAAAGGAAAAGGGTGGCAATCAAGAAAAGAAGCCTCCAGTAAGTGGATCCAATCAGTCTAGGCCTCCTCAAAACTCTTTTCAAAAGAGGCCTCATCAGAAGAAGAATAAGAAGGGCAAGCAATTTCAATCTTCAAAGGACAAACCCCATGCTGCTCTCCTCAATAAGGACAATAAATTAATTGGTTCTGAAAAGGAGAGGAGGATTCAAGCAGGGTTGTGTACTTATTGTGGTGGCAAGCACCCAATTGAAAAATGCTTCAAGAGACCTCAGAACAAGCCTGGGTCATCATCAGGAGGTTTCCCTAGCAAGCAGGGAAAAGCCTGAGTGGGGATCATGATGTGTTCAATGGTTCTCACTTATTTCCTTCAAGAGCACAATTGTGCACTCTGAATACTAGTGTCAAGAAATCTTTAAAGTTTCTTATTTTCTCTTCTGTCTCTGATATTTTTTATAGTATTCTCATTGATTCTGGTGCTACAAACTCTTTTATTGCAAAGAATTTTGTTCTCAAGTACTCATTGACTATGTCAGAGCTCCCTGAAAAGATTCCTCTTTTCATTTTGGATTCCAATGAATCCCCTGCCTTGTTCATCACCCATTATACCAAGTGGGTAGTTGACTTGCCTTCCTTCCCAAGCTTTGAATGGGACTTTTTTATCATAGATTCACCCAAGGGAGAAGACCTGATATTGGGCTATGATTTCCTTTACCATTTCAATCCCATTATTGATTGGAAAAATGGATTGATCACCTATGATTCTAATCATAAGGATTCTAGTGGTATTATTCCTTCTACTAGTAATGACTTAGCCACTGCTGTCAACAGTGTTGCTCTGGCTGGTGAACTTAAGACACCTTCCATCCCTTCTTCTGTCCATATCCCTTCCATAATTCCCTCTCAGTCGTTACTTCCATCAAGAGATGAGGTCTTCAAAGAGATAAAGGATGTTGGAGGAGATGTTGCCATATCTTCACTTCATCTCTTCCAAGGGGATATGGACCTTCCTCCCTTATCTTTTCATGCATCCCTGGAGGAGCAGTGGGATGAGGAGGAAGAGCCAGAAGAAATTGAAACTGTGTTGAAGGTTGTTCCTCCTGCTTATCACCAATATTTGGATGTATTCTCCAAGGTGAAAGCAGAGAAACTTCCTCCACACCGCGCCTGTGATCACCATATCAAATTGGAGGGTCTTCTACCTCCAATTGGTGTTATCTACTCATTATCAAATCAAGAGTCAGAAACACTGCGGGCCTACATTTCAGAGAATGTAGAGAAAGGTTTCATTAGACCAAGCTCCTCTTCAACAGGAGCACCTGTCCTTTTTGTCAAGAAAAAGGATGGAGGTCTTCGTTTTGTGTGTTGACTACCGCAAACTCAATGCTGTCACTAGGAAGAACAGATACCCTGTTCCTCCTATGAACCAGCTTCTTACCGTATTCAATGGTTCCACTATCTTCTCCAAGATAGATTTGCGTGGTGCATATAACCTTCTGAGAATCAAAGAGGGGGATGAGCACTTAACTGCCTTTAGAACCAAATATGGCAGTTATGAGTATTTGGTCATGCCCTTTGGTTTGACCAATGCTCCTGCTTCTTTCCAAAATCTAGTAAACGATATCTTTGCAGATTTTTTGGATGTGTTTGTTGTGGTTTATCTAGATGATATTATGGTCTTTTCCAGTTCTGAGGAGGAACATGTCAAACATGTGGCCTCTGTCCTCCAAAGACTGAGGGACAATAATCTGTTTGCCAAAGCCTCCAAGTGTGTATTCCATGCCTCAAGTGTGGAATACTTGGGCTATGTTGTTTCCAGTGATGGCCTCAAGATGGATTCTTCAAAAGTTCAGCAAATCCTCAATTGGCCGCAGCCCAGAAACATCAAGGCTCTTCAATCTTTTCTTGGCTTTGCCAATTTTTATCGACGTTTCATTAAAAATTATTCTAAAAAAATCACTTCTCTCACTTCCCTCCTTAAAAAAGATTCTCCCTTCATCTTCAATGAGGAAGCTCTTAGTCAGTTTCAAGCACTCAAAGAAGCTTTCACCTCTGCTCCTATCTTATCTCATTTTAATCCTTCTCTACCTACTATAGTAGAGACTGATGCTTCTGATTATGCATTGGGCGCCGTACTGAGTCAGGTGAATGACTCTGGAAAGCATCCCATTGCATTTGATAGTCGCAAGCTCTTACCAGCTGAGCTCAACTATGAGATTCATGACAAGGAACTCCTTGGCATAGTTTGGGCTCTCAAGCGCTGGAGAGCATTTCTTCTTTCTCTTTCCAATCCTTTTGAGGTCTTGACAGACCACTCTTCCTTGCAGTTTTTCATGTCTTCCAAAGTTCTTACTCGTCGTCAGGCCCGTTGGGCTGAATTTCTCTCAGAATTTCATTTCACTATCACTTACTGCCCAGGCAGGCTGGCCACTTTGCCGGATGCCTTGTCATGTCGGGACGACGTGTACCCAGAGAGGGGGGTGGACTTCATCAGCAAGAATCCTCATAATTTTCATCAAATACTTAAGCAAGATGGAATTCAAGAGTCAAGATTCTTCTCAATCAAAGTGGAAATTTTCTCAGATTTAGTAGACAAGATTCAAAAAGAAGTATGGCAAGACAAAGACTATAAAGAAATACTCAAGCAACTAGCAAGAGGTGAATCAGTTCCAGATTATTCTCTTGAACCTCAAGCCAAGTTATTATTATTCAAAGATAGAGTGGTAATCCCAAGCAATGAAGAACTTCAACTCAATATTCTTCAAAAGCGTCATGACTCACCATTGGCTGGCCATCCTGGCCAGGAGAAGACCCTCAAGCTCATCAAGAGGGATTTTTATTGGGCTGGCATGAATCAATTCATCAAGGACTATGTGTCCTCATGTCAGCAATGTTCAAGAAACAAGAACATTCATCACAAGAAGTTTGGATTACTCAAGCCTCTTTCAATTCCGTCTGGTCCTTGGAATTCATTATCAATGGACTTTATCACTCAAATGCCACTTTCCAACAACTTTGATTCAATTTTAGTAGTTGTGGACAGATTCTCAAAAATGGCAATCTTCATTCCAACTTATGGCACAATCAGTGCTCTGGATTTAGCTCAAATCTTCATTAGTCATGTATTTTCCAAGCATGGACTCCCAGTCAGTATTGTAAGTGATAGAGGATCCTTATTTGTTTCATCATTCTGGACTCAATTGTGTCAGCAGCTCAAGATATCAAGAGATCTTTCAACTGCCTTTCACCCTGAAACAGATGGACAGACAGAGAGGGTAAATCAGATACTAGAACAGTACCTTCGGATGTATGTCAGCTATCATCAAGATGACTGGTACACCTGGCTCCCTCTGGCTGAATTTGCCTATAATAATGCAGAACATTCATCAACCAAGCAATCACCCTTTTTCACCATTTATGGAAGAAATCCCAGCTTTGACTCAATCCATATTTCTCAAGACTCACCTGCTGGAAAGTTATCAACAAAACTCCAATCAGTACAGCAAGTTGTCAAAGAAGAATTAGAGTCAGCAATAAGGAGATTCAAGAAGTATGCAGATAGAAATAGGGCAATTCCACCTGATTTCCAACCTGGGGACAAAGTATGGCTAGCTTCCAAGAACATCAAGACAACAAGACCCACCAAGAAATTATCAGAAAGATGGTTGGGACCCTTTGAAGTTCTTAAGAAGATTGGCAGCCATGCATATCACCTCAAGTTGCCTCAGCAATGGAAGACAGTTCACCCTGTATTCCATGTGTCCTTATTAGAACCAGTCAAGCATTCAACTATCCCAAATCGTCATCAATTGCCGCCACCACCAGTTTTAGTGGAAGAGCAAGAAGAATGGGAAGTGACTCAGGTTCTGGACTCAAAACTCAAAAGAGGTAAATTATGGTATCTTGTAGAGTGGAAAGGATTCAGTGAAGACCCAGAAAGAACCACTTGGGAACCATCTTCCAACCTTACCAACTCACCAGACCTTGTCAAGGATTTTCACTCATTGTATCCAGACAAGCCTGGTCCAAATACCTCAAGAGTTTGATTTATGGTGCTTGGTGGGGAGAAGAAGTTATGAAAGTAAGTTCCTCTCCTGGCATGCACCTTTAAGGGGGTATTCTACCCATATGTTGTTGTAAGCATCACCTTGGCCACTTTGTGAGCACTTGTCAATTCTTTGGACAGGTTCAGGAAGCATACAACATCAATACCCTCCGATTTGGACCTTATCAAGATATGGCCCAATGTTTTCTTTCTTTATGTTTCATTTTCTTTCTTTATTATCTTTTCATTTTATGCCAATCATCATAATTCAAGACATTCATTACTTCAAGTCATTTACGGCAATTCATTTCAGTAGTCATTTATGGCAATTCATTTCAGAAGGCATTTATGGCAATTTATTTCAGTCTTATGGTGCTTGGTGGGGAGTGGAAGTTATGAAAGTAAGTTCCATCTCCTGGTATGCATCCCTGAGGGTTCTACTTCTTGTAAAACATCACCTTGGCCACTCTGTGAGCATCAAATGCTTGGTTTTCATCTTTCAGACACTTCTTGGCCAGAATCAAGCAACTCACCACAAGAAGGACCAGCCATCAGGATTTTTTCTTTATTTCTTTCTTTACTCTCATTTTCTCTTATTCTTTCATTTTTCTTTCTTTCTTTACTTGTATAATTTTCTTTCTTTTATTTCTTTAAAGCAGCAGCATCCCCTTCCCAAATCATGTATTGGGAGGTTCCATTATCTTTTTTATTTTTTATTTTTTATTTTTTAGTAGTTATAAGAGTGGGGATAGAAGCCAAACCAAACACAAACAAGGAAAAGGAAACTAGTTATCTCTACCCAAGTCATCAAAAGTTCTCTGGAAGTCATTTATCAACTCATCCTCATACCAGGCAAATTTTGCAGCCATCTCTTCAGAAGCAGTACCTGGAATAGTCCTGTCATTGGCATACATAATCACCTCTCTGCTATTTCTATCAACCCTCCTGAACAATCTGGCCACAGCATCTTGATTTTCACTAGCCGCGTTGGGATCTTCTCTGGTAACCCGGATAGGCCAACGTTCTCTTCTTTGGAAGACTTGGGCGGCAGGAAACGGCAAAGGGGATAATCCATCTCTTCTTCTGCTGGAGCTGGCCACAGGTTGGAGTTGACGGGAGGTGGTTATGGGTGAGTTTCTAGGCTGTTGAACTGGTGATGGTCTTACTGCTGGAATCAAGGCAGGCCTGGTGGTATGGGAAGTAGTTGGTGAAGGAGGAGGAAGGGTTGTAGGAATAGAGGCAAGCATTGGTTGAAAGGTTCTTGGAGTACTGGGAATGACTTGACTTTGGAATCTGGTGTTGGCAAGAGGTTGAGAGGAGGAATTGCTGGATGGATGGCCACTTGAATGGGGAATAACTTGAACTTCTTCACCATCCAACTCATCACTCCCTTCAGCATCTGGATCTGATGGGGAATCAACAATTCTTCTTAGCTTCTTCACTACTTTCACCACTCCATCAGCATTGGTCCTTGAAATTGGAATTTCTGAGCTGTAGTGGATGGGCCTACCACCAATTGGAATGGACCCTCCAACATTAGTCCATCTGGCCACATCCCTCTGCCTGGAACCAGTCACTACATCAAGATATCAGCACCAATTCAATCAAAATATGCAAAGCACTCACATTGAGAAAATCCAGAAGTGGCATCAGGGGTAGGCTCCTCAAGAATGGGGAATTCCTGCCCATAAGGCCCATCCTTCCTACTCCACAAGTGTCTCTTGACCCGGGACAAAGTTGATCTGGTACGGCGGCATGGCTTCTTCCCAATAAAGCAGAAATGGCATTTTGACGATCGAGGATTGTAATGTTGAAAGCAATCCTTACCCCTGGCCAAACACTCAGTACAGGCAGGATCAAGAACTTCAACTGCTCTGAACCCATCATATGTTTGGGAGGGGTCAAAATGGCCAGAAGACGCCATGGAGGGAGAAGACAATCGACTGAAGACGCCAGAACCATGAAGAATAGACGGTGGCGGTGCAGAAGGGGAAGATTCAGTGAGCTCAGTCAGTTTGGAACTCATAACTGAAGAATATGCAAGCAGAAGATTCAAGACGTCAGAATCAATCCACTCCATATCAAGAAAAAAGGAACTTGACTCAAGGAAATGGGGCCATAACTCAAGTATGCCCCCCCTCAAAGCCTCTAAGGTGAAGGTTCATACCCCTTTGGGGCTGAACTCATCACCCAGGGCCTCCCCTGCAACTTTGGGGAGGCCAGGATCTTGATGGTCCTGGACCCCATCAATGGGTCCAGGCCATGTAGGGTAAGAAATGGGTAAGGGCCATTCCTGGACCCCTTGGTCACCCTGGGTCCCAGGGGCTCTATTTTGGTCCTGGGGGCCTCCAATAGCCCCCACGGACCACGGACCGCGGCGTACAGACCGCGGACCGTAGGATCCCAAAGACTCAAAAAAGGCCTATTATGGCCAGAAATCAACAAAAATGCCCTAACCACTAAAACACCCAAAAAGGCCTAAAAGGCCATGAAAAGCAAATTTCATCAAGATCACTCAGGATGGAGGCCACAGCCCAAAACCCACTTGGAGGGCTGTCTGAGGCCAATTCCTTGGATAATGGGGACAAGACCCCTTGGAGGAAAATTTCACTCATTCATTGGATTAAGTCTGGGCCAATGAGTACAAGTCATATACTCATTGGGCCCCAATTTCTGAGCACAAGTGCTCAATGGCCTTTACTCTGGGATATATCCCAAGGCCACATCCCAAGGCATGGCTGATTGAATCAAAAGAAAAGAATGGCATATTCTGGAAGGAATACTCACTCAAGCTTGGAAAAAGGGGGAATCAATTGAATTTGGCAGGGAAGAAGGAATGAAGGATTTTCAGGATAATGGTCAAGAGGAAAGAAAATTAAAAGAAATTTTTTTTTGAAAAAAATGTGGGGATATTGAGATGCCACTCAACAGTGGCAGGGTATTATGGTGTTCAGGAGCCCACCAGTTTCAAGAGGGGGATACTGTAACAACCATCCATCAGGGGTAAGGGTATTCATTCATACACCCACTCAAACACCTCAAATCAGCAAATCCAGTATCTGCATCAGCAGTCAGTTTCAGCAATCTTCATTCTGAAACATGCATACAGTTTGGTACATCAATACAGCCTGTCAATACTTGTACAGGATGGATTCACCCAATACAGTTTCAATACACCAGTATGAAACTGTATGATCACTCAAATACACCACACCTCTTGTACAGGCTCTGTACAGCTGTACAGGACCTGTATTGGCCAGACTCAATTCAACAATCAATTATTCTCATGAAAATTCTTCTCTGGATCAGGGCTGGTGATTCTCACATATACCAGCCCCTCTTTCTCCCCCCTGGGGACTTTTCCCCAGTTAATTAATTTAGTTTATTTATTATTTTATAATTACTCTTATCCTTATTTTGGGTATTCTAATTATGCCATCTTAAGTTAGTCTTTGCATTTCTCTCTTTGCCTGTACAGTATGAGTTGGGTGGCCATATCCTTATTAACCCTTCTCTTTCCATTCTGACAGGTTGAAACAGTGGACTTGGACTTGTTTGTGGTTGGCTCTTCTATTCTTTTACTCTTATCTTTTGTTGCTGCTTTTCTTATATTTATTCTTTAAGTAATTCATCTTTAACACTCTTAAGTGTATCTCATCTTATCTTATCTTTGAGCCCTCCATAAGTGAGTCCCAGTTTACTGAGTGCCAGGCCCTCTTCACTTCGAAGAGGCCCTGTGACACCAGGCCCTCTTCACTTCAAAGAGGCCCTGTGACACCAGGCCCCCAAATGTAAGATGTGGTAGGTATGGTGGTTTTAAACACAAAAATGAAGTCTATAATATGATTAAAGCCAAGTCTATGGATAAAATCACGGCCACGCCCCCAAATTTAAAATGTGTCTATGAAACTGTTGATGATATTACTATTAATCAAAAGTACTATGACTGTTCTTATGAAATAAATAACAAAGAATTATTATAACCACAATTAAATAATTAAGGAATTATTTCTTTCATGTGTTATACACTACTAGTGATTATAACAGTGAGCAGTAATTGTCTACAAGAATCAATTACAAGAAGAATTTAATAATAAAAATTTCTTTTATTAAAATATTGAAATTTGTTTTAATATATAATTATCTTTTTCAAGAATAATTATAAGGATAATCCTTGAAGAAAACTATTACTAGAGAAAAACTTTAAGAATTAGAAATAAATCACTCACTAATACCCCAACAAACTTATTGAAAGATAAAGCAGAGAGATTTGACATAGAATTGTGGATTTAAAGGATCAAAATTGATTTATAACAACATGACAACAATATATAGTTGATTTCTATATTTTCATGTCTTTCTGATTTATTTGTGAAAAAATAAAACACTTTGGAAATAGTTTTAACTAATACTTACTTGTTGGTAATAAAGATATAATATAATAATGTGGAAAAAACAGCAAGAGGAGGCCTCTTTTAAGTCTAAGACAGCTCACAGAGGCGTGCCATGGAGCAAATTGAAAGGCCAGTGAGTGAGAAAACAATAAACCTTTTTGGATGGTTGATTGCATCATCAGGTGTCATGTAAGATTATCATGATTGCTTAATTGAGGTTTTTACGTGACTACCAACCTATTTATGGTTAAGAATAAAAGGAGTGACAACTGTAAATCTTCTCTTATTCAAAATTAATCATTGACTTACCAATGTTTTGATGTTATTGGAAATTTCATCACAGAATGTATTTTCTGTAAATTTTTAAAGATTCTGTGTTTCATGCGGAATCCTCAAAAATGGACTGTAGGTGAACCTTTTCATTTTACATAAAAAGGTATAACTCTTTTTGGGTTCTTATAGGAGGTATACAGTTCTCAATTGGTCCTGAAAGCTTCAGAAAGATTCATTAAGAATTGTTTTTTTAATAAATTTTTGACGTTTTACCTCATTTCTACGTAGAATTGCAAATAGCAGTCTATGGCTGGTTGCTATGAGGTAAATCAGCAGACACTAGTCCAAAAAGGGTTTTAATTACTCTTTTGGGGTTTATCCAAGGAAATTCATTAAGAACTGACAAGGTTGAAAGAATCTAAGCTGCTCTTTACCTCCTTGGCACATCAAAATAGCAGGTTATTTGCTATTTTCTTATGATTTATTGAAGTTGTAACATGGTAACCAGGTTCCCAAAACCTTTTAGTTTACCAATTAAGCCAAGATCAGCCATGGATCCAAGCTTTGGAGCTGTCTACGCCTCAGAGGTCTCAGAAGCTGGGTACCCTGGCTCTCTTTGATGTCGTTTGTCCCCCTTGCCTATTTTTTACATCAAAGATATCCACTATGGGTGTACCAAAAGTGCATGTAAGAATACCATGATAATATTAAGTGCCCAAAACATGCATAACACTATTCTTAGTGTATATGTAACATGGGATTTCTCACATTACCATTATTTTGGCATGAAATAGAGAAAAACAAGAATTTTCATGGATTTTTTATGTGGTATTGAAGTATTTTCCATATTACCACCTCAAAGAGTTCATTTGAGCTTATTCACTCTATGGAGCTACCCTAGGTGAAATTCTGTGTAGATTACAAATCTGGCCTTAAATCCATGGATTTACTTACTCAATAAAACGTTATTCATCTTTTCTGAAATCAAAAATGATGGATTTTAAATATATTCATGACTTATGGGTTATGCATAGCTCAGAATTTTATTTTCAAGATAATTGTGGCCTATTTTGGTATGTAAAATATACCTCAAGGCTCACAAATACTGAGAGTGAACTGGGGAACCTTTTGACCCAATTCCATATATAATCTGATACCATTGCTATTCCTTTGGAAAATTGCCTTCTGGATAGATTTTCCCCTTTTTTCCTGGCTGGTGCCTGAATTCTGAAGGATCTTTGATGACTTGGGAAAAGAATAAAGCCGTTTCTTTGAGCTTTTCTGCCTGTGGTTTGTCCTTTATCACAACTTCCTATTGAGACAAGAAAAAAAAGGATTTTCCCAATGAATGATAAGGGAGGGTATGCTTCTGCTTTTAAATAAATATCTCAAAAATGAAATTATAAAGCTAAAAGAAATGAAAGCAAAAGAAAAACATAGTAAAGAAAGAATTAATGAAGAAGCTTTATGAGAGGTGTTCTTTTTGGAGTTATCTGCTTTATTTTGACCAGAATTTTTCTGAAAAAGATAAAACCACGAATTTGTTTTTGATAGAGTGGCCAGGGCGTTGTTTTCCAAGAAATAGAGACCCTCAGAGAGGCATACAATGAGATGGAACTTACTTTCATAGCTTGAACTCCCCACCAAAAATCATAAAGAAACCAATTTGCCATAAATGGTAATCCAATTTAGATAATGACTTCAAAAATCATTATTAGTGTGAAATATTAAAAACAGAAGAAAAAAAGAAGTGTGGCCACGTGTTTATTAAAAGGGTGAAAACTGAGGTTACCATTGTTCAAAGGCCTTCTTAATATTTTCAAAGGATTTTGACCAGTGCTCAGAAAGTGGCCAAGGCAGTTCGTACAGCAGTTTTGATAGACTACCCTCTGAAAGGTGCATACCATTAGAGGAACTTACTTTCATAAAACACTATCCCCACAATGAGCCATAAATAAAACCATTGAGGTATTTGGACCAGAATTTTCAGGATACAATGAGTGAAAGTCTTTGAAAAGGTCTGATGAGGCTTTAAGGCTTGAATCTGGCTCCCAAGTGGTTCTCTCCTGATCTTCACTTAATCCTTTCCACTCTACCAGATAATATGATTTCTCTATATTAAGCTTTGAGTCCAGAACCTGAGCCACTTACCATTCTTCTTGTTTCTCAGCTAGATCTTCTGGTGGTGGAAATTGGTGTCTATTTTTGATATTTGAATGCTTGACAGGTTTCAATAAGGACACATAGAAGAAAGTGTGAACTGACCTCCATTTTTGAGGCACCTCAAGGTGATATTCATGGCTTCCAACCTTCTGAAGAACTTCAAATAGTCCCAGACATATTTCTGAGAGCTTCTTGGTGGCTCTTGTAGTATTTATTCTCTTTGGGGCCAGCCATACTTTCTTCCAGTTTGGTGATCAGGTGCGATGGGCATATCTCTAAAGGCATACTTTTTGAAATGCTTGATTTCTGACTCTAATTCTCCTTTGAAAGCTTGCTGTACTGATTGCATTTTTTTAATACCTTTCAAGGTGGTGTGTCTTGAGAAATATGGATTTAGTCAAAGCTTGTATTTATTCCATAAATTGTGAAAATAGGTGATTTTTCTGTTGAAACATGTTCTGCATTAGTTGAGGAAAATTAAGCCAGAGAGAACCAGGTTTCATTTGGATCTCATGCTTTGGAAAGATATGGCTGATTATGATATGAGCTTAGTCCAAGGAAGTAACTGTTGCATAATATGGTATGAATATTACCATTTTTGCAAATCTGTCCACAACTACCAAAATTGAACAAACCTTGTTGGAATATGGAAATTGAGTGATGCAGACCATTGATAATAAGCTCCAAGAGCTAGATGGAATTTGAAGAGGCTTGAGTAATCCAAATGTCTTTGGAGGTTTGTTCTGGTTTCTTGAAAATTGCTTAAATGAGGACAAATAGTCCATAATGAATTGATTTATTCCAGCCCAATAGAAATCCTGTTGATGAGCTTGAGAGTTTTTTTGGCCAGGATGGCCAGCCAATGTTTAGTAATGATGCATTTGAAGAATTTCCAATCGTATTGCTTTATTTCTTGGAATGGGTACTCTATATTTGAATAAAAGAAATTTTCAATGAGTTTCAATAAAACAATCTGGAATCTATTCAGCTCTTGCTATGTTCTGGAGTATGTATTTATATTGATTGCCCTGCAATACTTATATATTCATTTAAGCCACCAATTCTGAGAAAACTTCAACTTTTATTGTAAAAAATCTTTATTATGTAATTTCATCTTTCTTGAAAAAAATGTCTACCCCCCTCTCAGAGTATATCTTGTCTCAATGTTACAAGGAAGCTGGCAAATTAGCCAGCCTGCCTGGGAAGTAAGTAATACAGAATTCAAATTCAGCCCAACAGGCTTGAAAGAAAGTGAGAAGTTTAGATGAAATAAAATACTGAAGAGAAGAGTGGTTTGCTAAGACTTTAAAAGGCTGGGAAAGAGAAAGAAAAAAATATCTCCAATGCTTGAGAGCCCAAACTATGCTAAGGAGTTCCTTGGCATGAAATTCATAAATGATCTCCTCTTGGAGAATCTTTTCAGTATCAAATGCAATGGGATTATTACCTGAGTCACTTTCCTGACTCATTACAACACCCAAGGCATAATCAGAATCACCGGTCTCTACAATAGTGGGTATAGAAGGATAGGAGCAGTGATAAAAGCTTTTTTTCAGTGATTGTAACTTGCTAAAAGCTCCCTCATTGAGGGTAAACGGAATACACTTTTGCAAAGAGAAAAGATAGAAAATACATTTTGGATTAATGTTTAATTAACAAAAATAGAAATTAGAAAAGAAAAGGGAATATTGGGGTTCCTTGATGTTCTTTGGCTGTGGAAAACTGAGGCTCTGTTGAGCTTTTTAAGAATCCATCTTGAGGCCATCACTCAAAAAAACATAGCCAAGGTATTCCACACTTGGAGGCTTTACAAAACAAATTGTTTTGCCTTGGGCTTTTGTGGACAGAGGCCACACATTTAATATGTTCTTCCTCAGAGCTTGAGAAAGCTGTAGTATCATCTAGATGAACTACTAAAAAGACATCCAAAAAATCTGAAAAGATATCATTCAAAAGATTTTGGAATAAAAAAGGAAAATTGGTCAGGTCAAATGGCATAACCACATACTCATAGCTACCATCTTTGGTTGTAAAGGCAGTCAAATTCACATCCTCCTCTTTACTTTTCAGGAGATTATAAGCACCATGAAATTCTATCTTGGAGAATAGAATAGAACAGTTAAAGATTGTCATTAGCTGAATCATTGGAGGAACATTATTCCTCTTCTTTCTTGTAACAGAACTAAGCTTGTGGTAGTCAACACAGAAGCAAAGGACACAATCCTTTTTCTTACCAGGAGGGAAAGGTGATCCTGTTGATGAAGACTTTCTCTAAATTTTCAGAAACTTAGGCCCATAGTGTTTCTGACTCATAATTTGATAAATAGTAGACAACACCAACTGGAGGTAGAGACACCTCCAGTTTAAATGATGATCACACGCATGGTATGGAGGAAATTTCTCTTCTTTCAGCTAGGAAAATACATCCACATAATGGTGATAGGAAGGAGGGACTACCTTCAGAACAGCTTAAATTTCTTCTGGCTCTTCCTTTTCATCCCACTGCTTTACCATGAATTTACAAAAAGACAAAGGAGGGAGGTCCATATCCCCTTGAAAGAGATGAAGTGAAGATATAGCAAACTCTTCTCCAATATTTCTTATCTCTTTAAAGGATTCATTCTTTGTTGGAATTAATGACTGAGAGGAAATGATCAGAGGCATATGAACAGACAAAGGAAGGGAAGGTGTATGAAGTTCACCAACCAGAGAAACAATTTTGACAGCATTGGCAGAGCCATTACTAAAATCAGGTGTAAGACTATTAGAATCCTTATGATGGGTGTTGAGGGTGATAATTACATTTTTTTAATCAATAACAGAACTAAATTGGTAGAGTAAATTACAACCCAATTTGAGGTTTTCTCCCTTGGGTGAATCAATGATAAAACATTTCCATTCAAACCTTGGTAATGAAGGCAAGTCAACCAGCCACTTGATAGAATGAGTGACAAACAAGGAAGTGGATCCACTTGAATTCAAAATGGAAAGAGGAATCTTTTGAGGGAGCTTTGACAAAGTCAATGAGTACTTGAGAACAAAATTCTTTGCAATAAAATAGTTTTTAGCACCAGAATACTATATAAAAGATTGAATACAGAAGAGAAAATAAGAAATTTTGAATATTTTTTGACACTAGTATTCAGAGTGCACAATTGTGCTCTTGAATAAAATAAGTGAGAACCATTGAAAAAATCATGATTCCCACTCTTTCTTTAAAAACCTCTTGATGACTCAGGCTTATTTTGAGGCCTCTTGAAGCATTTGTCAACTGGGTTCTTTCCACAACAATAATTATATAAAGCTTCTTCAACCCTCTTCATCTTTTCAGAAACAATTAATTCTTTGTACTTATTGAGGAGAGAACCATTTTAAGGTATGGATATGAAACTTTGATAAAATATCAAGTACTTTTCCTGTCCTCAAAATTTGTATAAGGTAAAATTATTTAAAAATATTAAGAAATAGTATTTTTAAGAGAAAACACGCCAATTTTATTGTTTTTAACTTTTTAAGTATAAAATAATAATATTATGAAAATTTATTGTTTTACCAACAATACAGATTTATCCAAAAATACTCTACTAGAGATATTTAAGGCTACAAAAGAAATTTCTTCAAGAGCAATTTCAATTGGAATTAATTGAGCAAAGAACTGCAAGAAATTAATTAAAGAGCAAAGTGTTTAAAAAGATATTTAAAGAGAAACACACCCCAAAGTGACCAGAGTGAATTTGGAAACAAAGTGACAAACTTAACAGTGATGAAAGGAACTTTAATTCACTTTTGGGGTGGTTCAGGGGTAAAAATGATTATAAGAGTTACAAAAAATGATTATAATGATTTTTTCACATGGTTATAAGGTTCAAAAATTTGAAAAAGGGTGGTTAGAATCTTTTATTGATTGGTTTAACAGTGTTTAAGTTAATTATAAAAGGAAAAGATTCTAGCATGAAGAGAAAAGTGGGGAAAAGAAGAGATTCTTTTATAGCCATAAATGCTTTTACTCCAAAAGTAAAACTTACTCTTGTCAGTCGTGGAAAACAGTCTGACAGAAGAAAAGCCAATTATGGCATCATTGAACCCTGGTTTAGACCAAAAAAGGGCTGGTTTAAGCCATTTTAGACCCTTAAATCATCCATTAATATAGCAATACCTGGTCTAGAGCCTTCAAAACACATTGGAAACTGTGTAAGAGGCATGAAAGCCAGTTAAAGCTGTTTTTACTAACATTGTTTTAGCTTAAGGGTAGTTTTACCTTCTTGGAAGCAGTTAAAACTACCCTGGTTGGTATCAAAACCTCATCATCAATTGAGTCACAGACCCTGTGACTCAACTCCAGGCCAAAAGTAATGAACTTTTGCGTCTATTTTGACATCCCACGCCAGTCAGAAAGGATTTTGGGGGTCTAGCTCCCCCTTAGAGCTAGAGTGTCTTTCCCTCCAGAATTAATCTTTTCAATTTATTTTTTCTTTACTTCCTCATCATGTAATACAATTATAATTTAAATATGTAATTCAATTGAGCTTTTCATTACACATCTGTAATAATTGATACCTGATATGTAAATCAGAGTTCACTTATGTGATACAAGTGCACATTTTGACATTTCAATTGAAAATACTTTAATTCCTCATAGCTGCTAAGCTAAACACAACACCTCAATTTTAACACAAAAATTGATGGTTAACACCACATGTGGTGTGAATTGAAATAAGGTTTTGAGGATTTTCATATTTCTGTACAAAAAATACTAAAAACTTAATTCAAGCTTATTTAGAGTTGAGTTACAGAAATTTCATCTAGAAGTGACCCCACTTTATTTTTTATGAGGAATCCAATGGTATGATAATTTCTTTATCTTTATTTATTGGATTAAAAGCTATAATATATTTTATATAACTTTTTACCAAAAATATTTTAATTTCATAAGTTTTATTAAAAATTCATTTTTACTTAATTTTTACAATCAAAAATGTATTTTCATAATTTTAAATTTTATTGTAATTTTATTTTTGAATTATAATTAAATCTTGATTTTTAAATATAAATTTGTATTTATATTTCAATTTTTTATTTTTATAATATAAATAAATTTATTTTATTTATATTTGTATCTTAATTTATCATTTGTGGTCTTTTGGGTATATGAAAACACCTCTAAGGCTCACATTCCCTCCCCCTAAAAAAAGAAGCTTACTTTGTAATATTGTCATTTCTAGTGTGTCTGACCCTTCTGATAAGTTTATTAGCTTCAGGTATGTCTTTTTCTGGCAAACATTCATCTTCACAAAAGTGGGTCACAGTACCTAACAAGGTATTCCCTTACTTTGTTGATTCTCAACTTTCTTTCTTTGAGAACTTTGGTAATTTTATTACTACCAGATTACTCAATGGGAGGTATAACTTGGGGAGCTTTATTTCTCAAGGGGAATTTTTCAGCATCACTAGATTTATATTGCTTTATCAAGCTCACTGGAAATGTAGGATGCTTATTGCTAAGCTCTTCAGATAACTCTACTTCAAAAGCATTTTCTAAATGGAGTGCGTTAATAAAAAAAGGTACTGAAAAGGAGTCCTTCAGTTTTTTACATCCTTTGATTTTATCGAACTTAGTGGTGGATACAAGAACTAAATCCTGCACTTTGAAATCTGGAGTTGCATGTGATTTATCCCATTTGTCCTGACCATATGCAAAAGAGTCTTCCATGCACCTTACTGCATGCTTTCTATCTTTTTCTAGAATTCCCTTGAAGCTAGCAGCTGTGGGATTTATTTCAATCAAATCCTTCCTCAAGGAATCTTGAGGTAATTTGGGGTTCCATCCCTTTTCTAGGATAGCAGGAGTTTGATTGGTACTGGTATGGATTGATGTTTTATATGCTAATTCCAGTGCTGGAAACAGAGTAAACCAATCATGGTTAAATTTATTACAATATTTGAATTCAAGGCCATATGCACAAAATCTTCTTACCATGTCCTCTAAGTTCTGGATCATCCTTTCAGCAAGACCATCAGCTTGTGGGTGGTAGGCTGTAGAGAAAGACAGCTTAGTGCCAAATAATTGGTAAACATTTGTCCATAGTGCTGAAGTGAATTTGGGATCCCTGTCACTAATGATATTTTTGAATATGACAGTGAATGACACTACTCTATTACATATCAGAATAGCTGTATCCATGGCTCTATCATCTTTGTGACATGGTAAGAAGATTGGAGTTTTACTGAATCTGTCTACAATCACTAGGCAAGCATTATAGCTTCTGTCACCTCCTGGTGGTAGGCCAGTTACCCAATCCATATGGACAATTTCCCAAGGTCTGCTGGGTTCTTGGATTTTGATCATATTTCCAAGTCTCTTGCCAGTGGATTTATTTGCCTTTTTGCATCTTTCACAGGTTTTTCAATACTTTGCAACATCTTTCTGCCACATTGGCCACCATATGCAGGTATTTAATTTCTCTCTTGTTCTGTCTTCAGACAGATGTCTTGAAAAGTGGCTGTCATTGCATTCTTTTAGTACAAGATTGATTAATGACCTGTCCACAACTTTCATGACACATGTGTGCTTGGTCCTGTGGTAAATTATACCATCCAGTAGGTGAAATATTACTTCATCATAAGATTTCTTCCATACTTCATCCAAGGCATGTATTAGAGAGTTGACTCTACAGTCTTTGTTGAGTAATTGGCATAAGATGCTACAGTTCTTATCTTGAGTGTAACTGTTTCTTACTTCTTCAAAGAAGGTGGTGTTCAAGTCTGTAACACTTATTCCTTCTATTTGGACCTGTGGTGAAGCTTCTTCTGGCACATAAGCAGGATTATCAATATCATTTGGTAATGGCCATCTTCTTAGTCCATCTGCATTTTTATGAATATTCCCATCTTTATGAACAAAAGTCATATTGCCTCTGTATTCTTGTATGGCTATTTGCCATCTGAGCATATGTCTGTTAGGTGTTTTCATGTTTAAAAGTGATTTGACAGCTGTAAAATCTTTTATCACTTCAAAAACACATCCCTCTGAGAAGTAGTTCAATTTTCCCAAGGCCCAGACAAGGCATAGAAATTCCATTTCACTTTCTCCATATATGGCTTCAGTTGGTTTGATTTGCCTGGGTATGAAACATATGGGTCCTTCCACAGGTTTATCATTTATGATCTGAACTTGGTGAAGTGCAGCCCCCAGCCCTTCCCCTGATGCATCAATATACAATTCAAAAGGCAATTTAAAGTCTGGCATCAGTAAGAGTGGAGCAGTGGTCAAGGCTTCTCTTAGAGACTCAAAAGCTTTGACTCTGTCAACAGTCATTTCAAATACTGTGTCCTTGTCACACAATTTATACAGTGGTCCTGCTATGGATGCAAAATCTTTATTGTGTTTCCTGTAATATCCTGCAAAACCTAAGAATGACTGAATTTCCTTTTTGTTCTGAGGCATTGGGTTTAGCAATACTGCTGCAACTTTGTTTTTGTCAATTCCAAGGGACAAACCAGATAAAACATGTCCTAGTGCTTTAAGTTCTTTAAATTCAAAATGGCATTTCTTCAAGGAGATTTTCATGTTTACTGATTGAATTTTTGTCAAAACTCTGGACAATCTGTACATATGCTCTTCCCAAGTTTTGGGACAGAAAATAATGTCATCAATGTAAATGATTAACCATCCCTCTGAAAGTTCTTCAGGGAAGATTTGATTCATCATTCTTTGGAAGTGTGAAGGTGCATTTTTGATACCAAAGGGCATTCTTAAATATTCATACATTTCACAGTGAACAATAATTCTCAAATATTTTCTTGCTCTTGGTGTCACCACATTTTGATGGAATCCTTTAAGGGAATCCATAGTGGTTATATACACTGCTTCAGATATTTGAATAAGGCAATTTGGATTTTTTGTATTGATTATCTATCTGGAAAAGTGTAAGTGTTCAGAGCTCTAAAGTCTCCAACTGTTCTGGATTTTACATTATGCCATGCCACTATGACTGGTGTAGTTATTTCTACTTCTTCATCATGGCCAACTTTTCTTATTGCACCAAGGTCTAAAAGTTCTTTGATATCAGTTTCCAGAGCTTCTCTTGACTTGGGACTTGCTGGGTATGCAGGTCTTCTCAAGAGTAGTGGATAAGGTCTCTCAATATTAAGAATTATGTCAACTTCATGACCAATAATATCTTCTGGAATTTCTTTGTCTGAAGCAAATGCTTCTTTGTGGTCATACACAAGGGAAGAAAGTTCATTTTCTTGTTTATCAGTCAGATAAAGGCTTATTTCAGCCTCCCTCAACTGTTCAAATTTGAATTTTTCCAATTCTGAGCTGACTGGAAATACTTTATTTACTGTAATTTGTCTTTTAAATGGTAGAAAGGAAAATTTCTGACGCTTATTGTCTCCAATAGTAAAGTATCTGTCTTTGTTCTTATGCAAATCTATCCCATACATGATTAAATAGTCATTTCCCAAATTGAGATGGGTACTAGAGCAGTTTTCCATAATAACAAATTCAACTGTGATTATTGAATTCCCATTAATGTGTGGGATTATGACATTGGTCTCAAAAATTCCTAATGCTTTCATTGGATCACTTGCACTATTTAATTTTATACCATGAATTGGTAACAATTGTTCTTCAAAATTTGGTACACAGGTTTTAAGAAACAATTTACCAACACAAGAGCAGAAGGCTCCTGGGTCAAGCAAAAGTTTAGTGGGGTTTTTGTCAATCACCACTTCTGTGTTACAGGAGTTACCAGCTGTTTAGCCTTTCCCCCTGTTTGGTTTGGTTTTCATAAGCTGTGCATCTTGAACGTTTGATAAATCAAGGTGACCATTGCTCAATTGTGGCAAGTGGGAATAAGATTCCATGTTGTCAAAAGTGGAATTTATATTTTCTATATATTTTGAAGATGTAGAAGATATTGATGACTTATAATCTGAATTGTCTTCAATTATGTCATCTTTTTCAACATCAGGTTCCTTTTCAATATCAATTTCATTGCTTTCCCCCTTTTTGGACATGTATTGGCTAAATGGGTGGTGCTTTGGCAATGTCACAACCATGGCAATTCACCTCCTTGGATCCCCATATGGCATATCAAGCCACGGTTCTTTTATGGCCAATTGGCCATATCCATCACCAGTGGCCAATATGGCCACGTCATTATCTTATGGACCATTTATGGCCATTTGTGTTTTGGGGCCTTCATGGCCCTTCACCTCAATCCAGAGCCCATAGCGGCAATTTATGCCCAAATGGGTATTCCTGGTCATTTCCCTCAAAATCAGGGGAAATGGCCCAAATGGCTGTTTTTGGCCATTTGTGCTCATAATGCGCATTTGCGCATTTTTGCTCATTTTGCGCATTTGCGCACTTTGCGCATTTGCGCATATTTGCGCACTTTTGCGCATTTTGCACATTTTTGCGCACTTTGCACATTTGCGCACTTTTGCGCACTTGGACACAAAGTGTCCAAAAGTCACTTTCCCGCCTTTTGGGTCAGTTTTTGGCTCAGAACCCAAAAGTGGCCAAAAACCCCAAAAGGCCCAGAAACACCATTCCAAGCTCTGAAGCCATTACATCCATCCTTTTCCCTCTGCCTTTCCATCTCAAGACCTTTGAACGTAATCTTCTTGCCAATCAACCAATATGCCATAAATGATGTTATATATCATTGTGCATCATTTTTCAACAGAAATTCAATGGTGGCAATATCAAATGCTCATTTCAACATTCCAACATCTCATCACGTCATCAAGGCACCCAATCATTCAGAGGAATCATCAAGGCTCAAGAGCAAGTGTTTCAGCGTCAAAGACCAATGACGCCATCAAGCAGTCATTGGTTATTCTCACTCCAAGTATTCCTTCCAAGGGAATAATTTCAATTCATTCTCAAGTGTATTCAAGAGGCAGTGCCAAAAAGAAGTTGTCAAGTGTCAAAGCTCCACTCAATCCATCTTGGCAACCATATTCATTTCAATACAGTCTGGATCCATCAAGAACTGTATTTCATTTTCAATCTTGGGAAATTCATTCAACCCAATTCAATTTCAATATTAGCCAGCTGTATCAATTCCCAAAACAATCAATACAGCCTCAAGGATCAATACAGATCAGTTTTCAGCCTGAAGAACTCAAGCTCCCAACTTTTCACATATACCAGCTACCCTTTCCACCCTGGGGGGTTTTCCCCAGTTAATTAATATATTTTGATTTTATTTTATCTCTATTTTCTTTTCATCTTAGTTAAGCAAATACTGATATTATTAAGTCAGTCATTTAGCACCTTTCTCTTTCTCTTTCTTTGCCTGTCAATGGATATTTGGTGGTCATATCCTTACTAATTCCATTATTCATTTTTGGCAGGTTGAAACAGTGATTAAGGACTTACTTGGTTGGCTCTTTGGCCATTTGGCTTCCCTTTCCTCTTTTGCATCTCATCTTGTACCTGCATATCTTTTAGAGGAATTCATTCTTATTACTTTTATTCTTTATCCTTTTGGAGACTTCCAAGTGAGTTCCCTGATTGCTGAGTGCCAGGCCACTCTTGTATTTCTGTCCAAGAGCCCCTGTGACATTATATTAATTAAATCATAATTTCTTTTTCATTCTGTTCATTCTTTCTTTATAATTTCATTCACTCATTTCATCAAAATTATGATTCTTTTATGCTTATGAACTTAATGATTCATCGTCACCTCTCAATTTTCTTTCATTCATTCTTCATTTTGAAAATTGAAAGCTGACCCATTTTTTATTTTTGTTATTCTTTTTAAAATCTTTTTCAAATCATCAATTTTCATTTCATTCATAATTCAGGCGTCATCTTGATTTTCTTTGATTTTCAAATTTTTCATCAAGATATTCAGACACGTTATTCACATCAAGATTCATAATTGATTCATTCTTCAAGAATTTTGGTTTTTAAAGAATAATTCACTTGATTTTGATTGATTGATTGATTTGACATATTTGATATTGACCTCAAGAAAATTGATTGACCTGAAGATTTCATTGATTTTGCTGATTTTTTCACATCAAGAATTTTGACATAAATTGATTTTTCTTCAAGATTTCATTTGATTGATTTATTTTTGCAAGATTTTGATTTTGATTGATTTGATTGATTGATTTATTGACTTGAAGATCTCATTTGGCTTTGATTCATTGATTTACTTCAAGACATTGATTTGATTTGACTTCAAGACTTCATTTGATTTTGATTTATTGACGTACTTGAAGATTTTCATCTTTATTAATTGATTTTTCCTCAAGATTTGATTGTTGACTCTTTTCACTTCAAGCAAATTTTGATTTTCAATTCATTTATTTCATTTTATTCCTGATATCATGCCTGTTCAACACTCACCTCCAGCAAGACAGACAAGATCTCAGGCCAGAGCTCAAGCTGTTCTCACTCCAACTCCAAGAGCTCCTCTAGATGGCACCCCAGCAGTTCCTCAACTGAGGGCCCAATTAGATAGAGGACCCCGCATGGAAGGAGCAGCACCATCCAGGAAGGAAGGAAGAGGGCCAAGAAGATCATGTTCATTATAAGGAGTAGTTGGCGGATTTCCAGGAACTTCAAGGACTATTTTCAAAGGTCCAGGTGAAGATGGTGAAGAGGAGGAGGAGAATTCTGTGGAAGAGGAAGAGTCTGATGGTACTGAAGGTGTCCCTGCTCCAGTGGAGGCATCCCAAGGTACTGGAGGGCCAACTCTAGCCCAGTCTAATCAGCCTGTCTCTCATCAGTCTGAACCATCTTTATTGGCCATCATGCAGCAAATGACTCAGATTATGGCCAATCTTCAAGCAGCTTCATCTTCTGAAGCATCAAGACCACCAGCCTTCAAGACTCCATCTATGAAGGCACCGGAATGCTTTGATGGGACTCAGCCCTTCAAAGTTAGAAGCTTTATTCAGTCTTGTCAATTGATTTTTCATAATGATCCGGCAAACTTCGCTCAAGACAGAAAGAAGGTCCTTTATGCCACTTCATTCCTCATTGGCAGGGCTGAAAAATGGATTGAGCCTTATCTTTCCAATCTCACCAATCAAGATTCAAATTACCTTCTCAATTCTTGGCTTTTATTTGAATCTCAACTTTTAACTCTATTTGGTGACCCGAATGAAGTCAGAAAAGCAGAAGCTGAGTTGGATTCTTTAAGAATGAAAGAAGGTGGGCATGTATCTTTATACATTGCTGATATCGGAAGTTTAGTCTCAAGAATCGGGGATTGGGGTGAAAGAGCTCTCATCCATCATTTCAGGAAGGGATTGCCATCCAGGATTTTGGATCAATTGGCCTCCCATCCTTCAAGAATTGACTCTCTTCAAGACTTAATGGACGTTACCCTGGAACTTGATACCAGGTACCATGAGAGGCAAAATGAAAAGAGTCATCATCTAGAGAAGAAGCCAGAAGCCTCAAAGTCAAGTTCTTCTCATCCTCAAAATTCTTCAAGCTCAAGTCAAAAGAAGAAGAAGAATTTTCAGAAGAGGGACAAGCCCCATTCTTCTTTGTTGAATAAAGATTTCAAGCTCATGAACTCTGAAAAAGAAAGAAGAATCAAGGAGGGTCCTTGTACCTATTGTGGTGGGAAGCATAGTCTTGAGTCCTGTTTCAAAAGGCCTCAAAACAAGCTTACCCAACCGTCAGGCAAATTTCCCAGCCAGGGAAAAGCCTGAGTGAAGATCATGTTGTGTTCAATGGTCTTCACAGTTTTCCATCCAGAGCACAATTGTGCATTCTGAATACTGGTGTCAAAAATTCTCTTAAATTTTTTGTTTTTTCTTCTCTCTCTGATATGTTTTACAGTATTCTCATTGATTCTGGTGCTACCAACTCATTTATTGCAAAGCAGTTTGTTCACAAGTATTCTTTGACCATGTCAGAACTCCCGGAGAAGATTCCCCTTATGATTCTTGACTCCTCTGAGTCTTCTTCTTTATTTGTGACTCACCATACTAAATATATGGTTGAGCTCCCTTCCTTCCCAAGCTTTGAATGGGACTTTTTAGTCATTGATACTCCCAAGGGAGAAGACCTCATATTGGGCTTTGACTTTCTTAATCATTTTAATCCGTTTATTGATTGGAGGCAAGGATTGATCACCTTTAATTCTGATCATAAGGACTATCATGATCCTTCTATTTCTTTTAGTGATGACTTTTCTTCTGCCAAATCATGTGCAGCTCTGGTTGGTGATTCTAGAACACCATCATTTCCGTCTTCTGTCCATATTCCTTCCCTTAATTCCCATCAGTCATTACTAGCATCTAGAGATGAAGTCTTCAAAGAGATTCAAGATGTTGGAGAAGATAATTCTGTATCTTCACTTCATCTCTTTTTTGGGAATATGGACCTTCCCCCTTCATCTTATCATGACTCCCTGGAGGAGTTGTGGGATGAAGAGGAAGAGCCAGAAGAAATAGAAACCGTGATGAAGGTTGTTCCTTCTGTTTATCACCAGTACTTGGATGTATTTTCCAAGGTGAAAGCAGAGAAAATTCCTCCTCACCGCGCCTGTGATCATCATATCGAGCTGGAGGGGTCTCTACCTCCAGTTGGGGTGATCTACTCTTTATCAAACCAAGAGTCAGATACACTCAGGGCCTACATTTCAGAGAATGTAGAGAAAGGTTTCATCCGGCCAAGTTCCTCTTCTACAGGAGCACCTGTTCTTTTTGTCAAAAAGAAAGATGGTGGCCTCCGTTTGTGTGTTGATTACCGCAAGCTCAATTGTCAGGCTGAGTCTATGATAAAGGTGTATATGAGTATTTACAAGCTTTAACTATGACTGTGACACGGTAAAAATGGTTTTAAAGGATGATAAGATTGATAATAAATGATTTAATTTAAGATTTAAAGGGCTTTACTATAGAGATATAGTGGTGGTGAGCGCTGTTGAAAGCCCTGGGTGCAGCTTTACCTGTTGGATTACAATAATAAAGACTACAATACTTTAAATTAAGAGTATACCTGATTATTTAACCAAGAGTAAAACTGTTTTTGACAGTTTTACTACGTAGGTTATTCAAGAGCAGGATGAGGAAAGGTTTTGGCTGTGAAAAGCCCTCCTTTTATCCTGAAATTGAGGTGGAAAGGCTGCTAGACCTTTCCACGCAGAGGAAGTGAAGATTTTTCACTCTCCAGGACAGGCTTGTGGTTTGCAAACAGCCTGTATACCCTGTATTGGGCTCAGATGTGGTTTTGAAACCACATCTGGGCAGTTTTCACCAATACAGGGTGAAAATTTTCATCAGGGGACCTCACAGCCTGATTCTGATGTGTATGACGCGTAGAATGCTGTACAGAAACTGTATGGGACCCCAGTATTGACTGACATATGAGGTATTGAAGTAAAAACATGCTTCTTCGTCTATTTGACATCTCATATTCATGGTTATGGGATATTATCCCATGGTAAGGCTGTATCTGACAGCAGGTGGGATTTTGACCTTAAAATGGTCATAACTCTGTCAGTTTTTGAGATATCAAGCTCAAAGTTGGTTCATTGAATAGCCCTGTATGGGCTCTACACAATGGTACCCAACTTGTCATGGTTATCATTAAATATGACAAAGTTATCCCATGTACAAATATTTTTGTACATTGGCATGGTCTGGTCAAAAGCTGTATTAAGCTTGTTTGGCCAATAACTTCTGTTGTAGTTGAGTTATGAGGATATGGATGGCACCATCAGATAGCCCTGATTGTGCTCTTTCCAAAAAGACCCCACTTTAGGTATCTCACACTAAAACTGTAAAAGTTAGATGAGAGGTGAATGTTTTGTTCACCCTTATTTGGTCTGAATTTGACCATAACTCAAGTGATACCGGTGCTAGCTCAGTTTGGCTGGTACCATTGGATAGCCCTGGCTTAGAGCTTCATTTTGAATACCCATTTGATGGGGTTAAGCCTCTCCTTCTAGATTTTAGATGAGAGGTGAAAATTAAGGTTTATGCTCAGCAATAACTTTGAGCAGGAATAACTTTGTTGTTTCTTGTCCTATGGTGATGGGACTTATATTTTCAGAAAGAGGTAAGTTTCCTCTTTCTTCTGATACCTTTTGAGCTAATTTGGCTCAGCTCCATGTTTTGGTGGTATTTTGGCTATACCATTGGTTTATGGTATTTTGGCTGTCATGCTTGTGCTCTGGTTTTGAGTCACAGGCTGACATACCCTCCCTCTAAAAAAGGCTCATCATTGATGAGACTGTTCAGTCCTCCTAGAGGCTCTGAATCTCCTTAAATGGAGGTTCCCATCTGGTATGGCATCCTCTGCCAACCATTTGTCTTTGTCAGCTGTCTGGTTCTTGAATCTGAATAGATATTGTCTCTGGTCCTTCCCATTGAGTCTGATTTTTCTGGCCCTGATGATTTTACTCACAGGTCCAGGAGAGTCTTCTACTTCCACTATTTCTGGTGGAGTGATGTTTTTCTTCCTGGAGGGGAATTTATCCTCTTCTGTTTGGAAGTATGGTTTGACCAGGCTTACTGGAAAGACTGGGTGTTTCCTAGAAAACTCCTCAGTGAGCTTGACCTCTACTGCATTCTTCCCTATCAACTTAATGATAGTGAAGGGCCCTACAAATGAGTCTCTCATTTTCTTGGGTCCTTTGAGATTGTTAAAGTTTAGTGTAGACACTAACACCTGGTCCCCTTCCTTGAAGTCAGGTTCCATATGTGATTTGTCCCACCTCTGCTTATTATACTCTTTGGCCTCAGCTATGCATTTGGCAGCAGTATCACAGGCTTTCTTCCACATATCATGGAAGTCTTTGGCTGTGGGGTGGATGGTCAGAAGATTTTTCTTCAAGTGATCCACAGGTAAAAGGGGATTCCACCCTTTCTCTACCAGTGCAGGTGTTTTTCCTGTGGTAGAGTGCTGGCTTGTATTATAAGCCAGTTGGACTGCTGGTAAGAGGGTGACCCTATCATGGGTATATCCCTCATGGTCCTTGTATTCCATGCCATAGGCACAGAACCTCCTGAGGATGTCCTCCATTGTTTGGATCATCCTCTCAGCTAGGCCATCTGTTTGTGGATGGTAAGCTGTGGAAAAAGCAAGCTTGGTGCCTAGCATGTCATATAAATTGGTCCAAAATTCAGATGTGAATTTTGGGTCCCTGTCACTAATTATGATCTTAGGGACTCCACAGGTGGATATGATGTTATTCCAAAATAACAGAGCAGTGTCCATGGCTGTGTCCTCTTTATGGCATGGTAGACATCTCATGCTCTTGCTGAACCTATCTACTATGATTAGGCAGGCATTGTAGTTTTCTTTGCCTCCTGGGACAAGTCCTGTGACCCAGTCCATGTTGATGGTTTCCCATGGGTGTTTGGGTTCTTCTATGTGTTGAAGCAACCCATATTTTTTCCCATGTTTTCTATTTGCCTTTTGGCATCTTTCACAAGTGTTGATGTATTCACTCAACTCTTGCTCCCACTTGGGCAACCAAGCTGTGCTTGCTACCCTCTCTTTAGTCCTGTCCTCACTCATGTGTCCCATGTAGGGGCAGTCATGGCATTCCTGCAGGATTAAGGAGATGTGAGCCTTTGAGATATGACCACATATCCAATAAGGTCACAAAAAAGATTAATAATAATTATACCTTTAATATAATTATATTAAAATTAATTAGAATAATTATACACTAAAAATAATTACTCAAATATACAAAAAATACCATAAATTGGTACTAAAATTGGTTTAACTTAAAAACCAATGAATGAACATGTGAAATAAATTATACCATTAGATTCCCCATGGAGAAATACACATATACCACTTTTATGGCATATCTGTAAAGTCAATATTTAAGGAATTATAAGGTATAATACCTTATAAAAATCATAAAACCTTATTTATCTCAGAAACTAATGAAACAACATGTGAAATAAATTGTAACAGTGGATTCCTCACAAAAATCCACATATAAAACAATTAATAAGCTAATTCCCAAAATCAATACTTAAGGAATTATCCTGAATATATGCACTTTTTTGGTCAACACATATATTCAGTGATCATAGCTAATATCTTCTAAACTATACATGCTAGAATGATGAACCAAAAATAAAGTTACCACGTAATTACTGTAAGAACACAGATATGAACTTTATTTTGCAAATTATAAACAAGGTTAAGACTTATGAGGAAATATTGATAAAAATCAACAGAGCTGTTGACCACTTTGTTGTGAAAGTAGTCCAAACTTAAGAAAAAGTATAAAGTTGGATTCTACTAGTTTATTCGAGAAGAATGACGTAATTTCTATTGTTAAATTCAGGGTATAACCCCCTGAAATCAAGGTTTGAAGTTTAAAATATTAAATTTCGACAGAAAAGATGAGTTACAAGAAAAATCATCAAAATTAGAGTTTTGATGATGTAATGAAAAGCTCTTGGCAGCATAATAAGGTTATGTCAGGCTATCAGAATTCACTCTCTGAATTGCTGTAGCGTGAAAACCTTCAAAGTTATTGAGGATCAAAGTTTGAGCTTAAATTGAGCTGTTATGATCACATACTGTAACCTTAAATTAAGTTTAACAGTCTTAATAGTGATAAAATTGGTGAATACTATTAGTTTATGATTAAAACTAATAAAATCCACGAAATTTGGGGTTCTGCCAAGCCTCTTATGTCATCACACTTAGAGTTATAGTGATAACTCTAAATAATGGTGTAATAATGATGTAATATGGTTTGATCATGATGTAATCACCCTCAAACCTTAAAATATTGATCAATTCCAGTGGATATGATCAGTACACGTCTACTAGAAGCCTGTTGGACTCTAGGAGGGAGGTATTTACTATAAATAGAGCTCTTTTTACTCTGTTTTCCCCTCAGACGCATCAAAAACATTAAATCAATCAAATCAAAGGTAATTTTCTTTATTCTTTATATATAAAACTGTTATATTATTAAAGACCAAAGACCACCTTGCTATAATCATCTATTTTGACGTGATTAAATCATTTATTTAATTGTTTTTGTTAAAAATCTCTCTAAAACTCATTTCCACGTAAAAATACTGAATAATTTGTAATTTTCTTTATTTTTATTGTAAATACAATTTGAAAAGGTTGTATTTATATTTTTTGGCGTAAAATACTTCAAAATTATTATATTAAGTGTTAAAAGTAGGTTATTTTCTCTTATTATAATAATTTCTCTATTATTACTCTCTTAATAATTCTTTAATTAATATAAATAGTATTTATATTAATTCATAACTTTAATATTAGTAATATTATTGTTATTAATTGTTTTTTATTAATAAAAAACAATTTTTTACGCCTTTATTATTTGTTGGTAACAATAATAAAGAGCTTTATAATATATTAATTATTTTATATTAATATATTATTTATAATATTATAATTTCATATAATATTAATTATATTATTATATTTATTTAATAATATAATATTTTTACACCATAATAATAATATTTCTTTATTATTAGTATTATTTTAATCTTATTTATTTCAATTATAAGGACATTCAGAGTACAATAAGTAAATAATTAGTAATTTTTACTTATTGTTTCATAGTCAAACCTTACATTTGGGGGCCTGGCCGTGATATTTACTTAAAAAGACCTTTAAAAAGATTCTATTTGGGTTTATCCATAATAAATTATATTTATAATCATAAAATTATATAATAATTTTATATTTTATGAATTTTAAAAGCTATTGAGGCATTTGGAAAGCAATTGTACTGTCTTACACGTGGTTTTTCACATCCTTAGACTTGCAAGAACTTTCTTTGAGTGACTCTAGTGATTAAAAGAGATATTTTATAAATTAAAAATAATTTTTATTATAATTTAATTTTATAAGAATCATATTCATTTTTTATTTTATTCTTTAAAAAATAAAAATAAAAAAAATATATAAAAAATATTAAAAAATATTAAAAACCAATAAAAAAGTTATTTTTATTCATTTTTATTCATTTCTTTATTTATTTCAATTTTTCAAAGATATAAAAGCAATTTCTACGTGGAAAATTGCCATATCTTGCCAAAAATAACACTTATTATAAAAAGACTTATATTTATTTGTCTTTTTTAGTGTTTGAAGATAACCCAACAGAAGACAACCAAGCTACTGTTGAGAGATTGGTGGAAGAAACTTGTCAAAGTTCTCCTACACCAGTTATCACCAAAAGAAAGAAAGCTAAGAAATTAGACTTTCCAGGGCCCACCATTCAAGACTCTGAAGGTGAGCACCTCTTTTTAAATTGCCATAAAAAGAATTTTATTCTGAAATACTTTTATTTTTTCTTATTCTTTAAATTATGACTACCAGAAAAGGTTCCCAATACTCCATCCAATCAGATGGAGCTGGACTCAGAGGTAGAATTGATCCCACAAAAGGGAAAAGAAAGGGCAATATCCCCAGTGGAACAGAATCCACACAAGGAAGTGCCTTATCCCAAAGGCAAGTCCCAGAAATGCCCATCATATCTGAGCCTGAATTGGAACTAAGTATGAGTAACTCAAACAGGTACAAATCACATTCAGAGGGCTCAAATAGACATCTACATGAGCCAGTACAAACAGTATTACACAGTATACAAGGACAAAGACTGGGAAATGCTGCCTCAAATACACCAAGGAGTGATGAACTCCTGGCACATCCTGAAAAAGTTCCTCAAAGAGGAGGAGATAGTGAAATACTCCAATGGATGGAATCCACTGTCATCCAAACCTCAAATCAAAAAGATCAAGGATTATCATGCCAAAAAGAGGGAGGCAACCAAGGAAGAAGCCCCAGTAGCTTCTACCAGCAAGCCTCAAGCCAACCCACTTCCCCAAGAAGGGAAGAAGAACAAGAAAAAGCATTGGAGGAAACCATATTCCCCAAGCTACAGAATCCCAAGAATCCAAAAGGATGCCATGGACAATGTTTTCAACATGGCCAGAACCTTGATGGAATTCAAGGACAAGGAAGAGCAAAGAATGAGACAACCTCATTTCCCAAAGAAATAACCTTGTCCAAAGATGTTGTAAATACTTTAACAGAAATTAAAAATAGTATATTACCTCTAAAAGAAATTAAAGACAGTTTATTATCACTACAAGAAATAAATAACAATTTATCTTCTTTAACAAAAATTGTTGTACAAAACAAGAAAGAAATTGACAACATTAAGTTTATTGTTGAAAATAATAAACCAAAAAATTTAATTGACAATACTCAAAAATTAATACAAGGACAACAAGAATTGTATAAATACATAAAAGATATCAAAGACAAGACTTTGACAATCAATTATGATGTGAGTATTGACAATCTTACAGAAAAATTAAATAAATTAAGTATTTCTGTAGAAAAATTTGAAGAAAAGACTTCATCACACCAAAAATTACTTTTGGACCATGTGGAAAAAAGTGATGAAGCAAGAATGCATCTGAAAGATGATATTCAAAGTGAAATAAGGCTTATTACTGAAAAAATGGATAAAATTAATGAGGCTAATTTAAATATGCCAAAGTTATCAACACCATTTTCCCATATAAGAAGCCCTATTAAAACAAAAGAGGAATTGTCAAATCCTTTCATAACAGACTTGAGTCACCAAGACAATAACCAAGTCTTAATGAAGGAAGCACCTCAATTGAAGGAATGGCCAACATTCACAGGAGAAGGTGAATATGACCACATGTCATTTATTAAAACAATTGACATGTTACAAGAAGACTATGCCATACCAGATGAATTAATCACTGCAAGATTACATTCATTGTTTGAGAAATCTGCAAAAAGATGGTATTATGGCATAAGACAAACAAATGGTAAAAATACCTGGTCTTGGTGGAAACAAGAAATAATCACCAAGTGGGCAAATGATGCCTGGAGGTATAAGATAGAAAATGCATTTGAAAACTCTTTCTTTGACCCTGAGAAAGATAAACCTTTAACTTGGTTCTTGAAACAAGTTGAAAGACTTAATGCACTGTACCCAGAAATGTCACAGAAGATGGTGCATATGAAAATACTTAAAAAATGTGGAGGGGAACTAGAACATGCCCTAAGAAGCAGGTGTATAGAACCATGCTCCACAGAAGAGTATATAAATGCACTAGAAGATATAGTGACAAGAACAAAAATTGGCAGGACTTGGAAAAGATTGGACATTAAAAGCCCAAACAAACCATTTATCAAGAAAGATAAATCAAAAGAATCCTTTAAACCCAATACATCCAACAATAATGAGCAAAGAAAATGCCATAAATGTGGAGGTATTGGACACTTAGCCAATAATTGCCTTAAAAAAGCAAAGATCAATGAAATTGTGGAAACAGAAAACCACAATGACAAAGAAGAGGAATCTGACTCTGAAAAAGAGACAGAAGAGTCAGAGAGCTCTGAAAGTGATGAAATCAATATAATTAATGCACAAATTAATAATATTGATATAATTTATGAAGTACTGGATGTTAACTCAAACTTGCCACAAGTTAGAACATCTGACACAAACCTGACAAACATACAAGATGCCAAAATGTATAGAACCAAACCTGCAAGAGGAATGGGATATACAGCTGGAAAATCAAGTATAAGTATTGTTATGGTTGATAACCAAGAAGGAAAGATTAACTTGGATACAGGAGCATATTGCACTTGTGTTGGTAAAAGTTATTTAAAAACCATTGTCCCAGACTGGCAAGAAAAACTTATGCCAATACAAGGTGTCAAATTTAGTAGTGCAAGTGAGAGCATGAAGCCCCTTGGAATAATTGATTTAACACTAATTTTTCCTCATCCCTCACAATGTGTCAGAATTAAAGTAGAGTTTGTAGTAATGGACAACTGTACTAGTAATCATTTCATACTTGGGAATGACTACTTATCAATCTATGGTATAGATATCTCCAACCAAAAAGATAGATATTTTACCATAGGAGATAATAAAAGACAAAAGTTTGGATTCTTAAATAACAAAAAACAAATCACAGTTATTAAGAATGAGGAAAAATTCCAGAAAAAGAACTTTTTACATCTGAACAACTCAGAGAGGCAGAATTCAATCAAGAATTAACAGAAAAAACGAAAGAAAAATTGATTGACCTCTTATTTAAGTATAAAAATGCCTTTGCAACTGACAAAGAGCCACTAGGTGCCATAATTGGACATGAAGTGGATATAATTCTTAATGTAGAAAAACCTTACCCACCTTTATTAAGAAGACCTGCTTATCCAGCCAGCCCAAGAGCTAGAGAAGCCCTAGAGGTGCACACTAAAGAATTAATGGACCTTGGAGTATTAAGAAAGGTTGGACATAATGAACAAGTAGAAGTTACTACACCTGTCATTATAACTTGGCATAATGGAAAATCAAGGATGGTAGGAGACTTCAGAGCCCTGAATACCTATACCATTCCAGACAGATATCCAATACCCAGAATCCATGAGACATTAACCCAATTGTCACAAGCTAAGTTCATCACAGCTATGGATGCTCTTAAGGGTTTTCATCAAAATTTCTTAACAGAAAATGCCAAGAAACTACTAAGAATAATAGTCCATTGTGGAATTTTTGAATACTTAAGAATGCCTTTTGGAATAAAAAATGCACCCTCCCATTATCAAAGAATGATGAATACCATATTTCCTGAAGAATTATCAGAAGGATGGTTAATCATCTATATTGATGATATTATAGTTTGCTCAGAAACTTGGGACAATCACCTTACAAGACTAGAAAGGGTACTACAGAAAATAGTCCAAGTGAATATGAAAATTTCCTTGAAAAAGTGTCATTTTGCATATAGTGAATTAAAAGCACTAGGACATGTGGTATCTGGACTTAGTCTAGGCATAGACAAAAATAAAGTAGCAGCAGTACTACTTAAACCAATGCCTCAAACTAAAAAAGAAATGCAATCATTTCTAGGATTTGCTGGTTACTATAGACAGCATATAAAGGACTTTGCAAAGATTGCTAAATCCTTGTATAAGCTATGTGACCAACAAACAGTCTATGAGATGACAGAAGAAAGAGTCAAGGCATATGAAGAATTAAAAAATTCCTTAACAAATGCCCCATTTCTTCTGATGCCAGATTGGAAACTACCCTTCAAACTGTACATTGATGCTTGTGGAGAAGGACTAGGTGCTGCACTTCACCAAACACAAATTATCAATGATAAACCAGTGGAAGGACCAATTTGTTTCATTTCAAGACAGATAAAGCCAACAGAAGCAAGGTATGGAGCAAGCCAAATGGAATGCTTATGCCTAGTATGGGCTTTAGAAAAACTGCATTATTATTTGGATGGCACAGTATTTGATGTAATCACAGACTGTAATGCTGTGAAATCACTATTAAATATGAAGACTCCAAATAGACATATGCTGAGATGGCAAATTGCTATCCAAGAATATAGAGGAAATATGACTATTGTTCATAAATCTGGGAATATTCATAAAAATGCAGATGGTCTTAGTAGATGGGCTCTAGCAAATACCCCTGACAATCCAGCATGGGTACCACAAGAAGAGCACCATATAGAAGGAATATGTGTTACAGACATTGGCACAGAATTCTTTAACCAAGTTAAAGAAAGCTATAAGACAGACAAAAATTGCCATATCTTAAGCCAACTTCTAATGAAAGACTGCAAAGATCCATCACTTTCATCAAAACTAGATGAAATATGGAAAAAGGCATATGATGAAGGAAGATTTCACCTCCCTGATGGAATCCTTTACCATAGAACAAAACACACATGTGTTATGGCCTTAACAGATAGAACACTAATAAACACTATTTTACATGAGTGTCATGATAGTGTTGCATCTGGACATCTCTCAGAAGATAGGACACTAGAGAGGGTGAAAACCTGCTCTTGGTGGCCAAATTGGAAGAAAGATGTTGCAGAATACTGCCAAACCTGTGACAGATGTCAAAAAGCCAACAGAGCCACAGGAAAGAAATTTGGAATGATGATCCAAATCCAAGAACCAAAATCCCCATGGGAAATAGTTCATATGGATTGGGTAACAGCCTTACCTCCAGGAGGAGACAGGAGTTATAATGCATGCCTAGTATTAGTTGACAGGTACAGTAAAACTCCCATGTTCTTACCATGTCATAAAGATGACACAGCTATGGATACAGCCATAATGATATGGAATAAAGTCATTAGCCACACAGGCTTATTCCAAAATATTATAAGTGACAGAGACCCAAAGTTCACTTCAGCATTATGGACAAACCTCCATAACTTGTTTGGGACAAAGTTATCATTCTCAACAGCTTATCATCCTCAAACTGATGGTCTAGCAGAAAGAATGATACAAACCCTAGAGGATATGATCAGAAGATTCTGTGCATATGGGCTAGAATTCAAAGATTCTGATGGTTTTACCCATGATTGGTGTACACTAATACCAGCACTTGAACTGGCATATAAGACATCAATCCATTCTTCTACTGGCAAAACACCAGCAATGCTAGAGAAAGGTTGGAATCCAAGACTTCCTTATAACACCCTCAAAAAGGACTTAGTGGATATACATCCAACAGCAAGCAGTTTCAAGATAATGCTTGACAAAGCAAGACACCATGCAAACAGATGCATGCAAGATTCTTTTAAATATGGAAAAGAAAGATGGGATAAAAGTCATAAACCACCTGATTTCAAAATAGGAGACTTGGTTTTAGTATCAACCCTTAATTTCAATAACATAAAAGGCCCAAAGAAATTGAAAGATTCCTTTGCAGGACCATTTATGATAAAAGCACTCCATGGACCCAATGCTGTGCAATTAGAACTCACAGGTGAACTAATGAACAAACACCCAACTTTCCCTGTAAGTCTGATAAAACCTTACAGTTCAAGTGACAAAGAGTTATTTCCACTAAGAAATAAACCCCCACTTGAGATTCCCCCCTTGGAGGAAGGAGAGGAAAAGAAAATAGTAAAAGTCCTTAAAGAAAGAAGGACAAGAAACAAAAAAGAAAGGGAATACCTTGTGAGGTATAGAAATTCAACTCAAGAAGATGAATGGCTACTTGAGAAAGATATAACAAATCCTGATAAATTACTAAGAAGGTTCAGACATGAAAGAAAACCTGAAAAATAAAAAGTTAAGCATTATTGAGCTTCAAGACTAACAAAGTCTATTGAAGAGGTAGGACAGTGGATGATACCCTAATCACACATATCAGATTGTGGTACAATCTTTTTTGGTGGTAGGGAATGTGAGCCTTTGAGATATGACCACATATCCAATAAGGTCACAAAAAAGATTAATAATAATTATACCTTTAATATAATTATATTAAAATTAATTAGAATAATTATACACTAAAAATAATTACTCAAATATACAAAAAATACCATAAATTGGTACTAAAATTGGTTTAACTTAAAAACCAATGAATGAACATGTGAAATAAATTATACCATTAGATTCCCCATGGAGAAATACACATATACCACTTTTATGGCATATCTGTAAAGTCAATATTTAAGGAATTATAAGGTATAATACCTTATAAAAATCATAAAACCTTATTTATCTCAGAAACTAATGAAACAGCATGTGAAATAAATTGTAACAGTGGATTCCTCACAAAAATCCACATATAAAACAATTAATAAGCTAATTCCCAAAATCAATACTTAAGGAATTATCCTGAATATATTCACTTTTTTGGTCAACGCATATATTCAGTGATCATAGCTAATATCTTCTAAACTATACATGCTAGAATGATGAACCAAAAATAAAGTTACCACGTAATTACTGTAAGAACACAGATATGAACTTTATTTTGCAAATTATAAGCAAGGTTAAGACTTATGAGGAAATATTGATAAAAATCAACAGAGCTGTTGACCACTTTGTTGTGAAAGTAGTCCAAACTTAAAAAAAAGTATACAGTTGGATTCTACTAGTTTATTCGAGAAGAATGACGTAATTTTTATTGTTAAATTCAGGGTATAACCCCCTGAAATCAAGGTTTGAAGTTTAAAATATTAAATTTCGACAGAAAAGATGAGTTACAAGAAAAATCATCAAAATTAGAGTTTTGATGATGTAATGAAAAGCTCTTGGCAGCATAATAAGGTTATGTCAGGCTATCAGAACTCACTCTCTGAATTGCTGTAGCGTAAAAACCTTAAAAGTTATTGAGGATCAAAGTTTGAGCTTAAATTGAGCTGTTATGATCACATACTGTAACCTTAAATTAAGTTTAACAGTCTTAATAGTGATAAAATTGGTGAATACTATTAGTTTATGATTAAAACTAATAAAATCCACGAAATTTGGGGTTCTGCCAAGCCTCTGATGTCATCACACTTAGAGTTATAGTGATAACTCTAAATAATGGTGTAATAATGATGTAATATGGTTTGATCATGATGTAATCACCCTCAAACCTTAAAATATTGATCAATTCCAGTGGATATGATCAGTACACGTCTACTAGAAGCCTGTTGGACTCTAGGAGGGAGGTATTTACTATAAATAGAGCTCTTTTTACTCTGTTTTCCCCTCAGACGCATCAAAAACATTAAATCAATCAAATCAAAGGTAATTTTCTTTATTCTTTATATATAAAACTGTTATATTATTAAAGACCAAAGACCACCTTGCTATAATCATCTATTTTGACGTGATTAAATCATTTATTTAATTGTTTTTGTTAAAAATCTCTCTAAAACTCATTTCCACGTAAAAATACTGAATAATTTGTAATTTTCTTTATTTTTATTGTAAATACAATTTGAAAAGGTTGTATTTATATTTTTTGGCGTAAAATACTTCAAAATTATTATATTAAGTGTTAAAAGTAGGTTATTTTCTCTTATTATAATAATTTCTCTATTATTACTCTCTTAATAATTCTTTAATTAATATAAATAGTATTTATATTAATTCATAACTTTAATATTAGTAATATTATTGTTATTAATTGTTTTTTATTAATAAGAAACAATTTTTTACGCCTTTATTATTTGTTGGTAACAATAATAAAGAGATTTATAATATATTAATTATTTTATATTAATATATTATTTATAATATTATAATTTCATATAATATTAATTATATTATTATATTTATTTAATAATATAATATTTTTACGCCATAATAATAATATTTCTTTATTATTAGTATTATTTTAATCTTATTTATTTCAATTATAAGGACATTCAGAGTACAATAAGTAAATAATTAGTAATTTTTACTTATTGTTTCATAGTCAAACCTTACAGGAGATGTGGTCTCTGTCTATCACTGTGAGTGCACTGGTGTGCTTTTCTCTGTGATAAATCAGGCCATCTATAAGGAAGAATTTATTGTCCTTATAGGCCCTCAACCAGGGTTCCTCCAGCTGGGTTTCCAGTTCTGGGCTCCTGTATTTTTGTTGAAGGAGTTGGAGTAGTATGCTACACTGTTTGTGTTTAGCATAGGATTTCAGTACTGCATTGAAAAATTCATTGTGCAATTCTGAGGAACTTATTCCCAGTATGGGGGTTTCTGTCCCTTCTGAATCAGTGTTTCCACTGTCAAGGGTACCACTCCCTGGTGCCCATTCAGAGAATCTGAAGTTCTTTTTCCTATTTATTTCCATAAAATGGATAGGAATTTTTGCAGCAACTTCAGGGTCATAAGCTGGATTGCTTTTGACATTGTCCAGTGGCCATCTGCTAAGGCCATCTGCATTGGTATGGCTTTTACCTTCCTTGTATATGATGGTTATGTTCCCTCTATACTCCTGGATGGCTATTTGCCATCTCAGCATGTGTCTATTAGTAGTCTTCATGTTTAGTAAAGACTTCAAGGTTGTGCAGTCTGTGTAGACTTCAAAGACTGCACCCTCCAAATAATAATGGAGTTTTTCTAGAGCCCAGACTAGACATAGACATTCTGTCTGGGTGGCCCCATACCTGGCTTCTGAATCTTTCAGCTGCCTAGAGATGTAACATATTACACCTTCTCTTGGTTCACCATCCACAATTTGTCTTTGGTGAAGGGCTGCTCCTAAGCCTTGGCTGCATGCTGCATCTATATATAACTTGAATGGTAGTTCAAAGTCAGGTAAGATGAGCACAGGTGCATTTGTGAGTTCATATCTGATCCTCTCATATGCATCCCTCCTTTCCTTGGTTATTTCAAAAACTACATCCTTTGAGCATAACTTGTATAAACTACTAGTTATGTGAGCAAAGTTTTTGATGTGGTTTCTATAGTAGCTAGCAAATCCAAGGAAAGATTGCATCTTTTTGATGTTCTTTGGTACTGGCTTTTGCAGTACTGCTGCTACTTTGTTCTGGTCAATTGCCAGACTAAGGCCTGAGACTTTGTGTCCTAGAGCTAGTAGCTCTTGTTGGCCAAAATTACACTTTTTAAGTGAAATTTTCAGATTGATGGGTGTAAATTTACTTAGCACTCTGTCTATGTATTGTACATGGTCTTCCCATGTCTCTGAGTATATAATGATATCATCAATATACACTACCATCCAGCCTTCCATTATTTCTTCTTGAAATATGGTGTCCATCATCCTTTGGAAGTGGGCTGGTGCATTCTTGATGCCAAATGGCATCCTGGTGTACTCATATATGCCCATATGGCATATAATTCTGAGTAATTTCATGGAGTTTGGTTTAACTCCATTTTGGTGGAAGCCCTTCATACAATCCATCTTGGTTATGTATTTGGCTTTGGCCAATTTATCCAAGGCATGAGGTATCCTTGGTATAGGATACCTGTCTGCTTTTGTGTAGTTGTTCAGGGCTCTGAAGTCTCCACACAATCTAGACTTGCCATCATGCCAGGTGATCAGGACAGAAGTGGTGATTTCCACTATTTCATTATGTCCAATCTTCCTAATGACATCCATGTCCAGGAGTTCATTGATATGTTTCTCAATCTCTTTCCTGGTCTCAAGACTTGCTGGGTAAGGAGGTCTCCTTAACATGGGTGGATAACGCCTTTCTACATCCAGATATACTTCTATATCATGGCCTTTTATCTTGCCTAATGGTTCTTCACCAATGGCAAATGCTGGTCTATTCTTCCTCAGCATCTTCAGTAAACTTAACTTTTGTTTACTGGTGAGGGTAGTGCTAAACTGTCCCTCTCTGAATTCTTTCAGAAGTTCTTCCAGTGGGTCCTGAGAAGATATCTGGTATATATCAAGAGAACATTTCTTTTCCTTGTTAGTACCAATGGTAATATGCCTATTTTTACTATTGTAAATATCTATGCCATACATCCTCTGGTAATCTGTTCCCAGTAAAAACCCTTGGATGTGGGCATCTTCAAGCACTACAAACTCTGGGTTGAGTCTGATATTACCTTTTCTGTGGGGTATAATTATCTCTTTGATAATTGTCCCAATAGAGGTCATCTTTCCAGATGCACTCTTAAAGTTCTTTGCCCTGGTGGGCAAGAGTTCTTTTTCCCAGTTTGGGAAGTGGTTATCCAGATAATTTCTGGCCACTATGGAGCAGTGTGCTCCACTGTCAATGATCAGTGGATGCTGAGCATTGTCAATACATACAGTCATTTTTGTGACTGTTCCATGTGTGTATGCCATTCCTTTGGTTGGTGTAACCAGGAATGTTTGTGCATCTTGTGTATGTTTACACAAATTCTTGTTGGCAGTGTCTTGTGGCATGCCTACTTCCAACTGTATATCCTGGATTTCTAGTGGGGTTTCCTCTTGGTATTCCACTAGAAATTCCTCTCTTGGTTCTTGATCCTCATCAGATGGTTCTCTAATGGCATCACCCATAGAGTCTGATTCAGAATCCTCTGTTGGAGGTTCTTCTTCAGGGACTTTTTCTATAGCATAGACTTTCTTCTTTGCTTTTGGACAGTTGTTGGCATAGTGGTCTGTTGAACCACAATTGTGACAAGAATTCTTCTTCTTTGCCACTTCTGCCACTCTTTCTCTGGTTTTGTCTTTAAACTCTACCCTGAAAGGTTGTTTTTCTTTGAAACTATTGCTTCTATATGGGGTGAATTTCCCTATATTAGTCCTTTTCCTTATGTCTTGTAAGGTGTTAGCTATATCATCTAGAGTGCAATTTTGGTTGCATCTGCACTTTACTGCATGCTCCAGTTCTCCTGGCAGTTGTGTCAGAAGTTTGTGATTCCTCATTTGAATGTTCATTTGGGGATCAATGGCTTTAAGTCTTTTAGACTGTCTAAGACACCACTCATATGGATCTTTGTCCACAGAGTATTTGTCATTTTCAAATGACATGGTCTTTTGCCATATCCAAGTTCCATTACTGTACTTTTGGATTATTTGACTCTTCCACCATGGCCAATTTCTTCTGCCATGGATTTCTTTCATTTCAGTGTACCATATACTTGCATGACCTTTAAATGCAGTATTCAGTCTAGCAGTAATCCAGTAATCTGGTATGCTTGGTACATCAATGAAGAGTCCATCAATATAATCTATGAGTTCCATATGATCATATTCTCCTGATACAGAGAATTTGGGCCAGTTTGAGGCCTCAGGAAGCTGTTTCAAGGCTTCCTTCTCTGAATAAGACATGCCATCTCCATCCTGGTATTGTGATGGAGATCTTGCCTTATTCAACAACATGGCATCTGGTTTGATGTCATCTGATTGATATGGATTCTCCATAGCTTGGCCTTGTGGTTGGGGCTTTAAGCTATGGTAGGCATCAAACAATTTGTTGATGTCTTGGTTCAGACACTCCCTGTCCCTGCTACTATGGTGTTGTTCTTCAGAGACTTGATTCAGTCTCTTGTTGGTTTCTTCAGAGGCTTTGCTCAGTTGAGCATATCCTTCCTGAAGGTTTTTAACTATCTGCTCCAATGAGGCTTGAGTTTTTCTCATCCTCTCTTGGGCAGCTGCAAATTCTGTAGCCTGCTTTGCAGATTGCTCAGCATATTGGGACATTTGTAACCACAGTGTGTCACTGTTGATGTTACTGTCAGATGTGATAATGTTATTTTCAGTCTGAGTGGGGGTAATGTTTCTATTACTAGGACTACTGATTCTAGAGTGGTTTACAACTACTTCTGGTTCTTGTGTACTTCTTTTACCAAATCTAACAGCTTCTGGATCATGGGGTCTGACTCTTTCCTCCTCTGGTTGAAGGAGGCTTTGTTCTTGCCCTTGTTGCCTTGTCTTCTCCTGGAAACTTCCTGGAATTGTGAAGAATGGTGACTCTTGGCCACTGATCTGCTGGTTTCTGAATGGTGTGAAGCCACTGGAGAGCTGATTTGGCATGCTCCTTGTGAACCTGAAGGAATCTGAGTAGGCCCTCTCTGGGTTAACTGTTCTTCTATAGCTTGGATAGTGGCTTGATTCTCCCTTATCCTCTGTGCCCTTGCCTCCAGGAGTCTGTGCTGCCTGGTAGGATTCCAACTCTTGGTGATTACCATAAGGTCTTTGAAGTCTATCTCTTTGAGACAGATCTTCTGGCAACTTGATCCCAGTTCTGCCCAGTGAGTTGCTAGGTTGAACCTCTTGTTGTCCATGCTCCATTGAAACAAATCTTTGAGGAGTTGGTGGATTTGAAGAACTTGATCCATATCCTTCCAGTCCTCTGGTTTGAGGTTTCTGTTGAATTGGAGTGTGAATGGCAAGGTTGATATTATCTCCCTCATTGTTTTGCCATCCACCACTGTGTCCAATGTGTCTTCTTTCAGGTCTTCTGGTTCTAGACATTCCTGCTCTATCCTCTGGCTGGTTCCTTTGGAAGCCAAGGTCTCTGAGGCATGCAGGGGACATATCAGTGTTTGCAAGCAGTCAAAAACTTTATGTTCTTAGGTTATTTACCTTTGACTGTGCCTTGTAAAAATTTTTTATCTGCTGATTTGGGCAGTTTGCCTTTGGAGGTTACAACTGGGTTAATAATTGTAATCTTCCCTGTACAAGTGGTTAAGATTGGTTTACCTTGTATTGAAGCAGAGTTTCGTGGTTTTCTACTCCTCTGAGTGGCTATTGGTGTCCACTTCTTGGCTGTAATGAGGCCTTCACTAAGCCTTTTTCCTTTACCCTTGCTGCCCTCTGGTTCTGAGGGTGTCACTGGTGTGTTGGCCTGTGACTGGGTTTCAAGTGGGATGTAGTTTTCTTCCACTGAATCAAGACAGGAAAAAGAGGGCTTATGTCAGTTAAGACTTCTTACAAGGCTGGTTTTGCATGTTTAAGAATGGCCTCTGGGCTTGTATATTATTACAGTATGCCCCTGTATAATGACAGTGTGGTTGAATCAACAATTCCACGTCAGAATTACAGCTTTTGGTACCCTGTCACACTGTTTGTGTGCCAGTATCCCACAGATACACTTGTGGTTTTCAAGTGTATTCTGTACAAGTGGTTTTGTATAAGTGTTATTGAGTCAACAATACACTTAATCCACGCCTCAACTGATGGTTTTTCAGTCAGAGGTGTCCTTATTCAGTCAAGAATACAGGACTTACTGATGTCTTATGTGTTTTATATACAAAACACGCCAAAAATAATTATTTTCAGTGGGTATTAGCCACGTGAAAAATACTCTTTTATAATATGAGTATATGAAAAAGATAAAAATATATAAAATATATATATTTAAATGGAAATTACGCCTAAAAAAGGATAAAACAATGTGTTAATAAGTCATAAAAAAGAGAAAAGACTTACTTGTAAGGTCCAAAAAGTTAAAAAAAACACGGCCAGGCCCCCAAAATGTCAGGCCGAGTCTATGATAAAGGTGTATATGAGTATTTACAAGCTTTAACTATGACTGTGACACGGTAAAAATGGTTTTAAAAGATGATAAGATTGATAATAAATGATTTAATTTAAGATTTAAAGGGCTTTACTATAGAGATATAGTGGTGGTGAGCGCTGTTGAAAGCCCTGGGTGCAGCTTTACCTGTTGGATTACAATAATAAAGACTACAATACTTTAAATTAAGAGTATACCTGATTATTTAACCAAGAGTAAAACTGTTTTTGACAGTTTTACTACGTAGGTTATTCAAGAGCAGGATGAGGAAAGGTTTTGGCTGTGAAAAGCCCTCCTTTTATCCTGAAATTGAGGTGGAAAGGCTGCTAGACCTTTCCACGTAGAGGAAGTGAAGATTTTTCACTCTCCAGGACAGGCTTGTGGTTTGAAAACAGCCTGTATACCCTGTATTGGGCTCAGATGTGGTTTTGAAACCACATCTGGGCAGTTTTCACCAATACAGGGTGAAAAGTTTCATCAGGGGACCTCACAGCCTGATTCTGACGTGTATGACGCGTAGAATGCTGTACAGAAACTGTATGGGACCCCAGTATTGACTGACATATGAGGTATTGAAGTAAAAACATGCTTCTTCGTCTATTTGACATCTCATATTCATGGTTATGGGATATTATCCCATGGTAAGGCTGTATCTGACAGCAGGTGGGACTTTGACCTTAAAATGGTCATAACTCTGTCAGTTTTTGAGATATCAAGCTCAACGTTGGTTCATTGAATAGCCCTGTATGAGCTCTACACAATGGTACCCAACTTGACATGGTTATCATTAAATATGACAAAGTTATCCCATGTACAAATATTTTTGTACATTGGCATGGTCTGGTCAAAAGCTGTATTAAGCTTGTTTGGCCAATAACTTCTGTTGTAGTTGAGTTATGAGGAAATGGATGGCACCATCAGATAGCCCTGATTGTGCTCTTTTCAAAAAGACCCCACTTTAGGTATCTCACACTAAAACTGTAAAAGTTAGATGAGAGGTGAATGTTTTGTTCACCCTTATTTGGTCTGAATTTGACCATAACTCAAGTAATACTGGTGCTAGCTCAGTTTGGCTGGTACCATTGGATAGCCCTGGCTTAGAGCTTCATTTTGAATACCCATTTGATGGGGTTAAGCCTCTCCTTCTAGATTTTAGATGAGAGGTGAAAATTAAGGTTTATGCTCAGCAATAACTTTGAGCAGGAATAACTTTGTTGTTTCTTGTCCTATGGTGATGGGACTTATATTTTCAGAAAGAGGTAAGTTTCCTCTTTCTTCTGATACCTTTTGAGCTAATTTGGCTCAGTTCCATGTTTTGGTGGTATTTTGGCTATACCATTGGTTTATGGTATTTTGGCTGTCATGCTTGTGCTCTGGTTTTGAGTCACAGGCTGACATCAATGCTGTTATTAGGAAGAACAAGTATCCTGTTCCTCCTATGAATCAGCTTCTCACTGTTTTCAATGGTTCTTCTATCTTCTCCAAGATTGATTTGCGTGGTGCATATAACCTGCTCAGAATCAAGGAAGGTGATGAACATTTGACTTGTTTTAGAACCAAATATGGTAGTTATGAGTACTTGGTTATGCCGTTTGGGCTTACCAATGCTCCAGCTTCTTTTCAAAATCTCGTCAATGATCTTTTTTATGATCTTCTTGATGTTTATGCTGTGGTTTATTTGGATGACATTATGGTCTTTTCCAAATCTGAGGAAGAGCATGTCACTCATGTGTCCACTGTTCTTGCCAGACTCAGAGCCAATAACCTCTTTGCTAAGGCGTCCAAATGCCTATTTCATGTTTCAAGTGTGGAATATCTTGGTTATGTAGTTTCTTCTGAGGGCCTCAAGATGGATCAAGCAAAAGTCCAGCAAATTCTCAATTGGCCACCTCCAAGAAACCTCAAGGCTCTTCAATCATTCCTTGGCTTTGCCAATTTTTACCGCCGTTTCATCAAGAATTATTCAAAGGAAATTAGTTCACTCACAAGTTTCCTCAAGAAAGATTCCCGTTTTCCCCTCAATGAGGAAGCTCTTAGACAGTTTCATCAACTCAAAGAGGCATTCACCACTGCTCCAATCCTTTCTCACTTCAATCCTTCTCTACCCACCATTGTAGAGACCGATGCATCAGATTATGCCTTGGGTGCTGTACTGAGTCAGGTCTCTGACTCAGGAAAACATCCCATTGCATTTGATAGCCGCAAGCTTCTCCCAGCTGAGCTTAATTATGAGATTCATGACAAGGAACTCCTTGGCATAGTCTGGGCTCTCAAGCGCTGGAGAGCTTTCCTTCTTTCTATTTCTTCCCCTTTTGAAGTTCTCACCGATCATTCATCTCTTCAATATTTCATGTCTTCCAAGATTCTCACTCGCCGTCAAGCCCGCTGGGCTGAATTTTTATCTGAATTCCATTTCTCAATCACTTACCGCCCTGGCCGCTTGGCCACCCTTCCAGATGCCTTGTCACGTCGGGACGACGTTTACCCGGAGAGGGGGGAGGATTTCATCAGCAAGAATCCAATGAACTATCAGAAGATAATCAAGCAAGATGAAATTCAAGCCTCAAAGTTTTTTGCAGTCAAGGTGGATTCATTTTCAAATTTGATTGATTCAATTCAGAAGGCAGTGTGGCAAGATTCTCAATATAGAAGTGTCCTTGAAGATTTGGGTAAAGGTAAATCTGTCCAAGATTATTCTCTTGATTCCTCTTCCAAACTTCTCCTTTTCAAAGATTGGGTGGTGGTCCCAAATGACCCCACAATTCAACTCAATATACTTCAAAAGCGGCATGACTCTCCTCTAGCTGGACACCCTGGCCAAGAGAAGACTCTCAAACTTGTCAAGCGGGATTTCCACTGGTCCGGCATGACTCAATTTATCAAGAATTATGTATCATCCTGTCAACAGTGTTCAAGAAACAAAAATATTCATCACAAGAAGTTTGGACTCCTCAAGCCTCTTCCAATTCCAAGTGGTCCTTGGATTTGTCTTTCAATGGATTTCATCACTCAATTGCCACTGTCCAATTCCTTTGATTCAATTTTAGTCATAGTGGACAGATTCTCAAAAATGGCGGTTTTTATTCCAACAATAGCTTCAATCACTTCATTAGATTTGGCCCATTTATTCATCAAGAATATTTTCTCAAAGCATGGCCTTCCTTCAAGCATTGTTAGTGATCGAGGTTCTCTTTTTTTTTCTTCTTTTTGGACCAACCTTTGTCAGCAGCTCAAGATTTCAAGAGACTTGTCAACTGCTTACCACCCAGAAACTGATGGACAGACAGAGAGGGTAAGTCAGATACTAGAACAGTACCTTTGGATGTATTTCAGTTATCACCAAGATGATTGGAACACCTGGCTCCCTCTGGCTGAATTTGCCTACAATAACTCTGACCACTCTTCAACAAAACAATCACCGTTTTTCACTGTTTATGGAAGAGATCCTCATTTTGACTCAGTTCACATCACTCAAGACACTCCGGCTGGAAAGTTATCAACAAAAATCCAATCAGTACAGAAAGATGTCAAGAGAGAACTTGAAGTTGCCATAAACAGGTTTAAGAGGTATGCAGATAAAAGTAGAGCAAGTCCACCTGTTTTCAATCCCGGTGACATGGTATGGCTCTCTTCCAAGAACATCAAATCAACCAGACCCACCAAAAAGCTGTCTGAAAGATGGCTGGGTCCTTTTCCAATCTTGAAGAAAGTCAGCACTCATGCCTACCACCTCAAGCTTCCATCTCAATGGAAATCCATCCACCCAGTTTTCCATATTTCCCTTTTGGAACCAGTCAAGACGTCAACAATCCCAAATAGGCATCAAGAGCCTCCTCCTCCAATCACCATTGAAGAAGAAGAGGAATGGGAAGTCTCTCAAATACTGGACTCAAAGCTCAAGAGAGGAAAATTATGGTATCTGGTGGAATGGAAAGGTTTCAGTCAAGACCCAGAAAGATCCACTTGGGAACCAACCAAAAACCTCAAGAATTGTCCTGAACTTGTCAAAGATTTTCATTCATTATATCCTGACAAGCCTGGGCTGAATTCTTCAAAAGCTTGATTCATTATGGTGCTTGGTGGGGAGAGGAATTACCAAACGTAAGTCCCACTCCTGGTATGCACCTTTAGGGGTATTCTACTCTTTTTGTTGTAAGCATCACCTTGGCCACTCTGTGAGCACTTTGCAATTTTGGACACAGATCTTTGGCATGGCTTTCAACTTCATTTCCAATCTTATGGCCATTTTCACTTGGGACAATGGGCCATTCACTTTTCAATTCATTTCCAAGATTCCAAATTCAAATTCATTCCTTCAACAGTTTTGTTTTATTTTTATGGCACTGGCAGGAGTGGTAACTACCAAAAGTAAGCTCCTCTCCTGGTGTGCACTTCCCTGAGGGGTCTACAATCTTGTCAAAACATCACCTTGGCCACTTTGTGAGCACCTGGCATCAAATTTATCTTTCCAGGTCCTTGGCCAATTTCAAAATCAGTTATCAACCTCCGTGATGAAGATTGAAACCTCCTCAAGATTCAATTCATTTTTCTTTTTCCTTTTCTTTTCTTATTTTCAATTTCATTCTTTATTTTTATTTTACTTTAATTTTAAATTTTCTTTTATCACGTCAATTATCACGTCAAAATTTCCATTCATTTTAAAATTAAATTCAAATCATGAAGCCAATGTCAAAAGAAGATCAAGCAAGTCCTGCGTCAAATGTCAAATTTTTAATATCAGTCTTCAAATTTTTTATCTTAATCAGTCCTCTTGAATCACTCTCTCAAAATCTTTCCAATAGCCTCAACAGGCTTCACCTTGTATTGGTTCTCAGGAGCTCACCATTTCAAGGTGGGGGGTACTGTCACAACCATGGCAATTCACCTCCTTGGATCCCCATATGGCATATCAAGCCACGGTTCTTTTATGGCCAATTGGCCATATCCATCACCAGTGGCCAATATGGCCACGTCATTATCTTATGGACCATTTATGGCCATTTGTGTTTTGGGGCCTTCATGGCCCTTCACCTCAAACCAGAACCCATAGCGGCAATTTATGCCCAAATGGGTATTCCTGGTCATTTCCCTCAAAATCAGGGGAAATGGCCCAAATGGCTGTTTTTGGCCATTTGTGCTCATAATGCGCATTTTGCGCATTTTTGCGCATTTGCGCATTTGCGCATATTTGCGCACTTTTGCGCATTTTGCGCATTTTTGCGCACTTTGACGCAAAGTGTCCAAAAGACACTTTCCCGCCTTTTGGGTCAGTTTTTGGCTCAGAACCCAAAAGGCCCCGAAACACCATTCCAAGCTCTGAAGCCATTACATCCATCCTTTTCCCTCTGCCTTTCCATCTCAAGACCTTTGAACGTAATCTTCTTGCCAATCAACCAATATGCCATAAATGATGTTATATATCATTGTGCATCATTTTTCAACAGCAATTCAATGGTGGCAATATCAAATGCTCATTTCAACATTCCAACATCTCATCACGTCATCAAGGCACCCAATCATTCAGAGGAATCATCAAGGCTCAAGAGAAAGTGTTTCAGCATCAAAGACCAATGACGCCATCAAGCAGTCATTGGTTATTCTCACTCCAAGTATTCCTTCCAAGGGAATACTTTCAATTAATTCTCAAGTGTATTCAAGAGGCAGTGCCAAAAAGAAGTTGTCAAGTGTCAAAGCTCCACTCAATCCATCTTGGCAACCATATTCATTTCAATACAGTCTGGATCCATCAAGAACTGTATTTCATTTTCAATCATGGGAAATTCATTCAACCCAATTCAATTTCAATATTAGCCAGCTGTATCAATTCCCAAAACAATCAATACAGCCTCAAGGATCAATACAGATCAGTTTTCAGCCTGAAGAACTCAAGCTCCCAACTTTTCACATATACCAGCTACCCTTTCCACCCTGGGGGGTTTTCCCCAGTTAATTAATATATTTTGATTTTATTTTATCTCTATTTTCTTTTCATCTTAGTTAAGCAAATACTGATATTATTAAGTCAGTCATTTAGCACCTTTCTCTTTCTCTTTCTTTGCCTGTCAATGGATATTTGGTGGTCATATCCTTACTAATTCCATTATTCATTTTTGGGAGGTTGAAACAGTGATTAAGGACTTACTTGGTTGGCTCTTTGGCCATTTGGCTTCCCTTTACTCTTTTGCATCTCATCTTGTACCTGCATATCTTTTAGAGGAATTCATTCTTATTACTTTTATTCTTTATCCTTTTGGAGACTTCCAAGTGAGTTCCCTGATTGCTGAGTGCCAGGCCACTCTTGTATTTCTGTCCAAGAGCCCCTGTGACAGGCAAACATGGAGCTTTCTGACTGTATCTGCAGATTTATACTTATTATCAGAATTTTCTTTGGTGTTTTTGTCCACAGAATCTTTCCAAGGTGTGTTAAATCTTGTTTTGAGATTCACCCTACTAGAACCAATTTTGGTTCTGGTGGTTACTTCTAATATATTGATAATATCCTCTGCTGAAGGCTGTTCAGTAGTCCTGCATTTGACAGCATGATCTAAGTCACCTCCACATTGTCTCAGAATCTTTCTTTGGATCATAAATTCTGACATGTCAGGGTATAATTCTGTTAGTCTGTCTTTTTGTTGGCAAAACCATGGTAAGTCCTTGTCTTTATCAGCATTGAGTTTTGCAGATTAAAAGGCTGTATCAACCTTGAACCTCCAAGCATCATTGGCCCATTTGTTGATAATTTGGGTTTTCCACCAACACCAACTTTGGTGTCCATGTGCTTGTCTCAATTTGATATACCATCTGTGAGCTGATTTGGTAAATAAGGTGTTAAATATAGCTGTTACCAATCTGTCTGGTAATTCAAAATCTTCTTTAATCATGTCAGTCCTCCAATGCATTCCATATGGTCGTATTGTCCTTCACCACTGAAGTGAGGCATTCTTTAAGCTATGGTACTTATTTCAAAAGTGCTTGGCCCATTAATGGTTCCAAGCTATGAAAAGGAGTTGGAAGTTAATTTTTTAAGTGTAAATTATCATGATCCAATGCTTGTGGATTTGAAATCCCTGTGCCCTCATTTTGATCCAGAGGTGTAGACATTCTTGGTAAGGTGTTCAGTATATGCTCAATATCATTCATTTTACTGCTGCTACACCTTTGAAAATTTATGTATTCATTTTGGAAGGCTTGTATCAAATTTATTACTTCAATTTTATACATGTCTTCCTTCTGTGTCAGTGCTTGCAATAACTCTGTCTTTCTTGTATCATCAGAAGTGACTTGATTCAATTTCATTGATAGTTTTGATACTTCTTCTTGTGAAGCATCAAAACACTTTTTCAAGGCAATGATATATGTCTTTACTTCAGTAAATGAATTTGAAATGTCATCAAGGACTTTCTTGTTATCTTTCTTGATAATATTGATGGCTTTTTTAATTCTTGTTTCAGCTATGTCATCAATATGGAATTTAGAATATTTGTCTGTTAACTCTTTAATAATGACAGATTGTTCATTTATTTTATTTCCAAAAGAATTATCATTATTGGAGGTTTTAATTGTTCTTAATACTTTTTCAAAACACATGAGTGTTTCATTAATTTGGCACAGACTCAAGTTGTTTGTTTTAATTTTGTTACAAATGGTTTCATTTTTATCAGAAAGATAATTTTTCACGTCATTTATAGCTGCATACAACTCTGGGATGGAATCAAATATATCAGAAATAATTTCTGGAATCTTAATCTGGCTTCCTCCTTCTTCTGTAATTCCATCATGGTTCTGGCCATCTGAAATACATTTTCCATGACATCCTGCTGAATCTCTGGAATCCTGTATCCCTGGTAGTAAGGTTTTGGGGCTGGTGCCTTCCCTTTGCCCTTTTTGAATCTTGTGGCTGCTTTTTCCCGTTGGAATTGCTGCTTCTGGCCACTGGGTCTGGTGGTGGGGGTTGTTTTTCCTCCATTCTGCTTTTAAAAGCATCATATTCTTCTTTTCCATCAATCACCAGGGCAAATCTCGTGTCAATCGTTGGCAATTGACTTCACGTCAAGCAGGATAAAAGTTGAGCTCACGTTAAACAAAAATCAAGTGAACATCGAGCACACGTCCTACTCTTGTCTTACACCAAATCCTGTGACATCCACCAATATTGGTTCCCCTGTGCCTTCAACTCAGATTCCTCACCACCTGATCATCCCGCAACCGTCCGATGGTTGGTAAAAATTACACAAGACCCGCCTGTTTGCACAAACACACATCAAAGAGGTCCTTCAGCCAGTCTTGATGTAGGCGGGGGGTTTGACTTCACCAGGTCATCCATGAAAGGACTCTGCCTGAGCGGGATTGTTGTTTTTCAGATGAAACTGGTAGAGCCCGCCACACAATACCGCGGGTGCGCTTGCATGTGCATTGGCGGGTGCAGGTGCTGGTGTGTGTGCGGGTGTGCAAGGGCAGATTCCCTTTCCAACATGATGATGGCACAGTTAGAAATTTTGGATGCTGTGAAAGGTGAGTGTGTGGGTCATTTGATCATTGAACTTGGCTTATTCACACTGTACCCAATGTCAAAATAGTAAGTTCTTTGTGGTAATGTGAAATAATGGGCTTTGCTTGTCACAATTGCATGTATCTGTCACTAAACTTTGAGGCAGTTATTTCACTAGAAAAATTGCTAATGAATCTGAGATATTTGCATTTTAGTAGACTAAATATCATGAGATAATGGCTTTATCATTACAAGCAGTCCACATGACAGAACTTTGTTATCATACAATCCACAGTTACCTTCTATTTCTTCTTCAGATATAATCAAGTGTCCATCATCAAAACCAACAGCTTTATAAATATTCAGATGTGGCCAATCTGGTAAGAAATTCACATCAATCTTCAAGGTTTTTAAGATCAGAAAGTTATTGTTCAGTATGCTAGATGGCTCAGAGACTTTAAAAATTCTATTAATAATACCAAATCGTCATGAGTTGCCCCTCAGAAAACATATCACACTGTTGCTGAAATTTTTGGATTCAGTTGAAAATATATTGTTCCCAATATTAATGTTTGAAACTGGAAAATACCCAGCTGAGACAATCCTTGAAGTGGGAGGACTTGTGGATTGCACGGTAGTGTCTAAGCTGATCCAATCAACTATTTCCCTTGTTGCATTGAAATTCTGTAAGTACTCAACCAGGCAATCATAATTTTCTTGGTCATGGCGGGCTGGTTTGTTATATTTATGGTGATTGAACAGGGCAGGTGGCTGTGATTCAAAAAGCTGTTTTATTTCACATGGCACGGATGGGGATTTCAGGAGAATGGAAAGGTTGGAACATTGACAGATATGTTGAAGTAAGGTTTGATCTATATCATCTATTCAGAGCTGCAAGAAGTTAGTCTTATTCAGTTCAGGTGTTTAATCAATTTGAATATATTGATATTATTAATTGATGTACATATTTTGTTATTTGTTGGAATTTTTGCAAATACTCCAATCAAGCGCTCATAACCCCATGTGGCTGAGGCTTGTGCTGGGCCCCAACGTTGGAAGAGTTTGGGAATATGATCAGCAAAATGATGATTTGGCTTACTTTTCTGTTTTGGGAACAGGTGTTGATTGGGAAGGCGGAATTTTTTCCAATGTTCAGCAAATGCAGTCGCATCATCAATTGAAACAGTCCAACTTGTGGAAATGTTGATAGCACTAATCAAATGGAATGTATTCTTGGTTAGTTCATTTGCAAGTTCTTCTGACTGACCCATTTTTCTTTGAATGTTGGCGGATTGGTTTACATCTAATGACATCTGTTGACTGAGAATTAAAAATGGAATATAGACCTTATATAAGAGAGCCCATTCAGCGGCTTTTAAGCTACCATGAGAGGGGGAACCCATGTTGCAAGGTACTCTTGTCCATGATGAGGGAATTATTGTCTCAGATATGATTTGTTGGAGATGTAGAAATATTAACCCAAAAGGGTTTAGGTAAGTACAGTTCCAAACCCAGTGCAAAAGCATAAAACTGCCGAGGACTAACTGAGTCACGCTTGGTTGGATTAGTATTATCGCGGACACCGTCCAGCAATAACATACCTATAGAAACTAGGATTAGTATTAACGCGGACACCGTCCAGCAGTAACATCCCTGGCTAAAAGCCACGGCTCAAGAATAAAAAGGATGGCTTATAAGGAGCTAACTCTTCTCTACGACGAGGAGAAGTCAATTGCCTTTGTTAAGAGAACACTCTCTCTTACATATACATTTTTCTCTCTATCTTCATATATCGCTCATTGCTGTAACTAGATACATTGCATTTTCCTTTTTCCACATATTCATTTATTCTCAAATTATAAAGCTGTCATAGGTATGTGACATGATTCTTACTCACTAACAAGTGAAGAAACACTAACCCAGCTAACTGTCTCAGTAGACCATCACTGCTGCATCATACTATTGTAATTAGATTATTTGTTGCGTTACCACATTCCACCTTTAAAGGTACTTACTGCTTCTACCTCTGTAAAAACTAAACCGGCTTGTTAATTCATCCACCTTTAAAGTTCTTAAATTCTAATAGATTTACAGTCTCGATAGCTCTGAAAACACAAGGTGGTCTGCAAGAAATAATGGCCGAAAGATTAACAGACGTAAAAGATGTTAGCAACATTCCACTTCTTGATGGAACCAATTTCGGCCACTGGCACATGCATATGAAAACTCATCTCAGATCTAAAGACCTCATTGATGTATGCGAGAAATCTGCCCCTGAAGATGTATCAACACATGCAGTAAACAAATGGTCAAAGGCAAGCTATGAAGCAATTAACTTAATAACAACCCGACTCACAGAACGAGTATTTCAAGAAGTGGTCAATGCTACAACCATGGAAAAGGCAAACTTGCTATGGGCCAAAATTGAGGATCAATACGCCTCAAAGAGAGCAGTAAATAGAGGTCGAGTTTGGATGGACTGGCAGAGGAGTTTCTATGACGGAAATCTACAAAACTATATTGATACATGCAGAAAGTTGATGATGGAACTTGACGCAGTTAGTATCATAGTACCAGCCGAACTGCTTTCATACTCTTTACTAGGAAAATTAGGAGGAGATACGAATCTCCATCAATTTGTCGAGAATCTTACTCTGAATGAAGACATTATTGAAAACCCCGAGAAAATACGAACACGGCTTCAAGACCTGGCCCACTTAAACAGCGCTGAAAAGATGCCTCAAAACCACTCATCAATGGCCTTATTGTCCAATGTAGAAGAACCACACAAAATTTTCTATTTTTGCGCAAAGGGGAAACACAACTTAAAATGTACCACCCACAAAAAGGAAGACTGCTGGTCGGAGAACCCACATTTAAGACCCCCCAGAAGAGAAAAGAAACGTAGAATTTTGGACGCCACTACCCATCTTACGATTGCTCAAGCCCTCATGACAACGCCAACACCCCTACAACCAAGAGAAGATCAGCTTATACTAGACTGCGGGGCGACCCATCACATGTTCAACTCATTAAAACCTTTTGTTAATACACCAAAAGCTACCAGCATACACGTGGCAACAGGAGATGCAAACAGCAAGCTCTCTGCAGTAGGAATAGGTACAGTAAAAATACTCAACCACAACAATACATTAACACTTAAAGATTGCCTATATGTACCGAACCTCAAGTGCAATCTCATCAGCCTCCTAGAATTATTTAAAAAACAGCTAACAGTGAATCGTAAAGAAAATGTTTTTAGCCTCAACTCAAACGGCAAAGAACTCATGCATGGCAAAATAATAAACAAGCTAATGGTGATTGACTACACCATTCCAAAAACATTACTCACCAATCAAAGCGATTACCTCTGGCACAATAGACTAGGTCATCCAAGTGATTCTGTACTCAGGCAACTTGGACTGCCGACCCCACAAGACAACTACCTTGTTTGTGAAACAATCAAAGCACACAAACAGCCTTTCAAGAACCACTTTGAACCAGCACTTTCAACCTTAGACTGTGTACACATGGACGTAGTAGGACCAATCAACCCACCTTCAGTGTCAGGTAAACGCTACTTTTTCACGATAGTAGATCAATCATCATCTTACAAAATTGTTAAATTTCTACAAAAGAAATCCGAAGTATTCAAACAATTTCAGGCCACAAAGATTGCAATGGAAAATGCACAAGACAAGAAAATAGAGAAGCTGGTGTCAGATAGAGGAGGAGAGTTTCTCAACAATGAATTCAAGAAATTATCTAACGAGTGTGGCTTCATACACATATTTTCACCCCCTGAAACACCTCAACACAACGCCTTTGCTGAAAGGGCAAATCGAACAATACTCCAAAAAGCCCAGTGCTTACTAGGAGAATCAAATCTCCCTGCAAATTTTTGGGCTGACGCTGTAAACACAGCAGTGCTCCTTTCCAATCTGTCACCAACAGCGTCAAGAGAAAATCACTCTCCACACTTCCTGTGGACCAATACTCTGGCAAGACTCTCAAGGCTTAGAAAGTTTGGTTGCAGAGCAGTGGTGCACAACCTTGATCGACAAGTAAGATGGAAACTAGACCCACCTGGACAACCAGGCATCCTTATTGGTTATGACAACAACAACACAGCATATCGAATCCTTTGACTAAGTGACCTAAAAGTCTCAATAACCCACCATGCGACGTTCAACAAAAAAGTGTTTCCTTCTATCCCCCAAAAGAACACGACCGAAACATTCACCACTTCACTTAATGAGCCTGTTACACCCAACATTTACCAGACAAGCAATGCACCTCAAGGCCGATTGGATGCCAAGGAAAGCCCAGAACCAAGTAATGCAATACAACTAGAGGGAGAAACATTGGAAACAGCACAGGAAGTAACCAATCCAGTAGCTACCCAAACACAAGCTCCTCGCATCAAGATCATTGGCCCATGGCATCCAACTTTAATAATGTCAAACCTAAACGATCTGAACATTCTTCCCTACAAAAGGCGACCAGCGGCACTGTTGACAACATCTGACGAAACCCCTCAAACATATCGCGGTGCACTGTAGTCAGTGAGTCACCTCCTCTGGCAAGAAGCAATCAACAAGGAATTAGAAAACATGCACCTTTTAAAATTTTGGGACGTAGTTGATCGGCATGAAGACTACAAATTGGTAGGCGCTACTTGGGTGTTCAAAATAAAGAGAAACGAGCGAAACGAACCAATTGAGCACAAAGCTTGGCTCTGTGCTCAGGGCTTCACGCAGTCCATGGGAATTGACTTCAGCAAAACATACGCACCAACTGGACGCCTAAATTCCTTAAGAACATTAGTGGCCTTTGCATGTGTCAACAAACTACAGTTCCATCAAATCGACATAAAAAGCGCCTTCCTCAATGCCCAGCTAAAAGAAACAGTGTACCTGGCAGTACCTCAAGGCTTACAACTCAACAAACAAAGATTCTTCCTGAGACTGAATAAGGCAATCTACGGACTTAGACAAGCACCGTTGGCTTGGTATGAACGGCTCAAAAATTGGCTTGAGTCAGTAAAATTCTCTGTTTGCACACTTGACCCTTGTGTATTTTACAGGGCAGGAAGTACTCCAGTATGGCTTTACATCCATGTCGACGACATTGGCATCTTTAGCAAGAATACAGCTTTCTTCAAGGCAGAAATAGAAAAAGAATTCAACATCAAAGATATCGGAGAGGCAGATTTAATGCTAGGCATAAAGATTCGACATATGGAGGACAGCATCAGCCTCGACCAACAACATTTCACAGAAGTGCTCTTAGAACAATACGGTATGGACACATGTAAGGCCGTGACGACACTGCTGACCCCCAATGAGCATCTCTGTCCAGCCACAGACAATGAGATAGCTGCCTTTAAAGACTTGAAGGTAAATTACAGAAGTGCAATCGGTAGCATTAACTATCCAAGCATGGCAACCAGACCTGACCTATCTTTCCCAGTAAGCACACTATCACAATACTTGGAGTGGCCGGGAATCAAGCACTGGCGGGCATTCTTGCATGTCCTCAAATATCTAAGAGGCACTTCCAGCGTAGGACTTTGGTATCCCATTGACAAAGGGAACAAGGTCACTGCTTATAGTGACGCTGATTGGGGCAATTGCAAAATAACACGTCAATCAACCACAGGTTACCTCGCCTGTTTTCACAACTGCCTTGTTCTATGAAAAACACGAAAGCAGCCTTTGGTTTCCATCTCCACGGCAGAAGCTGAGTACAAAGCTGTGTGTGACCTCACCTCTGAACTCTTGTGGTTCAAACAGTGGTGCGAAGAAGCTAAGCTAGTCACCTTTAATGAGCCCATTTGCATATACGAAGACAACCGAAGCTGCATTAAAACAGCCAATGGGGACTGTAACCTAAACAACAAACGCATGAAGCACGTTGATATTCAACTTCACTTCATTAAGGAAGCCATCCAAAACAATCTGATACAACTACTCTATACTCCCACCACTCATATGCTAGCAGACTTCTTGACAAAATCTGTTAACAAAATCACGCTTGATAACTCACTACACGAATTAAATCTCTTGCGACTGGGTGTGAGGGGGGATGTAGAAATATTAACCCAAAAGGGTTTAGGTAAGTACAGTTCCAAACCCAGTGCAAAAGCATAAAACTGCCGAGGACTAACTGAGTCACGCTTGGTTGGATTAGTATTATCGCGGACACCGTCCAGCAATAACATACCTATAGAAACTAGGATTAGTATTAACGCGGACACTGTCCAGCAGTAACATCCCTGGCTAAAAGCCACGGCTCAAGAATAAGAAGGATGGCTTATAAGGAGCTAACTCTTCTCTACGACGAGGAGAAGTCAATTGCCTTTGTTAGGAGAACACTCTCTCTTACATATACATTTTTCTCTCTATCTTCATATATTGCTCATTGCTATAACTAGATACATTGCATTTTCCTTTTTCCACATATTCATTTATTCTCAAATTATAAAGCCGTCACAGGTATGTGACATGATTCTTACTCACTAACAAGTGAAGAAACACTAACCCAGCTAACTGTCTCAGTAGACCATCACTGCTGCATCATACTATTGTAATTAGATTATTTGTTGCGTTACCGCATTCCACCTTTAAAGGTACTTACTGCTTCTACCTCTGTAAAAACTAAACCTGCTTGTTAATTCATCCACCTTTAAAGTTCTTAAATTCTAATAGGAGATGCTCCAGAGCCTCACCCTTGATCTGGTGATCACTCAGTGCAGTGATATCCAATTCAGAGGGGATGTAATCCGCATCAAATGAAGGAATCTTTGCACAACCACTAGATGGATGTTCCGTGTGAGGGGTGGGCATTGGGAAGTAGTTTTTTTGGGTGGAAGTAGTGGGGAGTGGCTCATTTATTATTTTTGCTGCGTCTCTTCTGAGGGAGCAGGCCTCTCTCAATGTGATTTTATCAAGAGAGCTGTTGTAGGTCATGGAATCTGAGTCTGAACTGTTGGTGTCATTGGATTTCCTGCGGGACATGAGGTAAATTTTTGATTTGGACTCTGGAATGCACAATTTGAAACCTGCATGATTCTTCAAAATTCCCAGTATTAAACTATGCATTATGTCAAGATTAACCATTCTGGTTGCATCCCAATACGGAAGGTCTTTTAAAATTGAATATCACACTCCATACTCAGAGAAAATTGCTTGTCTTTGTTGTGGGGTTGCCTGAAGTCATTTTGCAATGGTTCATTTATAATTTTGATATGAGCATGTGTAGTGAAATTGAGGACCAATTTCTTCAATTTGAGCTTTGTGAATGGTGCAAAAATTACAAAAGTGGTTGCCTGAATGGGAAATAAATCCAGTAAGCTTGCGCATGGAAACCACATCTGCAATGGCTGTGAGAATGGCAACACGGATAAAGGATCCTGAAGGACCTCTTGAGGTGGGTGAGAAATGGTAACCTTGCCATAGCTCTTTGAGCTCGTTGATGAGTGGCATTAATAGGTAATTCAATTGAAGGGAAGTTGGCTCCTTTGGACCAGGGATGATTCCTGAAACATAGACATTCTCTGGCTTCAATCTTTCACTTGGGTGGAGATTAAGACAAATAAGCATGATAGGTCCAATGCTGCCAACCGGGTGGACTTTCCATGTGCATTAAACCAGTCCACATAAATGGAGAAGGCCAATGCACCAGGAATGGACATGAATGGGGGGTCATGGATATTTCTAGTGCCAGTGAAGCGTCTCCAGACCAATCCATCCCTGTCAGCATGTGACTCAAAACCAGAGCACAAGCATGACAGCCAAAATACCATAAACCAATGGCATAGCCAAAATACCACCAAAACATAGAGCTGAGCCAAATAAGCTCAAAAGGTACCAAAAGAAAGAGGAAACTCACCTATTTCTCAAAATATAAGTCCCATCACCATAGGACAAGAAATAACAAAGTTATTCCTGCTCAAAGTTATTTCTGAGCATAAACCTTAATTTTCACCTCTCATCTAAAATCTAGAAGGAGAGGCTTAACCCCATCAAATGGGTATTCAAAATGAAGCTCTAAGCCAGGGCTATCTAATGGTGCTAGCCAAACTGAGCTAGCACCAGTATTACTTGAGTTATGGTCAAATTCAGACCAAATAAGGGTGAACAAAACATTCACCTCTCATCTAACTTTTACAGTTTTAGTGTGAGATACCTAAAGTGGGGTCTTTTTGGAAAGAGCACAATCAGGGCTATCTGATGGTGCCATCCATTTCCTCATAGCTCAACTACAACAGAAGTTATTGGCCAAACAAGCTTAATACAGCTTTTGCCCAGACCACGCCAATGTACAAAAATACTTGTACATGGGATAACTTTGTCATATTTAATGATAGCCATGTCATGTTGGGTACCATTGTGTAGAGCTCATACAGAGCTATTCAACGAACCAACTTTGAGCTTGATATCTCAAAAACTGACAGAGTTATGACCATTTTAAGGTCAAAATCCCACCTGCTGTCAGATACAGCCTTACCATGGGATAATATCCCATAACCATGAATATGAGGTGTCAAATAGACGAAGAAGCATGTTTTTACTTCAATACCTCATATGTCAGTCAATACTGGGGTCCCATACAGTTTCTGTACAGCATTCTATGCGTCATACACGTCAGAATCAGGCTGTGAGGTCCCCAGATGAAAATTTTCACCCTGTATTGGTGAAAACCGCCCAGATGTGGTTTCAAAACCACATCTGAGCCCAATACAGGGTATACAGGCTGTTTTCAAACCACAAGCCTGTCATAGAGAGTGAAAAATCTTCACTTCCTCTACGTGGAAAGGTCTAGCAGCCTTTCCACCTCAATTTCAGGATAAAAGGAGGGCTTTTCACAGCCAAAAGCCTTTCCTCATCCTGCTCTTGAATAACCTACGTAGTAAACTGTCAAAAACAGTGTTACTCTGGGTTAATAATCAGGTATACTCTTAAATTAAAAAGTATTGTAGTCTTTATTATTGTAAACCAACAGGTAAAGCTGCACCCAGGGCTTTCAACAGCGCTCACCACCACTATATCTCTATAGTAAAGCCCTTAATATCTTAATTTAATCCTTTATCATCAACTTTATTATCTTTTAAAGCATTTTTACCGTGTCAAAAACATAGTTTGAGTTGTAAATAGCCTACATTACCACTCTTGCATAGTTTCATCCTGACAATCCCAGACGTCACATTTTGGCGAACCTTCGGGAGTTTGGGATTGTTGATGTTGATGCAGATTTTCCATAATTCCAGCCCGCTGGAGAAATCTGGCAAGCCAATTTTTGAATGGTTGATAAATGTTTGCTTCATGTTGGTTGTGTTTTGGGTGTGGGGTTCAAATGAATAGATGAATTTTCCTAATGATTGTGTGCAAGGGGGATCATGATCATTTGGGTCATTATGGCGTTGACAGTGGGGTTGGTCAGTTTTGACTGATTCAGTAAGGCCATTAAGAGAGAAACATTGAGGACAACATATATAGTTTTGAATCACTGGTTCCAATCGGAGATGTTCAAATATGGTACTCAGATCTTGAGGTATATGGAATGCAGGAGTGGGGGACCACTGGAGCTTGAGATGCTGGACTTGATCAGTAGGTTTAGGGCGGGGTTGAGAATGCGTGAAGCCCTGCAGGGTATATTATACCTTAATGATAGAATGGCAGATATTATCATTCCAAGGTCTTATGGGGGAAGGGTCTGATTGCTGCTGTATGGTTTCTGTGCAGTTGAATTGAGACCCGGTGCTTTGGAGAAGGTGCTTTGGGTCAATTGTGAATAATCAGCTGGGAATATTTGATCCAATAGAACTTGTGGGCACTCAGATCCTGATGCAGAAGTAGGGATGTTTGGAAGAGATTTGGGTGCAATGGTTGATTTGAGCTTTTTAATGTGATGTTTATATTGGAAAGGTGTGAAGGCAACTCCAGGCCTATCACCCTCAGGGGAAGAGTGTGTTTGAGTTGAGCAGTGTTGACACATGCATATATGCATTGAGGAATAGCGGTGGGTTGTCATTGTTGCAGGAATTGGGAATACGGTTGGTTTGTGGATAAATATCTATGGCTGATGTGAAAGTGTTTAGGAGTGTTATTAATTGGCAAAAAAATTGAGTGATTATTTATGAAGGGGGAGATGATTTGAGCCATCTGAGAATTTCATCCCATTTGTAATGGTGCATGAGCTGCAGCTGATAGAGTGTAACATGTCCCATCTGGATGGCGGAATTGCTTAGGAGTTTAATTGGGTAAAATTCCAGGCTGCTCAATGCTCATACATATTCTATTTTATTTACACATGGCGATACTTTGGTTTTGACCCTTGAGGGGTGTTCCAATAGGGATGTGTCAGCATTGAATTGAGGGGATTGACATTCAAACCATGTACACTGGCACGCCATCGTACATGGCTTAAACCTTATTACAGACATAACGATATAACTCTATTTCATAAGGGGTTGGAGTGCAGCTAAAGTCTTGGTATTAGGTTTAAGTGCAGCAGGCTTTTAATTGGTTGGAATGTGATTTGGATTGTCTCGCCTTTCTTGAAAAGGTGATGTCTCTTTTGTGGGTAAATCCTTCATGAATATACCCCTTTACAGATGTACAATGCTGTGGAATTTCAATGCATATATTGGCAGTTTGGATAATTCACAAAATGTGACAATGGGGAGGCAGAAATGTTACCAAATATGATTACTTATGGATGATGGGTCCCCTTTGAGATCAAGGGAATATTACATTATATGGTGGTAGGCCGTGCAGGGTGGTTTCCAACAAAAGCGGAGGAGCTCAAGAGGAGGTAGGGAGGATTCTCCTAAAGAGAGGCTTATTAGACTTCCAATAAGACTCTTTTTAGAAATATTCATAGAATATCTCTATTCTAAATTTGAAAAGATTTCATCTCATATCACTCTATTTTATCATAATAATGAGGTGTTTTGTCTAGTTAAAAATATTACTGTACTTTTTCGGCCCTTATGTCATCTTCCAAGTCACATAAATCCCGTTCAGGTTCTGTTCATCACTCAGATAGTGAATCTAGCATAGAATATGTTCAAACACAGTCACCATTGAGTCCCAACATTCCTCTCACAACCCCTATTGCATCCTCAATGAATGGATCAGGTCTTAACATTGATGTGGGAAATCCAAAGGCTCCAACTTCAAGCACTTGGTCGATCCCAAATACTTCCGTCACTCCAATTCCCCCAAATCCCACTAATGAACAAATGCATGTGTCCCAGGGGCCAGAAGGCACACCTCAAATCTCATCAAACGCTAATCCCCAATCAAAGTTTCCACGTGAGTTCCTCCTTAATCCCGGTCGGAATCTAGTCGCATCCCAGGATCCCTTTGGCCAAAGTAAACAGCCAACCCTCAATATTCCATCAGGATCTCAGGTTCATGTGGGCAATGAAAGGCGCGTGGATGGGGGGCGACAAAAAAGACCATTGGAGAATGTAACTTGGAGTGGTCTGTTGGAGGGAAATCCAGGATTGACGCTACATCAAAGTAAGTCATTTGAATTTCAGAGTATAACCTTTTTCAAAATTTGATATTTTTGTTTCATGCGTTAGATATGGCACCTAAAGGCAAGTCAGTCCGGACCAGTCTTCATTAATTTTTGATGTGTTAACTGATGATGTGCATGGCAGGTGATGAACTTTATGCATCTTCACCTCTGGTCCATAAAGAGAAAGTCACTGGACGTCATCATCCATATGCCTCCAAACCAAGAACAGCTCATGCCAGTTCATCAAGAGAAAAAATGGTGGATGATGAGGATTAGAACATGTCTCTGACTCAAATGGAAACAAATGATGAACCAAGGAGGGACAATTTCACAGGGCATGAGCATGGCACTCAGTCAAATAGTCAGTTCACCCATCCTCAAATGCCCCTTGCCCAGAGTATGCTTGAACAATTTGAGGTCAGACAGCAAAGGAACCAGGCTTGTAAAGCTCACAATGTGGCAAAACGTGCAAGCCAGAAGGAGAAACAAAAATGGCTGAAAGCAGAACTTCCAGAGAATGTCCATGGAATGAGATCAGCAGTACATGCCCATTTCCTGTTCCTACTCAAAGTTAGGGATAAGAATTTTTCGTCACTACCAGCACCACCAAGCACAGAAGAGCGTGAAATTGCAATTCAAGTGGCTAGTCATCTCGGATATGTCCCCGAGGATGTTTTCAATGAGCCATCAACACAGGTTCAGTCTCAGGGTTTCCAAAGCTACTGCAAAGATGAGCTCCACAAGCTAGGACTAAAGCAATTCACTTGGGACTGGGAGAGCTCATGGCAACATCCGTTCAATAAGATGATGTCTATGGTGTTTTACCGTACATTCCGTCTTGCACTGGTCAGCACCGAGTATCATCATTACTGTTAGAACAAGGATCATAATAACTATGGGGTCGTGGCAGCTTTAATGGAGCAATATTTCACTTATTTGAAAATAGAATGGAAGTCTATTCAAAAGGATGCAGAGTATTTGGTTAAAAAGAAGGAGAATCAAAAGCTCGCAAAGATTCGTCAAAGGGTTAGCTAATGTATCTCTTCTTCATTGTGAGAAAAGACTGATGATGATCTACTTGATTATGTGCAGACCTGTGAGCACCGTTGTGAAAGGTGTGATACGGCTAAATTTCCCATTCTAGCATCACAATTCAATGACCCTCAAGTATGTTCAGATACTGAGGAGGTACTGGAAAATGGCCCTCAAGCTTACCTCAAAGTGGGATTACGCTGGCGCTCCCAGTTATTTAATGAATTGGTATTAAAAATGGATCGAGACATAGAGTTTTGTAAGTGCATTAAAAAAAAGGGTAAAAAAACTATTGATAGATTGCCAGAATTACGATCAAAAGATTATGGTGATATTCCGGAAGGCTTATCATTTCAGGTATTTGATCAAGATTGGCTCAAAAGCTGTAGTAAGATGCAGACTAGCGCCCTCAAAATACTTGACATGCCAGTTATTAGGCCGAATGGTGATGCTCTGCAATAACTTAGTAATATAAATGTATAGCACCGTTACAAATTAACATTTTGTGAATTATTTGTGCAGGTGTAATACAATCCGATTATTATTTCTTAAAGATGCAACAACTTGCTAAATATGTCAGAATATAGACAATATTAGTTGGACTGTATCACCATCTCCCTTATAAATAATACTCTATTGCTCATTTTCATTGAGGAAATATTGAAGGAGTTTGATCCAGCTCATGGTGTTCATAATTGTGGACCTGTGCCAGGGTGCGCAGGTGTGATCAACTTGGTCAAACGCAAATTATATAATATCAGTAAGGCTCACGCAGTTAATGATTTTTTCTTTTCTTGGACCTATTGGTGTTTGGAAAATGGCATTTCCATAAGGAAGGATTTTAGAATAGCAATACAATTAGGGTCAAAGATGAGCTTGAAAGGTACCTTCAGCATGTTGACCTCAACTGAATGACCTTTACAGGTTGTTGTTGGCCAATATGATGGAGTTGATCAACAGCCTGAGCCTCAATGGCTGGGTTCCAATTGGGCTCCTGGAAATGTGGATGTCAGGGGCCGCAAATCAGGGCAGAATTTTGGGGGTCCCCTCACCATCAAATAGACCATATTAGCACAAGTTATATTGAGGCCAGTTCCAGCTGCGGCAATGGATGCAATCAGTACTTCACATTCAGGATTATTGAAGAAATTCTCCAGTGCCTTCTCCTGTGCTTGTGCTGTAATTTTTCCATCAATTCGTGCTGAAAGGATAGAGTGATGGGCAAGTGCAATACCAATTCTACAATATAAAAAAGTCAGATGGATTCAATTGGTAATGGATGCATATTAGAATTAACCCACAAATCTAGAAATTGGGTCCATTGGGTATAAATCACCGATTTTGTTGGACCACACCTTGTTTGTTTGTTCTTCATTAAGCTTTGTAGGAGGTGTGCAATTTTACTACTCATCATGCATGTTTCCACATCCACAATAGTTTGTGTGATTTTTGGGGAGTTATCCTGAGTGCTCCTGCCCTTGGGGTCTTCCAAATCCGCCTCCGCAATTGTGTTAAGCATGATGTGATGGTTACAACATATTTGCAGCTTATTAATATTTCTGAAATATTCTCCTGGTCCTTTGCTTTTGGATGATAGGAATTATTCATATAATGTGGAATATTCTTGCTGCATGGTTGGGTTGAGTGGGAGCAGCTCATAATGATTGCTAATAGTGGGGAGGGATTTGAGATGTGTGGTTTTGGTGTGGCGCAAGCTTAAATGCCGCAATGCCAAATGCAAAATATCATTGCAACCTTTGCAAAGACTACTCAGGATGAATGGTGACCAGCCATCTTGATCAGCGCTCTGGGGTTGAGTGATGAATGATATTATCCCCAAAAGGTCATAAATGGTGTTGTGAATAGGTGTGCCTGTTAAACATATTTGACGGGATGAAAGGAGGCTATTAATGGCATGGTGAGTGGCAGTGTATTGAGAGCGAATATAGCTATAAGATGGGGCAAGGGTTATTGGATATAAAAGGTAATTTGAATCATTTAAGATCAGACACTCACTGTGCTTCATCCAAAATTATACGATGCCAATTGATTTGAAAAATGAATGATGTAGAGGTATTGGTTTGCTTAAATTCTTGGGTGATAGTATTGTAAGAAGTGATGATGATATCATATTTTAAGATGTCGGCCTCGGATAATGAGTAATGAGTGGGACCATGGTAGATTTTGGCATGCAGCGCTCCAGCCTGAGCATGCTTGGATATTTCTGATTGCCAGTTGGTAATTAAGCGAGGGGGGCAGATGATCATGGTGTGCGTGGAGCAATGGGGGTTTGCAATCATCCGCTCCTTGGAGGTACCAATTAGAGCAATGGCCTGGATGGTTTTACCTAATCCCATATCATCCACGAGCAGTCCTCCAAGAGGGGTATTGGTCAAAAGGGATTCAAATGAGCTAACAACCTTGTTTGTAATGATGTGCCTGGCATTAAAAATGGATCCTGGGGGTGAGGTGGCCCAAAGGTTATGGGCTGATTGGCCATTGGGGATTTCTTGATCCCAGAGAAAAGCTAGTCCGGTATTTCGATGAGGGAGGAGGGGGGTTTGAATAATGACATGGGGCGGGGTCATTATGGGGAGGTCTGATACACTGGGTAATTGTATCAGTTTTTGCTTGGAAATCAATGATGAAACAGCAGGATATGAAGCTGGCTTTGAGTTTGAAGTGGGAAATGTCGGAGTAAAGAGTTGACATTGACTATGAGTATTACAGTCATATTCTTTGGGCATTTTAAGCTTGAAATCTTGTGTTTGAAAGCTTTCCATTATGAATAAAATGTTTGGATACCATGTGAAGAACATCAATGCTAGATTGGCTTTCTGAGATGAGGAGGGATCATTTGCATCAGTCATAAATACTCCCTCAACAAATAATATTTAAGTAGGATTGCATTGGCAATTTTCACTCCGTGCCCCACCAGGACCACAGTGCATGAAAGTTTTTGGTGCCCCAAGGAATGGTATCAACGTTTTGGAAAGGGTTCCAGGGAGAGACCCAATAGCATGCTGGTGATTGGGGAGATATACAAATATGTTGTGTTGATTGTGCCATATGATAATCCAAGAAGCTAAGTGGGAATTCTCAGGATTTAAGGCTATATCACTATTTATTTGAATGCGAATATTAATCATCCCAATGCAAAGTGGTTGTGAAGGGGTTGACATGATGGCTATTTTAAATTATTTGGGGACAGTTGGAAATTATATGATTGGGAAGGGTTTGCTAAAGGGAATGAAGACAAATAAGCGCAGGTGGGGAACTTATATGAGAGGCAGCAATGGGCTCAAGGGGGGATGGCCTGTGGTTACGTGCATGGTCTTGATGGGGGTGGGCCTCTTGGGCTCATAATTTTCATATCCAATTTGGGGCATTTATCAAGGCAAGGTGGCCAAAATGTGGGTGCACCGATATGACTTCTGGATCTGCAGCAAGTTACGAACCCTTTTGTGGAACAAGGTTGACATTAGCATATCCAAAATTGGGTGGGTTGTAGCAACTTATTGTGGAGGGACATATTAGAGGCATGCAGCCATGTTCGCTGGTGTGACAGCAAACAATGAGTGTATCCTCCCCAGGTTAATTGTTGCACAGGGACCTACTGGGCAATGTTGGCAGTTTCAAAGGGCAATCTCACAGTGGGGATGTTTGTGTGTGGGCAGGTGAGATATGTTTGGTGGCGTGCCACCAAACATGAGTTTGATTTTGCGCGAAGTTTTTTGATGACTGATGCCTACTGGGCTTCCAGGGGGGTCTGTGTGGCATGATCAAAGGGGGCACCAACCGTGAGCTGTGATCCACATATACATTCACCCCTATTGCATTCTAGGAGGGTACTAATCCACCGAGATTGGCATCAGGGTCTTTGCCTCACGCGTGTACAAAACTCCGGAGAAAGAGTCCACCCGCCCAAGGGAATTTTTGGCTGCAAGCAATGCCCCATAGCTTGTGCGGGGTGCGTGAGAACATGCAGAAAATGACCCGCAGTGGGAGATCCCCACGCAAACATAACCAGCCTCAGCAATCATAGGTTGGGATTATTCTAATGTGGATGAGGCTGAAGCAAATCCACACTGATTGGCCTCAGGTTTCCAGGCGTGAGCAGGTGAGCATCTGCAGTCAAGCTGACCACCCAACCAAGAAAATAGCCGGTCGGAAGACTGGCAGTAAAATGTCTTCTGGGTGTGTGAAAGTTGACTGCGTATGACCCGTTGGGGGGTGCATATGAAAGCATGTGGCTGCCCAACAATGAGAACGTGCAATCCACACGTGGGGCCAGTCATTGTTTTCTCGACAATGGCACCGGATGGAATCCACTGTTTGTGTATGACCCAAATAAACAGTCATCCCACTAAGACCCACTTACATTAACTTGGATTACATGCACATCTGTGCCATAGTTAGGCAGAGCTTTCCAACAAGGTGCATCATAGGGATGCAGTTGAGATATATGACTTGATGGCTTGACGTGATTGCATGTTACATTGTTGAACAGCTTTTGCTCTGCCCCGCAGCATACATTTACAAAGGTGTACTGCGTACTACAGTGTTGGCTGTAAAAATTAGGAAGGTGTAATACTACTTAAGCCTGCATGCATATAGTGAATGTGCATGCACCTTCCAATCATTTGCATATATGTAGCTCATGTGCCACATGCTCAGCATTGCGTTTCACCCAATTTGCACACTCAAGCTGAGCATGTCATGGTCAAAAGCAGCGTGTGGAAGTGCTCAGTAAAGCCATGGTGCGGACCATTTTTGGAATAGCTCATTGGAAGGCTCAGTTTGGAGCACTTCACCAAAGCATGTGAAATGCTGCACTTGGCTGAAATGTCATCTGATGCTGTGCCAAATGCTCATATTGTGTGCATACAAAAACGTCTGAGCAATGGCTCAGCATGGTGCATTTGATATTGTTATATCAATAGTTCAATTACTGTGCAATTAAAATGTTCAGCCACTGAGCATTTCAATTATGACCCAAAAGCAAAGATGAGCAATGGGTTGAGACAAGCTCACGCTGTATTCACTTGTCTTACAGCCCCCCCTTAGTTCAAAGACTATCACCAGGCCATACGACCGGTGATCTCGCTGGGGTCACTTGTGACCAAATGCACCACGTTTTTTTCTGCATGGGGCATTTGGGAATTGCACCCACCATGGACATTCAACGAGGGCCTCACAACCACCCTCCGGGGTGATCGGGTGGCTATTTAAGGAAACAAAGGGGATTTGACTGAGCTTGACAATTCAATCAATTGAAATACTCATCCAGAACCCCATTTTTCTTCTGCCTCAGGCCAGCATTTCCCTTCTCAGTTGCAGCATATGCTATGACTGAGCTTCAATTTTGCCCACACACCCTGAAGCTGAGACTTTTGCAGGTGCTGCAACTTCTGAGATTGTCTCAGCTTCACCATGGTATAAAATACCATCTTCACACGACACGCCCTTCACTTTCTTTCTCACCCGCTCCACTTTGTTAAACCTCACCTGCGTTTGTCCTTCTTTTGTGTATTCCCCTTGGTCTTCCTGCCTTTCTACTTTTGTCTTTTGCACTCCACCAAACCCACTCTCCTTCCTTTTGCCTGTTTGTTTATTCTGCTGATCCTTTCAGAACCTCACTTCTATCCACCTCGTGCGTTACCTCTTTTTTAAACTTTTGTTGACATTATGTACCAATATTAATACTTATTTTTCTTCACGACTCTCTTCCAGACTTTTAAAACCTTCCGAGTAGAGCGTCTTTATTTTGTTAAAGTTTTAAATTTAAAATTCATTGTACGTCTTCATTTTCTTTCTTGATTGTTTACTTTCTATTCAGTTACTAACCTCAATTGTTTTGTTTTTAGATGTTGTGCACTTTATGCACCAAGCAGGGTATCCCCTGCATTCGTTCCTCGACGACAACCGACGCTTGTGATGCTTTCCGACAAGCACACAAGAAATGTTTGTTCGTTGTCCGCCCCTTCCGACCACGAGGCCAGAGGAGTTCTTGCCCAAGACGCCCTTGCAAGGACTCCTTTGTGGTTGATGATGATGAAACAATATCCAAGCGTGAATGGACACCGGGACCTCAAGCAGGCCAACGGGAACGATTCCAGACAATTAGCCCTGTCCCCTCAAGAATCGATTTGTCCACCCCCCTCCTAGGCCACCATCCGATGGTCACTTCACTCCTCAACCTGAGAGAAGTGATTATACGGCCAATGAAGGATGGCAATGGAAAGAGGACATTTGAGCTTGGGATTCAAACGCCAAAGTAAGTTTTTTATCTTTCTCCTCCTTATCTCATTTCTCTTCACACAATAATACTGACTTTTTTCCATTACGCATAGAACAAAACCCCCCGAATCCCCCCTGACAAGACTCTCCTGTTCCTAGTTTGCCTCGCGAGCAAACCCTGCGGCAACCCACTGCAGGCCCGAGTGGCACCCAATGGTCAGAGGAATTATTCCGCGGTAAGCAGCCAAAGTTTCATTTCATTTTCACTTTCACTTTCGAGTTGAGTGAACTGACTCTTACTCCTTTTTTAGAACCCTCCCGAACCAAAGAGCCACCTATTCCTGGCCCGAGTCCATCCTCCCAACCACCTGAGGACAATACAACTTGTGAGCCAGAACCTGAGGTGGCTCCTACACAATCCACGGAGCAACCTTTTGGTAAGTCCCAATTTCATTTTTTAACTCTACTCAGCTTTTCCTCACCCCTCCTTCAACCATCTCCAGCTCGTCCCGCCACACCCCGCTCCATCATTATCATTGACGATACGCCCGTTGGATCCCCCCTGCCCCCCCTTCTTCTTACCCGACTCGCCAACCTTCCCCTTCTGTTCCCCCCCCCTCCACTCCAACCCCGGTTCCCTTCCAGTGCCCCCAAGAACCCCAACACCTCCTCCTCCCTGGTGCAAACCCCCTCTCATTCCCACAATGACGCTCGCCAGGAATTCACTGACTTACGATTGACTTTGATGATTCCTCGAGCCATCGTCCACGAATCTATCAACCAAATCTTGTTGGAGCATCGCCGCTTGCTCCACATGATTCCTTTAGTGGATGCAACTCATCGAAATGAGATGCACCGGGAATTCTGGGAGGAACTAAACTCCCTCCTTGCCCAGGCACTGGAGGCTTATCCAAAGGAGGACATCACCGGGATAGTCTTGAAATACTTAGAAAACAAAATTAAAAAAAATCTCATTATTTCCCCTTTTTATTATTTGTAATACTTTCTTTTAAATATATTATTTGTATCCAATGTTGGTTATTTTCCATTTCTATTACATTATTTGCTCACGTGAAATTATATTTTCCTCAATGGCTCAAATATCCTATTGCGTGAGAAATATTTTTATAAGTGCCTCATCAAAAGTTTGTGTGACCCTCTTTTGCCAAAAATGCGCCAATAATCGCCATTACCATCTCCTATATTTTCTTCTTCCATGGTTTAGAGCCATATCAATTCTTAACTGTAAAAAAGCGGGAGGTTCCCGCATGTGAGCAATCCACTCCAGATTCGTGAAACATGGCCTTTCCTATGGTCACACGCTATTAATCTTACTCATGTATTGAATTTTTCAAATTGTCGGGGACCTTCACAGGCGTAAGGATTGGCATGTGAGTTGTTGGGAGCCTTCACAGCTGTAAGGATTGGCGTGTGAATTTTTGGGCGCCTGCACAGGCATAAGGAGTGGCATGTGAATTGTCGCGAGCCTGCACAGGCGTAAGAATTTGTCAGAATTGTTGGCAACCTTCCCAAGCATAAGGATTGGCGTGTGAATTGTTCGAAGCCTGTACAGGCCTAAGGATTGGCGTGTGAATTGTCGGGAGCCTGCACAGGCGTAAGGATTGGCGTGTGAGTTGCTGGGAGCCTTCACAGGCATAAGAATTGGCGTGTGAATTCTTGGGATCCTGCACAGGTGTAAGAAATTTTCAGCATTGTGGGGAACCTTCACAAGTGTCAGGATTGGCATGTGAATCTGTGAGCCTGTGAGGTATGTATAACATACCCATAAGGCCACAAATGATTTTATAAACAGTTAATTTTGTCTTAAACAGACTTTTTAGTTGAAATTAAAATAAAAAATAACAAAAAATAAGTATAACTTTATTTTGGATAAACAAAGTTATAAATATTATGTCATTTTTGGATTCTACACCAAAAATAACCTAGGGTACATCCATAAGGTGTTATAACCAAAAACACTTATTTCTTGTGTTATTAGAAGATTTAAGAATCTCACAGTACTAATGTAACTTTTTAAATTTTTTTTAAAATTGTTGAATTTAAGCTTAAATAAGCTTAAATTTAAAGTTGCATAAGGTTAATGCAAACTTACCAAAATTTTAGTTAAAATTGAGGTGTGGTGTATATTTACTGAATTGGCTAAGGATTTGCCATACAGAATGTAAATCTTGCGTGAGCTCAATTTAAAAGGGTTTAAAGCCATGGTATGGCTTTAAATAAATAAAAGGGCAAAATCCACGCAAAAAGGTGGGACAAAGGAAAAAGACCAAATAGAGCTGGGGTTCCCAACTTTTTGGATCTGCAATGATTCAATTAAGGTTGTCCACCTGTATTTGAGAATTTTCAACCTTGTTTAAACTTTAAGATTAGACTTTGATCCAAACTTAAGGTTTAAACTGGTTTTATCCCAATTTGGACAGGAATTTCAAGCTGCCAAAGGGTAAATCCCAATATGCAGGCTTGAAATCAAGGTTTTAAGAACTGTCAAAGCTTAATCAGGCTTAAAAACCTTAAATAAGCTTAAAACTTTAAAGTTACAAGCATCAAAACCTTATAAAAAGCTAAGGTTTGGTGTGTATTGCTATTTTACGGGGAAAAATAGTAATAACTTCAAAAATTCATTCAAAGTCCAAATCATAATGGATTTGCTTGAAAATTTCACACAGCTTAGAATTTAATATTATCTACATATAAATTAAATTTTAAGTATCTTTTATAAATAAAATTCCTGGGTAATTAGCCTGGAAATTTACTCTTTTAATTAAGCTCAAAGAAAATTATGATTTCTTTAAAAATTAATTAAAAATTGAGTTTAAGAGATTTTTGCTTGAAACTCTATTTTTAAGTTTTTCATGTGATGAAATTTAATATAAATAAGTTTATTTATATTAAAAACTTAATATAATTAGTTTAAATGAGGATTAAAGTTACATGGAGCTAAGAATAACACTGGTAACTTTAAATTGGAATTAAAAACAAGTTGCCTTAAGTTAAGAACTTTGTTTTTAAGTATGGTTTTTCAGTTTTGACCTGAGCACGCCCTCTATATTCATTATGAATCATGAGAGCTGCTCTGAAGACATAAAAATAGTCTTTTCATCACTGTTTTTGTCCATCATTCATTATCAATCCAATCATATTAGACATTTAAACAGGTAAAGTTTTATTATTTATAAAATCTTATTATTAAAGTAATTCTTAAGTTATTTTATTCTTTATTAATTGTAAATTAAAGAATTGAAGTCATAGAATTCATATTATTGTTGTCATCATCAATAATATATTTTATATTATAAAATTATCATCTTAAATATCTTTTAAAATCCACAAATTCCTCTTAAAAACTCTTTAATCTTAAATTTTATCATAAAAAGTTGTTTTATCTTCAAAATTATTGATTTTAGGCGTGTTTTTAACTTATAGTCATTATTTAATATAATAACTGTTGTTGTTTAAATTGTTGTATTAAATAAATATTATAAGTAAGTTTTCTCTAAAGTTCTATATTTTTTTCATCCAGTATTAGTTTTTTTATATAGAATTTTATTCTATAAGAAATATTTCTGCACAGTGTGTGTTATAATTCTTTTATAAATAATATTTATATTATTTATAAGTGGTTAATATTCATATTTCCACGTGTAATTGTCTCATTAAGAGCTTTACAAGTCTTATTGTTATAATTGTCAGTGACTATAACAATAATAGAATAATTATAATTTATTATAATTATTATTATTTTTTTTATTATTATATTTTTATAATAATAATTAAAATTATCTTTTTATATAATTATTTTTAAAAATTATATTTAAATTTGTGGTTATAATATTTTATTATATTATATATTTCTACTGAGGACAGTCATAGTACTCTTGATTTTGCTACTATTATCAACAGTTTCATAGACAAACCTTACAGAATCTTTGGAAGCCTGTACAGGTGTAAGGAATTTTTAGCATTTTGGGGAACCTTCACAAGCGTAAGGATTGGAGTGTGAATTTTTGGGAGCCTGCACAGGCATAAGGATTGGCGTGTGAGCTTCCGGGAACCTGCACAGGCGTAAGGATTGGTGTGTGAAGTGTCGGCACCCCGCATAGGCGTAAGGAACTTTTAGCATTGTCGGAACCTGCACATGCATAAGGATTTGCATGTGAAGCATCGGCATCCTGGACAAGAGCAAAAAACCAGGACATATGTACAGTGGCATGCCACCATACATAATCCACTTCACCCCTTCTTCATGTGAGACACCCCATCTCCGGCACTCAAAACCATCCAATCCTGGTGTATATTGTCCTCTGCCTTACCCCACCATTATTTTCCCAACACACATGCAAATCTCCTCATTCTTTGAATTGGCATGAGATTGTATGACCATCCCTTATTTGATATCCCGCTCTCTTGCCAATATCATAATAGCCATGGCTTTTTTGCCACATTGTTTTTGCTAACCTGCTTGAGCATTGTGCGGACATATCCACTAGTGCCGAGCTTTTGTTGTACTTTGCTGGATCAGTATAATGAAAAAATGTACTACTGGCCCACACTACCTGAATGAGCCCATGACATGCAGATAGATCAATCCAAAAATGCTCATTTGGGAAAATCAATTTTCCCCCTGTACACCGCTTTGAGGCATCTCTTTGAATTTGGCTGGTCCGCTTATCAGCTTGAAACCACCATCCCGAAGCATACAGCAATTCATCCTTATCAACATGAGGTGCATTTTTGAATCCATTAATGGTGAGAGTGAGTGCGGAAGCAAGCTTGAATGCACCCTGATTTGTGGGCATATTGGCTTCATAGTTAACTTGATCAAAAGATGGAACCCCCAATGACTTGTAGAAATTTTGAATCTTCTCAAATAAATTATCCCCAACATATTGTAAGGATTGACCTAGAATGCAACCCACTGAGCTAAGATTGGCACCTTGCTTCCGCCATTCATCTTTTGCGTTTGCAATTTTCCCAACAGTTCCATACAGACCAAATTGTTCATTCTTTGTGCTGCATTTGCGCCACCCAATTGCGAACATAAATCACTCCAGTAATGCTCCATTTGTTGCAATAGGGTCGGTGAATCTCTTTTCGCGAAATAAGAATTGTGATAATTCATCCCATTGATTGACCTCGACTTCACTCATTGTTGTGAATGGTCAGAATTCGACAAGGGCAATGAGTAATCCGGTTGAAGAGAAAATTGCCACACCGCCAAAGTGAATGTGTTTGATCTGATTGACATCCACAACCCTCTAAATTTCACTTGGGGTGATATTTGCTGATACTGGCATTGATATTTGTGCTTTTGGTTGAGAGGAGGAAAACAACCTATTAATTCGGGTCGTTTTGCGCTCATTTGTCTTTTGGGATCTCCCACTATTCCCGAGTCATTGAGGGATCACTATGTGTTGAAGCACACAAGATATCAGATACTGCTTCCTGCCATTTGAAGCTAAGGAGCTTTGAGTCCAGAATGGTGCCCAATGCCCAAGGAGCTTTCTTCAGCACACATCCTTTGACTTCCCTGTTGGAGCCCACATGACATTGGCACAATCTGAACCGACTAAAGCCAATGTTCTTCCGTGGGGCCAAATGAGGGTGCCACATAAATGTGGAAGCATATATATATATCTATCTATATATATACACTGAGATTAAGCGAACAACTCACACTTTCCTTCCTCAGCCCAACGCTTTCTCGCGAGTTCCCTTTTTTCATGAATGGCATTCTTGCAGCAGAAAATGAAATGAAACCAAATGATTACTGATTTATTAATATCACCTAAATTGAATTGCGGTCGATGAATCTTTTTTAATTGAGGCTAGAAAGAAAGATCACACCTGACCTTTGCAAATTCGCGATCTCAAATACCTGAACCTGAAAATTGCAGTGGATAGTGCATTATTCAATTTGACATTGATGTTCCCATGCAATCACTTTCCAATCCAACCATCTGGAATATCGCAAGCACACGCAAATGCAATATGCATCCTGCTGTGGATTCCTAGTTATCCTAGTCCTCTTGAAAGACACAGGAACATTTGGCCTATTATGGGCTGGCAGGAAGTGATAAATGCAACCTCCCGCAATGCCCCTGCGTGTGCTCCTCGCGCGCACAACTGCCTGACTCAGCTTGCGTCTTGTCGGAGTATTTTCAATGATGTACTGAGGTATGCCGCCATACAATTACTATTGGTATTCAGACTGTGGCATCCGGGCAGTAGTAGGATAGGAGGTCATGATTATTAAATTCATAAATAACTTTGCAAAATTCAATTACAATCTATCTAGTACAAAGCTAATCTAAAACGGGTCAATCCTGGTTGTGAGTTTAGCTGACCTGGGTACAGTCAAGGTGACCTCATCACTTGAACCAAGATCGCGCTTTGCCACCCAGGCATCACCAAAGTCTAAGACTAAGCATCGTGCAAATTCAAATCTAAGAGGTACAGTAGGGTTAAAAGACTCTGATGAGAAGAAACCTTTAGTCAGTAAATTACATATATACTTATTAGTACGTAGCCACACTGGCTCCACTAGATTTTTACCCTCTGAACGTTTTTCGGAAATGTCAATTAGTGATAAAGCCCCTTTAACTGAGCTTGTTCTCCAGTCATCTGAGCATACCATCAAACCACAAACCCCCGCTGCACAGAATGCCGCTAATATACCATAGCAAATTCTATTTATTCTGAGATTCTTGTGACACACCAAAAGATCTTTGATGGCCTCATTTTTATTTGAGTTTGTGAGTTTGCCTTTGATGCCATTAACTTTGACCTTTGTATGTGCACATACCATGTTGTACGCAATCATCAAATGGATAACTGTATCCATTAGATCCTCCATCTTCTTGTGCGGCTTTGTGGATATCTCATTGTCAGCCCCGCCACCTTCAATTCTGAGTTGGGTTGCACGTTGCTTCAATTCACTCAAGCAGGAGGCAAGGTATTCAACTGCTCCCCGTTCGAGTCCAAGAGGATTGGTCGAATTTGAAGTTGGTGCAACATATGGTTTGGGTGCAATCACATTGTATGAGACTAAACTAATGGATTCAAACATAACATTTGCCAAAAAAAATCTAACTGGATTGGCGAGGTAAAGAAGGATCTGAACCATTTTGAAGAAGGAGTGTTCAGATTTTGGGAGATTCTCTGGAGGTTTAGCTGATTCCTTCATCAATTTGAGATTCCAAATGTTGTGATCAAAAAACGCTTCTGTTTCTGTTGTCTTAAAAAAATCTAACCCTGTATTATGCAATTTATATCACCAGTAAACAACAAATAATCATGTATCATGCACAAAGATAAAAGTCACCTGCCATCTCAAGGTCCTCCAGCCAGGCCGACATTGTAAGCTCTCAGTTACTGATCACCTTAATACCAATGGGCAGGAATGTATGTGCATCTTTTGTTGGTAAATTGTCCCATAAATTTTTTTAAATAATATTGATATTTTCAAGCCCCCTTTTCCATGATTGTCGAGTAATATTGGAATGATAATTCAAAATGCCTGCAAACTCTTCCATGCAGGATAAAATATTCCCTGAAAATTAGTAGACGACAACACTTTGGGCTCAGGGTCAGGAATTATATCAGTCATATCTCGTCCCATTGTATCATGTTTAATTGTTTCCCTTTCTTGAAAGGCTTGAATATTCCAAGGAGAGGCAGGAGGGGTTTCATCATGGATTGTTTCATTGGGTATCAGGGGGCTTTCAGTATGTGGAGCTTCATCATGTATTGTTTCATTGAGTATGGGGGGGTTCAGTGTGCGGAGGTTCATTATCAATATGTTCCCCTTCAACATTGATCATTTCATCATCTTGATCCTGAGAATCCTTTGAGGCTTCAAAGGTACGGCGTTTTTTGTTTGTTTTTGTGGTCGCATGTATATTTGGTCTTTTTCCTAATCCTTTGCCTGGAAATCCAATTACGACTCAAGATCCTTCAGGTAGAGATTCTCCCACCTCCACACCTGCCCATATATTGTAAGCAGCTATTTTTATCAATTTTGTTTGGAATTAGTAGTGGACTTACGGTTCAAATCCATTTTGAGCAGGCTCATGGCTTCAGCAATCTTTTGACGCACATAATCAGGAATTTTACTATCATTTTAAATTTTTTTGAGCCTTGGGATTGTTTGAGAAATGTTGGAGACAAATTGTTCCTTGGATATAATTTCCACCTCCCCACTGAGAATTACATCATCTTGCCCATTATCTTCTGTCGGTGCACAAGGTTCAACAGTCTTTTCCTTCTCATAACTTTTAAAAATTGGTTTCTGAGAGCTTGGAGGCTGACCTGAAATAAAGGCTATGACACAATATCAGGTTTTGAGAGATTAGAAATATTCAAGATGGATGCATACTCACATTCTGGAAGAACTGGTGGATCTTGATTATCTTTATGTGACTGGCTCTCTACTTCAATGCCTAATTCACGACGACTGGTGATATCAGAGATTTCACTTCCACTCTCTGGGGCTGAAGTTGGTCTTTCATTGAATTCAGTTGAATTTCCCACGGTTTGGGCCATAGCTGAGGTAGTTTATTAAGCAAATAGATGGTGACAAGTTGATTGATAACCTGTTTGAAAATTTTTGAATAAAAAGATCCAAATTGAAGAAAAAAGGTGCAAGTAAAATAATCGCATTTGCAAAATGCAATTTGTCGGGAAATTGAAGGAGGAAATATTTTGTAAATTATTTCATATCATGAAAATGAAATCACTTCCCTGTGAGACATTTAATAAATTTGACTAGTGAGAAACCTACTAAAGTCAACTTTTAAACTATTCAACGCTCATGAGGTAAGGACTAAGCAAAGTGTTCCATTTGAATGATATGAAATAAAATGGTTTTGTCGGGGAAACAGGAGACACAATTCTTGTCTTAAATAGTCCACTTATTAGGTTTTAATTTGTGAGTCTCATGATTTAAACCCTAACCACAACATTGTGAATATACTGACCAATTTCCCCTTAGGTCCTGTTGGCAGAGAAGGCCACTCAGAATATTTTGGTGATCGCGTTCATTGTGTACGCCAACAAGCCACCATACACTATGGATGTAGTACGGAAGCGTAAGGATAAGTAGTGTTGGGAGCATGTTGGGAGGGCACTCCGCGAGTGTAAGGATAAGTGGTGTCGGGAGCATGTCGGGAGGGCACTACACAAGCTTAAGGATAAGTGGTGTCGGGAGCATGTTGGGAGGGCACTACACAAGCGTAAGGATAAGTGGTGTCAGGAGCATGTCGGGAGGGCACTACACAAGCGTAAGGATGGTAAGCAGTGTCAGGAGGATGTTGGGAGGGCACTACACAAGCGTAAGGATAAGCGGTGTTGGGAGGGCACTCCGCGAGCGTAAGGATGGTAAGCAGTGTTGGGAGCATGTCAGGAGTGCACTCCGCGAGCATAAGGGTGGTAAGCAGTGTTGGGAGGGCACTACACAAGCGTAAGGATAAGTGGTGTCGGGATCATGTCGGGAGGGCACTACACAAGCGTAAGGATAAGTGGTGTCGGGAGCATGTCGGGAGTGCACTCCGCGAGCGTAAGGATGTTGGGAGGACACTACACAAGCGTAAAGATTAGTGGTGTCGGGAGCATGTCGGGAGGGCACTCCGCAAGAGTAAGGATGGTAAGCAGTGTCAGGAGCATGTCGGGAGGGCACTACACAAGCGTAAGGATGGCTAGCAGTGTCAGAAGCATGTCGGGAGGGCACCACATGAGCATAAAGATGGTAAGGGCGGGGGTGTGAAAGTGTAAGGAGTGGTGAGGATGGAGATGGGAAGGCAGTGTCAGAGTCTCATCTGGAGGGCGGTGCGGGCGCGTAAGCATGCAAAGCGTCTAGGCGGATTACGTGGGCATGCGCAAGCCAATGAGGTGAAATTACCCAAACATTGCGAATAGTGTTGAAATGGGTTTGGGCTTTGAGTGACATTCTCATGTGACACATGTGATGATTGACGTTGTCTTGACGCTGACGTGATGTGACCCACTAAATCCAGTGACTATAAAGTGACACTAACACAACTGAAGCAAGATTTTATACTGACCGCTGTGTGACGTGAAGTCAATCGCCAACGATTGACGCAAGATTTGCCCGGGTGAATGGATGCCATCCATTGAGTAACTTGCAAGTGTTGGGATGACCCAAGAATTTTCTTACAGTAAGGTATGAGTTCATGCAGGTTTTCCACAGATCTGCAAGGATCTGGTACTCTTTGTGCTGCAGTGCATTGTTGTAAGCCTTCTGGATGGATTTGTAAATGTTCACTGAGGCTTCTTGTGGCGGTGGCAGCTCTTCTTGAAGGTAAAATAGTGTCATCAGCTTCAGAATTGGACAATTTATTGTTGTGGAAGTCTTTTACTGACCCTTGTCCTTCTGTATCTGGTTGGCTTCTGCCATAATCATGTCTATAACCTTTTTGGGAGCTGCTTGAGGGCTTATAGCTCGCTCCTGATCTGGTTGAAGGCATATTTTATGATTAAAAAGGTTTGAGAAAGGATATTTACGTCAAAAACTTACTATTTGCCAAATTTTTAGCTTTCTGAAGAGCATTACTGATATCCCAGTTGATCAATTCAGAAGAAATTGGCTCTTGTTGGTTATTCTGAGTTATAATAACAGTGCTTGCAGGAATAATGCCAGTAACTGTGGAGGCTGTTTCAATATTTTCTTGTCTTACCACGTTGTCGGACACTAAAATTAATGAAAAAAAGCCAATTAATTAAAAAATTGGTTTTTCAAAAGAGAAATAAAAAATAAAGCCTCACTTATAATTATAAAAAGAAATTATTTTTAAAGGATTTTTTGAATTATAAGTATTTTTTATATATTTTTAAATTTTTCAATATAAGAAAAAAGATTAAAAAAAGTGAGAGCTTATGTCACAGGTAAAATATCATGGCTGGGTCCCCAAATGTAAGGTGTGTATATGAAACTTTGATAAAATATGAAGTACTTTTCCTGTCCTCAAAATTTTTATAAGGTAAAATTATTTAAAGATAGTAAGAAATAGTATTTTTAAGGAGAAAAAACTCCAATTTTATTGTTTTTAGCTTTGTATGTATAAAACAATAATATAATAAAAATTTATTGTTTTACCAACAATAAAGATTTATCCAAATATACTGCACTAGAGATATTTAAGGCTACAAAAGAAATTTCTTCAAGAGCAATTTCAATTGGAATTAATTGAGCAAGGAAATGCAAGCAATTAATTAAAGAACAAAGTGTTTAAAGAGATATTCAAAGAGAAAACATGCCCAAAAGTGACCAGAGTGAATTTGGAAACAAAGTGACAAAGTTAACAGTGATGAAACATGCTTTAATTCACTTTTGGCATGGTTCAGGGGTAAAAATAATTATAAGAGTTACAAACAATGACTATAATGATCTTTTCATGTAGCCAGAAGTTTGAAAATGTTTAAAAAAGGGTGGGTGGAATCTTTTATTGATTGGTTTAACAGTGCTTAAACTAATTATAAAAGGAAAAGATTCTAACATGAAGAGAAAAGTGGGGCAAAGAAGACATCCTTTTATACCCATCAATTTGCTTACTCCACAAGTAGAATTTACTCTTTTCAGTCGTGGAAAACAGGCTGACAACAGAAAAGGCAATTATGGCATCATTGAACTCTGGTTTAGACCAAAAAAGCGCTGGTTTAAGCCATTTTAGACCCTTAAATCAGCCATTACTATAGCAATACCTTGTCTAGAGCCTTCAAAACACGTCAGAATGTGTGTGAAAGGCTTAGAAACCAGTTAAAGCTGTTTTTACTAACAATTTTTTAAATTAAGGGAAGCTTTACCTTCTTGGCAGCAGTTGAAACTACCCTGGTTGGTATCAAAACCTCATCATCAATTGAGTCACAGACCCTGTGACTCAACTCCAGGCCAAAATTAATGAGCTTTTGCGTCTATTTTGACATCCCACGCCAGTCAGAAAGGATTTTTGGGGTCTAGCTCCCCTTTAGAGCTAGAGTGTCTTTCCCCCCCAGAATTAATCTTTCCAATTTATTTTTTCATTAATTGCTCATCATGTAATACAATTATAATTTACATATGTAATTTAATTGGTTTTTTAATTACGCATCTGTAATAATTGATACCTGATATGTACATTAAAGTTCACTTATGTAATACATGCGCACATTTTGACATTCCAATTGAAAATACTTCCATTCCTCATAGCTTCTAAACTCAACACAACACCTCAATTTTAACACAAAAACTGATGGTTGACACCACATGTGGTGTGAATTGAAGTAAGGTTTTGAGGATTTTCATACTTTTGTACAAAACATACTAAAAACTTAATTTAAACTTATCTAGAGTTGAGTTACAGAAATCTTTTCTGGAAGTGACCCCACTTTATTCTTCATGAGGAATCCAATGGTGTGATAATTTCTTTAGGTTTATTTATTGGATCAAAACTTATAATATATTTTATATAACTTTTTACCAAAAATATTTTAATTTCATAATTTTTATTGAAGATTCATTTTTACTTAATTTTTACAAGGAACAATGTATTTTCATAATTTTAAATTTTACTGTAATTTTATTTTCAAATCATAATTAAATTTTTATTTTCAAATATGAATTCGTATTTATATTTCAGTTTTTCATTTTTATAATATAAATTAATTTATTTTATTTATATTTGTATCTTAATTTATCATTTGTGGTCTTTTGGGTATATGAAAATACCTCTAAGGCTCACAACCATTAGGGTTATCGTTAGATACTCCACAATTCTTCCCATCCTTATTTTTGTTCTGGTGAGGCTTCTTGGGAGATGAGTCTTGAGGATGCCTGAAAGAATTGAATCCGTTGGCTGCAGGCTTTTTTTCTTTATTATAACCCTTTTCCTTCTGCCTCTCAGGGTAGCTGGTATGAAGCTCAAGTGTCATTCCTGCAAGTTCTTGAAGATTATTAAATTACCACAGTGAAAGGCCAATTGGCTCAAAATTATCAAAGCCAAGCCTCCTGTATACACATGAATATAGGATCTTTCTCCCCAATCCCCAATTTATCAAATTAAGCTTTTGAAAACAGCTATTTACAAGGAAAAATGACCACCTTTCTTCATCCTGAAATTGTGCAACTTTTTTTAAGCTCTCCTTACTTCATTGAGATCATCATAAAGAGTTAATTACTGGGTTTCAAACAACCTTCAGTTATTATGGAGGTAAGAAGGCTTTTCATTATAGATATTTTAAAGGTTAGGTTCAATCCACTTCCCACCTCTACCAGTGAGAAAAAAATCATCTTCCTGTCAGAGAAGAAGCTTTCTGAATAATTATGGAAGATTGAATAACATGAGCCCAAGTAGCATCAAAGAAATCAGGTTCCTCCATGGATGGTTTCTTGAAATCTGGGGTCCTGAAATTGCTCCTTGAGGAAACTGCTTAAGTGAGCTGTCCCATTAATTGGCCATTTTCTCCATCATCTTGAGAAAATTTGGTTCAGCTTCAAAGACAATAGGTTGATTAGAAAGTGGTATATTTGGAGCCTGAGGAACTTTGGGAGCATCTTCCAAGGCAGCTTCTACTTCATTCTCATCAGACCGTTCCTCCTAGGACCTTGAAAGATACTAGGGTAGCCACCCAAAAAGCCAGAAAATGATATTTATCTTCTAAGCTTCATACCTCTTCTTCTGGAAGGTTCTTCTCCTTCTCTTTGTGCTAATCTGGCCAAACTTGAACTCATTTGATGAACTGATGGTGTTTGGTCAAGAGGAACCCTTGCTGTAGGAGTTAGAACAGCTTGATTTGATTGAGATATTGTTATCTTGGCTGAGAGGCTATGCTGAGCAGGCATTCTTTGATGAATAAATAAGAACTTGTTGATAATTGAGATTAGTAGAATTAAGGCTTTACCAGATCAACTGAAAATGAGAAAGATTGATGAGAATTTGAGGAATCAATCAAAATGTTGAAGTGAATTGAATGTGAGAAATTCTTGAGTAATAAAAATTAAAGATTAAAAAAATTTTGAATAACTCAATTTAACATTCTTTCTATGAAACGCTTAATAATAGTAACAAATATTAACAGTAATATGACTGTCCTCAGTAGAAAATATAATATAATTAAATATCATAGCCAGAAATTAATATAAATATTGAAATAAAATTGATCATTATTAATCCATTCAATAATAATAAAGTCTTAATAATTATAATTTATTATAATTACTCTACTATCATAGTCACTGGAAGCTATAATAATAAAGATAAGAAAAGCTCTTAATGAGACAATTATATGTGGAAAATAAGAATATTTACCACCTCATAAAAAGGAGAAATCTCACATACACCATGCAGAGATAGATCTTATAGAGAAACTTGATATAAAAAAACTGATACTAGATAAAAAAGATATATGAATTCAGAAAAACCTTACCTATAATATCCATTCAACAGAATAAGTCAAAAAATGACAGTTATAGTATTAAGTAATTCTTATACGCTAACAATACACCAAAAAATTGATTTTAAGGGAATAAAACAATGCTTTTATGATATAATAAGATTGAAGATGTTTCAGAGGACCTTTGTTTATTTAAAAAAATATTTCAAGAGAAAGAATTTAATATAATGAGATTCATTCCTTGTGATTACAAAAACATAATCTGAATTGTATTATTTCAATTATTGATTTATAATTTATAGAGAGTAAAATGACTTAAGAATTACTTTGATAAATAAGATTTAATATAGAATCAAAATATTACCTGTTTAAAATGTCATATTTATTGAAAGATAATTGTTATGCAAAACTTCAGATTTTAAGCTTATATAAGCCTTGAAAGCTCTTAAAACCTTAATTGCAAGTCTGCATATGGGTATTTACCCTATGGCAGCTTGTAATTTCTGTCCAAATTGGGCATAAACAAGCTTAAACTTCAACATTAAATCAAGTTCTAATATTAAAGCTTAAATAAAGTTAAAAAACCTCTGATACAGGTGGAAAACCTTAATTGAGTCCTGTGTATCCCAAATGTTGGGTGCTCTAGCTCTATTTTGCTTTTTTCCTTTGTCCCACCTTCTTGTGGGACTTTGGCCGTTTTATTTATTTCAAGCCATACAATGGCTTTAATCTAATTTTGATTCAGCTCACACAGGATCTACAGCCTGTATGATAAAACCTTAGCCAATTTGGTAAATAAACAGCACACCTTAATTTTAACTAAATTCTCTCAAGTTTGCATAAACCCTATGAGACTTTAAATTTGAGGTTAAAATTAACAATTTAAAATTTTGATAAAAATTGTAAAGATGTATATTGATAATATGAAACTCTCAAACCTTCCAATAACATAAGAAATAACCATTTTTGGGTGTAACATCTTGTGGGTCTACTGTAGATTATTTTTAGTATAGGATTCAAAAATGGCCAAATATTTATAAATTTGTTTATAAAAAAAATCTACACTCATCTTTTGTTATCTTTTTTTTGAATTCATTATATGAGTCTGTTCAATACTAAATCAACTGTATAAAAGCTCTTTTCTGCCTTATGGGTATGTCATACATACTTCACAGGCTCAAATTCTCCAAACTAAAAACAATTGCACCAAAATATTTGATTGAATGGTATAACCCCAATTGAATTGGGAAGTATAATGCACTTTCCAACCTCTATACTTATATTTTGAAAGTATGTAAAGCACAAGCTTCAAACCTTTTATTGAGGAACTGGTCTTCTCTCATGTCTGAATCGTCCGAGAAACATTTGAGAATCAGGTATTTTACTTTCTGAAAGCCAATCAGATTCATTTTGTACATTTCTATATCTTACTAAGTATTCTCTTTCAATTCCCCCCTAATTCTTCTTTATTTCCAGACTTTCAGTATCTTTTTCTCCTCACTCTGATGAAGTGGTGTTACTTCTAAGGGTGTTTCATTCTTCAAACGAAATAATTCCTTATCACTTGAAGTATAATGCTTTACCAGACTAAAAGGGAAGCTTGGATGTTCATTTTCCAATTATACTTTCAGTTTTAATTCAACCCCATTTGTAACATGAAGTGGAAGATGTGTCTATGAAACTGCTGATAATATTACAATTAATAAACAGTAATATGACTGTTCTGATGAAATACAATAATAAATATTATTAAAACCACAATTGAATAGCTAATTAATTAATTATTTCTTTTACATTTTATACACTACTATTGATTGAAACAGTAAGCAGTAATTGTATAAAAGAATCAATTACAAGAAGTATTTAAATAATAAAGCTTCTTTATTAAAATGATAAAGTTATTTTAATATATAGTTATCTTTTGCAATAATACTTATAATTACAATTCTTGAAGAGAAAAATAATAGAGACAAACTTTAATAATTAATAATAAATCACTCCCTAATATTCAGTGAACATTAGAAAGAATATGTTAGAGATTTGGCAGATAATTGTGGATTTAAGGGATCAAAATTCATTTATTACAAGATTAAAACAATATATAGTTGATTTTCCATGATTTCACGTATTTCTGATTGATACCAAAATATTCAAAACTCTTAATAAAAGCTGTGACTAATACTCAATTGTTGGTAATAATGGTATAATTGGATAATAAGATTATATGGAAAAAACAGCAAGAGGAGGCTTCTTTTAAGTAAACAACAGCTCACAGAGGCATTCCATGGAGCCAAATGAAAAAGAATGAGTGAGAACACAATAATAATTTTTGGATTAATAATTGCATCATCTGTTGTCATGTAAGATTATCATAATTACTTAATTGATGCTTTTATGTGACTACCAACCCAAAAATTGTTAGGAATAAAGGGAGTAACAACTGTAAATATTCTTTTATTTAAGAATAACCTTTAATTTTGCAAAGTTATCAATGTTATTGGAAGCTTCATCACAGGTTGTATTTTCTATGAATCTTTGAAGATTCAGTGTTTCATGTGGAATTATCAAAAATGGATGGTAGGTAAAATCTTGAATTTCAATTACAGAACTGTATTTATTTTTAGTTTCTATATGTATCATACCTTTCTCCATTAGTGCTGAAAGCTCCATGAAGATTCATTGGGAGTTGTATTCTTGATGAATTTTTGACATTTTTACCTCATTTCTATGTAGAATTGCAAATAGCACCATATGGTTGGTTTCTATGAGGTGAATAAATGGATACTAGTCCAAAAAGAATTTTTTTACTGTTTTAAGGTTTATCCATGGAAAATAATTGATAATTGACATGGTTATAGGAGTCTAAGCTGATCTTTATCTCAATGCATGTCAAATTAGCATCTTATTTGCAATTTTCTTATGAGTTTATGAGATTTTATCTTGGCAACCAAGTTCCAACAAGGTCTTAGTAACCTAATTGGGTCATAATCAGCCATAGAACCAAGCTTTACAGCTATCAATGCCTTAGAGGCCTCAGAAGTTGGGTGCCCTGACTCTCTTCTATTTCTTTTGTCCCCCTTAGCTATTTTCATGTCAAAAATATAATTTCAGGCTTAAATACTGAGATGCACTATGCATGTATCAAACATTTATGTAAGGATAACACAATTTTAAGTGCCACAAATATACATAACACTATATTCAGTGTATATGTAACATGTGATTTCTCACATTCCCATTATTTTGGCCTGAAATTGAGAAAAACAAAATTTTTCTCAATTATTTTATGTGGTATTGAAGTATTTTCCATATTACCACCTCATAGAGTTAATTTAAGCTTATAAGCTCTATGGAATTACCCTAGGTTAATTTTTGTGTAGAATACAAATTTGGCCTTCAATATATGGATTTACTTACTCACAAAAACGTTTTTCATCTTTTCTGAAATCCAAAATGAAAAATTTTTAAATATATGCATGACTTATGGGTTATTCATAGTTTAGAATTTACTTTCAAGATAATTGTGGCCTATTTGAGTATGTGAAATATATCTCAAGGCTCACATTCCCTCCCACCAAAAAATAAAATTGTACTACAATTTTATTAATGATATCAAGAAGAAAAAGGACCCAAAGGGGTTTAATTTCCACTTTTCAACCCCTTTTACTTACTCAGTTCAAGTAATTCAAATCACATTTATAGACATATTTAGGCTTGTGGCCTTCTTTCATGTCTGAATCTTCTTAAGAATTTCTGATTCTGCCAGCCATTCATCTTCATGTACTGGATTTATATATCTGACAAGATATTCTCCTTGGGTTTTACCCCTAAGTCTCCTTTCCTTAATGACTTTCTTCATCTTTTTGTCTTTACTCTGTTCCATTGGTGGTACAGTCAAAGGAGTCGGATTCCTTATAGGACACAATTCTTTGTCAGCTGGATGATAAGGCTTTATCAAGCTGACTGCGAAGGTGAGGGTTTTATTTTCTGATTGGCCACTCAATTACACTCAAGCTGAATTGGTTCCATGTAAGGCAAAAATAACAAAAGGTACTAAATAGGAATATTCAAGTTTCTCTGGGCCTTTTATATTATTAAAATTCAAGGCTGAAACTAGAACTAAGACCCCTACTTTGAAGTCTGGTACTTTATGAATATTGTCCAAATTCTGTTTTGCATTGTCAAAAGCATCATTAATGCTTTGTTTTGCATGATGTTTCCCTTTATCAAGCATTATATTGAAGCTGAAAGCTGTAGGATGGATTTTAATTGAGTCCTTCCTTAGTGTTTCTTCTGGGAGTATTGGATTACATCCTTTTTCCAACATAGCAGAAGTTTGACCTGTGGAAGAATGGACTGATGTCTTATATGCCAATTCCAATGCAAGTATCAGAGTGAACCAGTCATGGTGAAAGCCATCTGATTGCTTGAATTAAAATCCATAAGCAAATAATCTCCTGATCATGTCCTCTAAAGTTTGAATCATTATCTCTGCTAGCCCATCTGTTTGAGGGTTATTGGCTGTAGAGAATGAAAACTTGGTCCCAAAAAGTCTATGAAGATTGGTCCAAAGTGCAGATGTGAATTTGAGATCTCTTTCACTTATGATATTGTTAAATAACGTGAATTAGAAATAACTCTAATCCATAGAAGAAGAGCTGTATCCATAGTAGTGTCATCCTTATGACATGGTTAAAATATGGGAGTCTTGCTATATTTGTCCACAATGACTACACAAGCGTTATACCCTCTTTTACCACTTGGAGGAAGTGCTGGGACCCAATCCATGAGAACAGCTCTTCAAGGGAGTTTTGGTTCTTGAATATGGATCACAAGTCCAAATTTCTTGCCTGTACTCCTGTTTACTTTTGGGCATCTGTCACAGGTGTGGCAATATTCAATAGTCTCTTTTATCCAATATAGCCACCGTTCACAGTTTTTCACTTTTTCAAGTGTTCTGTGTTTTGACAGGATTCCATAATAAATGCTATCATGACATTCATGAAGAATGGTATTGATAAGCAATCTACTTAAAACAAGAATGTTTGGTTCTGTGGTAAATTATGCCATGAAACAAGTTAAATTTTACTTCAAAATAAGAAGTTTTCCATGTTTCATCTAGTGAATTAACCAAAGACGTATCTTTGCAGTCTTTATCTAACAAGGAATTCAAGATATGGAAATTCCTGTCCTGCTTGTAAGATTCTCTGACTTCTTCAAATAATTGAGTACCAATATTATTTATGTTAGTTTATTTAATTGTAATCTGTGATTCTTCTTCCATAGGTACATAAGCTGGGCTATCAGGCGTATTGTCTAATTCCCACCTACTAAGTCCATTAGCATTCTTATGAATAGTTCCTGCTTTATGAGCTATAGTCATTCTACCTCTATACTTTTTAAAGGCTATTTTCCATCTCAACATATGTCTTCTGGGAGCTTTCATGTTAAGAATTTATGTCAGCCTGTGACTCAAAACCAGAGCACAAGCATGATAGCCAAATACCATAAATCAATGGTATAGCCAAGATACCATCAAAACATGGAGCTGAGCCAAATCTTCTCAACAGGTATCAAAAGAAAGAGGAAACCCATCATTTTCCAAATACACAAGTCCAGTAATTATACAACAAAGAATAACAAAGTTATTCCTGCTCAAAGTTGTTGTGGATCATAAACCTTAATTTTCACCTCTCATCTGGAATACAGAGAAAGGGGCTTAACCCCATCAAATGGGTATTCAAAATGAGGCTCTAACTCAGGGCTATCCAAAGGTACTAACCAAACTCAGCTAGCACCATAATTGCAGAAGGTATGACCAAAATAAGGTCAAATAAGGGTGAATAAAATATTCACCTCACATATAGCTTATACAGTTTTAGTGTGAGATACCCAAAGTGGGGTATTTTTGGAAAGAGCGCAATTAGGGCTATCTGATGGTGTAATCAATTTCCCCATATCTCATCTAGAGAAAAACTCATAGGGCAAACAAGCTCCATACAGTTTTTGAGCAAAACATACATATGTACAAAAAATCTTGTACATGGCATAACTTTCCCATACTTAATGATAACCATATGAAATGAGGTACCATTGTGTAGAGCACATCCAGGGCTACACAATGAGCCAACTTTGAGCTTGATATATCAAAAACTGACAAAGGTATGGCAGTTTGAAGCTGAAATTTCCACAGTTAGACCAACACAGTCTTACTGTGGGATATTCTCCCATAAGTATGATTATAAGGTGTCAAATAGACAGAGAAGCATGTTTATACTTCAATAACTCATAATTAATTAAAAACTGGGGTCCCATACAGGTTCTGTACAGAATTATACACATCATACACATCAGGAGAGGGTCATGTGGTCCCCAGATGAAAATCTTCGCCCTGTATTGGTGAAAACTGCCCAGATGTGGTTTCAGAAACACATCTGAGCCCAATACAAAGCATACAGGCAATATGAAAACCACAAACCAGTACTCTGAAGTGGAAACCTCTTCACTCCCTCTACCTGGATGGTCTAGAGGGCAATCCCACCCCATTTTAGGATAAAAGGAGGCCTTTTCTCCACCAGAAAAGGTTTCTCCATTCTCCTCTTGAATTTCTATGTATTAAAACTGTCAAAAACAGCTATACTCCTGGGAAATAACAGGGCTATATTATAGACTTTCGTATTGTAGACTTTATTATTGTAAAGCAACAGGTAAAGCTGCACCCAGGGCTTTCAACAGTGCTCACCACCACTAATAATCATTAGTAAAGTGCTTTTATTTGTTTGAGCCTATTTTTAAGATTATTATCAATGTCACAGTCATATTTTAGGTTTTAAATACTCTTTATTGTCACCTCTTCATGAGCTCACCCTGACATTTTGGGGGCCGGGCTGTGTTTTTTTTTGGATTTTGGACCTTTTTACATATAAAAGTGAGTTTTTTCTCTTATCTTTGATTTCTGACACCTTGTGTCTTCTTTTTTCGGCATAATATTATTAAAAACTAATTATAATATATATCTTATAATTATTTTTTGGGTGGTATATGTCATATACCACAGGGTTTGTTCCTTTTTGATTGCCTTTTTATGTGAGCCTTGAGGTATATTTTACATACCAAAATAGGCCACAATTATCTTAGAAAGAAATTTTGAATTATGCATAACTCATAAGTCATGCATATATCCAAAATTCATCATTTTCAATTTCAGAAAAGATGAATAACTTTTATTGAGTAAGTAAATCCATGGATTTAAGACCAGATTTGGATTCTACACAAAAATTCACCTAGGGTAGCTCCATAGAGTGAATAAGCTCAAATTAACTCTTTGAGGTGGTAAAATGGAAAATACTTCAATACCACATCATCAATACCACATAAAAGATCCGTGAAAATTTTTGTTTTTCTTAATTTCACGCCAAAATAATGGGAAAGTGAGAAATCCCATGTTACATATACACTAAGAATAGTGTTATGCATGTTTTGAGAACTTAATATCATGGTATTCTTACATGGACTTTTGGTACATTCATAGTGGATATCTCACTTTAAGCCTAAATTACTATTTTGACGTAAAAAATAGGCAAGGGGGACAAAAGACATCAAAGAGAGCCAGGGCACCCAACTTCTGAGGCCTCAGAGGCGTGGATAGCTCCAGAGCATGGATCCATGGCTCATCTTGGCCCAATTGGTAAACTAAAACTCTTTGGGAACTTGGTTACCAAGTTACACCTACTGTAATTATAAGAAAATAGCAAATAACCTGCTATTTTGACGTGCCAAGGAGGTAATAAGCTACTTAGGCTACTGTAACCACGTCAATTCTTGATGACTTTCCATGACTAGACCCTAAAAGAGTAATTAAAACCCTTTTGGGATCCATATTCATTGATTTACCTCATAGCAACCAGCAAAATACTGCTATTTGCAATTCTATGTAGAAATGAGGTAAAAACTTCAAAAATTCATTAAAAATACAATTCTTAATGAATCTTTCTGAAACTTTCAGGACCAATGAAGAACTGTATTATCTATGGTACAACCAAAAATAATTACAGTTTTACTAGTAAAATTAAAAGTTTTTCTTACAGTCTATCTTTGACCATTCTACGTGAAACACTGAATCTTCAAAAATTCACAGTAATGAAAACCTGTGATGAAATTGGCAATAACATTGATAACCTTGAGAAATCAATGATTATTGTGGAATAAAAGAAGATTTACTGTTGTTAATCCTTTTATTCTTAACCATATTGGGGTTAGTAGTCACGTAAAAGCATCAATTAAGTAATTATGATAATCTTACGTGACAACAGATGATGCAATCATTAATCCAAAAAGTTTTATTGTTTTCTCACTCACTGGTTTTTCAGTTTGCTCCATGGCACGCCTCTGTGAGCTGTTGTTGACTTAAAAGAAGCCTCTTCTTGCTGTTTTTTCCGTATCATCATCTTATCAATTTATTAAATCATTATTACCAACAAGTAAGTATTAGTTAAAGCTATTCTTAAGTGTTTTAAATCTTTCAGAATCAACCAGAAAGACGTGAAATCATAGAATCCAACTATATATTGTTGTCATACTGTCATAAATCCTTTTGATCCCTTAAATCCACAATTCCACGTCAAATTTCTCTACTCTTATCTATCAATAAGTTCTTTGGAGTATTAGTGAGTCATTTATTTTTAATTGTTAAAGTCTTTCTCTAGTAATGGTTTTCTTCAAGGATTATCTTTATAATTATTCTTGTAAAAGATAATTATATATTAAAATAATTTTATTATTTTAATAAAGAAGTTTTTATTATTAAATTCTTGTAATTGATTCTTGTAGACAATTACTGCTCACTGTTATAATCACTAGTAGTGTATAACACGTGAAAGAAATAATTTTATAATTATTTAATTGTGGTTATAATAATATTTTATTAATATATTTCATAAGAACAGACATAGTATTGTTGATTAATAGTAATATTATCATCAGTTTCATAGTCAAATCTTACATTTGGGGGCCTGGCCGTGTTTTTTGAACCTTGTACCCTTAATTAATATATTTTTAAGCTCTAAAATATATTAATTGAATATTTTTTCTTTCATTTTAAAGTTAAAATAATTCTTATTTTTGAAATTGTTTTGGAAATCTTTTTCATTGAGGAATTTGGTTTAATTTTATACTGTTTTACACGTGGCTTTTTCACATCCAAAAACTTATAAAATTATTCTTTGAGTTACTCTGAATTAATTTTCATTCAAAATCTTAAATTTTAATTTTTTTTCTTTAAAAAGAATAATTTTTTTAATATTAAAAAATATAAAACTTATAAAAAATCTTTAAAAAAATATTTTAAATAGTATAAAAAATATTTTTTTCTCTTTTAATAATTTTTCTAGTGTCTTTAATCAAATACTGTGCAGCTGGCAACAGACTCAGTAAAAGATATATTACTAGCCCAGAATCTTCAGAAGCAGAATCTGAGGAAAGTATTGAGGTGCAAATTGCTAAAAGAGGCACCTTATTTAATTCTGAATAGAATAAATTACCACCAAAAGGTGTGTTTTTATCTTTATTTTTACTCTTTATCCTTAAATTGACGTAAAAATGGTGCATACCAGAAATGGAAGCAACTATTCAGTCCAACCAGATGGATGTGGACAAGGAAGAGGCAAGACAAAATCCAGAAGTGCCAAGTCTTCCACAAGAAAGACACATTTGGAGGATGCCAGAGTTGCCCCCCATTCCCCAAGGTCTGTACCAACAGATTTTGACCTGAATTCAGAGCCTGAACTGATTTATGGTAATATTTCCAGGGCTGAACCACTTTCAGGTGGCAGCAATAGAAATATATCAATGCCAGTACAAAAGCTGGTTCAGAGCAGCCAAGGAAGAGGAGTGGGAAATCTGCCCAAGCCTTTGGCAGGGGGCCATGAACTCCTACTTACACATCAAGAGCTTTCTGGGTCAGGAGAAGACCATAGAACTCTTAGGAGGATGGAGCCCCCTGTCTTGCAAAGACAAGGTCAAAACAATAAAGAATTGGTTGAAGAACCAAAGTCTTTTATCCATAGACCAGAAGAAAGAGTTGGAAATGACTCCAGCTTTGGAGACAGAGGCACCAGTGGCGTCTACCAGCTCCAAACCAGCTCCAGAAGTGTCCAAGGACAAGCCCAAGGGACCTCAGAAGAAGCAGAAAGGTCCCAGGAATCATCAAGGCAAAGGAAAAGGCAAAGCCAATTGGCACAGACCCTACCCACAAGGGTACAGGATCCCCAAACTGGAGCCTTCAGCCATGGACAGTGTCTTCAATATGGCCAGAACTCTGATGGAATTCACAGCCAAGGAGCAGGAAAGGATGAACAGAAACTTTCCACACAAATAATTGGTGTACAAACTAGTATTCATGTAGAAATTGGTAAACTTGATAACAAGTTAACTAAAATTGCATCAGATATAGTTGAATTAAAGAAAAATGACAAGAAATACATTGAATTACACCAAGTGACAAATGCCAAACTTGACTTAATTACCAATTCTTGCATAAGAATTGAAAACATGTGCCAAGTTCAACATGAGGAAATGGAAGATATTTTTAAAATGAATGATAAACTTAAGATTCTACAAGACCATGTCTTGAAGATAGTTGAGAACACCAATCAATTTGCTATACATTTAGCAAAAAGTGACAGTGAAAGGCAAAAGTTGAAGAATGAGATAATTGCAAGTGTGGAACAAATTCATAAGAATCATGAACCACATATGCCAAGACATTCTACACCTTTAACTGAAGAAAAACTCTCTGTTAAAGAAAGTCTTACACCATTATTGGGAGAAAATGCCTACTCTGCAAGAGATATTCCCAAAATAGAAGAATGGCCAACATTCTCTGGTGAAGGAGAATACAACCATATTGAATTCATCAGGACTATTGATATGTTGCAAGAAGACTTTAATATACCTGATGAAATCATAGTGGGAAAATTACGCTATTTGTTTACCAGAACTGCAAAGAAATGGTATTACAAAATGAGGATTGATCATGGTAAACATGACTGGTCTTGGTGGAAATCTGAAGTGATTACCAAATGGGCTAATAATTCTTGGAGGTTTAAAATGGAAAATGCTTTTGAAAGTGCCATTTTTAACTCAGAAAAAGACAGACCACTTACTTGGTTCTTCAAAGAAAAAGACAGACTATCTGCTTTACACCCAGATATGTCTGACACTATGACTAATATGAAAATATTAAGAAAGTGTGGAGGAGGACTGGAACATGCTATCAAAAGCAGATGCGTGGAACCTTGTTCAACAGAGGACTACATTAATGCTATGGAAGATATCATTACCAGGACAAGAATTGGTAAGACTTGGATTAAAAACCCATTAGAGTCCAAAATAGTCTCAAAGATTCCTAGAGAGGAAAGAAGACCAGAAAGACCTGTCTTGAAGTGTCATAAATGTGGAAGTACTTCACATTTAGCCAACACTTGTCCTAAGAAGACAAAGATCAATGAAGTTCAAGTCATTGAAGAAATTCAGTGTACTGAAGAGAAAGAGGAGTCTGATCAAGATTCTGCAGTCTCTGAAGATACACCAGTGGAGGACTATCCCATTGAGAACATTTCAGCTTTCTTTGAGGTCACAGAAGTCCATACCCACTTGCCACAGTACAGTGAGGATTGCTGCAATCTGATCAATATCGAAGATGCCAGAATGTGTAAAACAAAACCTGCTAGAGGAAAGGGTTATACTGCTGGGGCATCCTGTATCACATCAGTTCTGATGAGTGATATTGAAGCCAAAGTAAATTTGGATACAGGGGCATTTTGCACTTGTGTGGGCAAAGATTATCTCCAAATTATACTTCCTGAATGGAAAAACTATCTATTACCAATAGAAGGTGTACAATACAGTAGTGCCAGTAACAATATGTACCCCCTGGGCATATTGGACACTAATATTGTATTCCCACATCCAGCAGGAAGTGTAAGAATGAAAACTGAGATTGTAGTAATGGATAATTGCACATCTCAGCACATCATTCTTGGAAATGATTACTTAAATATTTATTGTATTGATATAAATAACCATAAAGACAGATATTTCACAATTGGAGATAACAAGAGACAAAAATTTGCTTTCTCCAATATGCCAAAACAGATAGCTGTAGTATCTTCTGTCAAGGATACTTACAAAGATGAATTTGTGACCAATCAACTTGTTGAAGCACAAATTAATCAATCATTGTCACCAAGGATGAGGAATGAGCTTATTAATGTGTTATACACATATAAAAATGCATTTGCCTCTGATAATGAACCATTAGGCGCTATAAGAGGACATGAAGTTGATATTACTCTTAATATTGACAGACCATATCCTCCAGTACTTAGAAGACCAGCTTATCCAGCCAGTCCCAGAGCTAGAGAAGCCTTGGAAAAACATATCCAAGAGTTGATCCAACTTGGTGTGCTAAGGAAAGTAGGCCATAATGAGGAAGTTGAAGTGACAACACCTGTCATTATTGCATGGCATAATGATAAGTCAAGAATGGTTGGAGACTTCAGAGCATTGAATACCTACACAGTTCCAGATAGGTATCCAATACCTAGAATTCAAGAAACCTTGACTCAATTGTCTAAAGCCAAGTATATAAAATCAATGGATGCATTGAAAGGCTTCCATCAAAATGTTTTGATGCCTAAAGCTAAGAAATTACTTAGAATTATCACTCACTGTGGTCTTTTTGAGTATCTTAGAATGCCATTTGGCATTAAAAATGCTCCATCCCATTATCAAAGGATGATTAACACCATCTTTCCTACAGAATTGTCTGAAGGATGGCTTATCATTTATATTGATGATATTATCATATGTTCTGATTCATGGTCTTTGCACCTTGAAAGACTTGCAAGAGTACTTCATAAATTTGCAGAAGTGAACATGAAAATTTCACTTAAGAAATGCAATTTTGGTTTTGAAGAACTCAAAGCATTAGGACATATTGTTTCTGGTTTAAGCTTGGGTATTGAAAAAAACAAAGTAGCAGCAGTGTTACTTAAACCAATACCCCAGAATAAAAAAGAAATGATGTCTTTTCTTGGGTTTGCCAGTTACTATAGGCAACACCTGGAAGACTTTGCAATTCTAGCCAAGTCACTTTATAGAATCTGTGATCAACAGACTGTATTTGAGATGACACAAGAGAGAATTAAAGCTTATGAGAAGATAAGGAAAGCCCTTACAGAAGCACCTTTACTCCTCATGCCTGACTGGAATATTCCTTTTAAGTTGTACATTGATGCATGTGGAGATGGATTAGGGGCAGCCCTACATCAAGTCCAAATTATTGATGACAAACCTACAGAAGGACCAGTTTGTTATATCTCAAGACAAATCAAACCAACAGAAGCCAGATATGGTGCAAGCCAAATGGAGTGCTTATGTTTGGTATGTGCACTTGAGAAACTACACTATTATCTTAATGGCAGTGTTTTTGAAGTGATAACTGACTTTAATGCCGTGAAATCACTTCTTAACATGAAAACTCCCAACAGACATATGTTGAGATGGCAAATAGCCATTCAAGAATATAGAGGAAACATGACTATAGTTCATAAAGCAGGAAACATTCACAAGAATGCTGATGGACTTAGTAGATGGGCTTTAGCCAACACTCCTGATAACCCAGCTTATGTACCTTTGGAAGCTGAACCACAGATTCCAATTGAAGGAATTAACATAACTGATATTGGGACTGAATTCTTTGAGGAGGTCAGAGAATCTTATAAACAAGACAAGAATTGCCATATCTTGACTTCCTTATTGGATAAAGACTGCAAAGATACATCTTTAGTTAATGCACTTGATGAAGTTTGGAGAAATTCCTATTCTGAAGGAAGATTTCACTTGTTTGATGGAATCATTTACCACAGAACAAAACATTCTTGTGTTATGACATTGTGCAGTAGATTACTTATCAATACCATTCTTCATGAATGTCATGATAGTATCTACTCTGGACACCTGTCAGAAGACAGAACACTTGAAAAAGTGAAGAATTGTGCATGGTGGCCATCTTGGAGAAAGGAAACCATTGAATATTGCCATACCTGTGACAGATGCCAAAAAGCAAACAGGAGTACAGGCAAGAAATTTGGAATTATGATCCATATTCAAGAACCAAAATCCCCATGGGAAGTTGTTCACATGGATTGGGTCACAGCACTTCCTCCAAGTGGTGACAAAAGTTATAATACTTGTTTAGTCATTGTAGACAGATATAGCAAAACTCCCATATTCTTACCATGTCATAAAGATGACACTGCTATGGATACAGCTCTTCTTTTATGGAGTAGAGTTATTTCTCATACAGGGTTATTTAAGAATATCATAAGTGACAGAGACCCCAAGTTCACATCTGCACTTTGGACCAATCTTCATAGATTGTTTGGAACTAAGTTATCATTCTCTACAGCATATCACCCTCAAACAGATGGGCTAGCAGAGAGGATGATTCAAACTTTAGAAGACATGATCAGGAGATTTTGTGCTTATGGATTAGAATTCAAAGACTCAGATGGCTTTACCCATGACTGGTGCACTCTGATACCTGCATTAGAATTGGCATACAAGACATCAGTCCATTCTTCCACAGGACAAACTCCTGCTATGTTAGAAAAAGGATGGAATCCAAGACTCCCAGAAGACACACTGAGGAAAGACTTGATTGACATTCATCCTACAGCTTCCAGCTTCAAATTAATGCTTGATAACGTAAAACACCACGCAAAACAAAGTATGGATGATGCTTTTGATTATGCAAAACAGAAGTGGGACAAGAGTCATAAAGTACCAGACTTCAAAGTAGGGGACTTAGTTCTAGTTTCAACCTTGAATTTTAATAATATCAAAGGCCCAAAGAAACTTAAAGATTCTTATGTAGGACCTTTTGTTATTGTTGCTTTACATGGAACCAATGCAGTTCAAGTGGAATTGAGTGGTGAATTAGAAAATAAACACCCCACATTTCCAGTCAGCTTGATAAAACCTTATCAACCAGCTGACAAAGAATTGTTTCCTTTAAGAAACCCAACTCCTTTAACTGTACCACCTGTGGAACAGAATGAAGACAAAAAGATAAAGAAAGTCATTAAAGAAAGGAGACTTAGGGGTAAAAATCATAGAGAATATCTTGTCAGATATAGAAATCCAATACATGAAGATGAATGGATGGCAGAAACAGAAATACCTGACTCAGATAAATGCTTAAGAATATTTAGACATGAAAAAGGCCACAAGCCTGAATATGTTCATAAATGTTCTTTTAATTACTTGATTTAAGTAATGTAAAGGGGTTGGACAGTGGAAATTACCCCCCTTTGGGGCATTTTTCTTCTTTATACCATTGATAAAATTGTAGTACAATTTTATTTGTTTGTGAGAGGGAATATGAGCCTTGAGGTATATTTTACATACCCAAAGAGGCCACAATTATCTTGAAAATAAAATTCTGAACTATGCATAACCCATAAGTCATGCATATATTCAAAATTCATCATTTTTGATTTCCAAAAAGATGCATAACTTTTTATTGAGTAAGTAAATCCATGGATTTAAGGCCAGATTTGAATTCTACACAAAAGTTCACCTGGGGTAGCTCCATAGAGTGAATAATCTCAAATTAACTGTTTGAGGTGGTAATATGGAAAATACTTCAATACAACATAAACAATCTGTGAAAAAATTTGTTTTTCTCTATTTCACACCAAAATAATGGGAATGTGAGGAATCCCATGCTACATATACACTAAGAATAGTTTTATGCATGTTTTGGGCACTTAATATTATGGTATTCTTACATGCACTTATTTTGATGTAAAAAATGGGCAAGGGGGACAAAAGACATCAAAGAGAGCCAGGGTACCCAACTTCTGAGGCCTCTGAGGTGTGGACAGCTCCAAAGCTTGGATCCATGGCTGACCTTGGCCTAATTGGTAAACTAAAACTCTTTGGGAACTTGGTTACCAAGTTACACCTACTGTAATCATAAGAAAATAGCAAATAACCTGCTATTTTGACGTGCCAAGGAGGTAATAAGCTACTTAGGCTACTGTAACCACGTCAATTCTTGATGACTTTCCATGCCTAGACCCTAAAAGAGTAATTAAAACCTTTTTGGGATACATATTCATTGATTTACCTCATAGCAACCAGCAAAATACTGCTATTTGCAATTCTACGTACAAATGAGGTAAAAACTTCAAAAATTCATTAAAAATACAATTCTTAATGAATCTTTCTGAAACCTTCAGGACCAATATAGAACTGTATTATCTATGGTACAACCAAAAATAATTACAGTTTTACTAGTAAAATTGAAAGTTTTACTTACAGTCCATTTTTGACCATTCTACGTGAAACACTGAATCTTCAAAAATTCACAGTAATGAAAACCTGTGATGAAATTGGCAATAACATTGATAACCTTGAGAAATCAATGATTATTGTGGAATAAAAGAAGATTTACTGTTGTTAATCCTTTTATTCTTAACCATATTGGGGTTAGTAGTCACGTAAAAGCATCAATTAAGTAATTATGATAATCTTACGTGACAAGAGATGATGCAATCATTAATCCAAAAAGGTTTATTGTTTTCTCACTCACTGGTTTTTCAGTTTGCTCCATGGCACGCCTCTGTGAGCTGTTGTTGACTTAAAAGAAGCCTCTTCTTGCTGTTTTTTCCGTATCATCATCTTATCAATTTATTAAATCATTATTACCAACAAGTAAGTATTAGTTAAAGCTATTCTTAAGTGTTTTAAATCTTTCAGAATCAACCAGAAAGACGTGAAATCATAGAATCCAACTATATATTGTTGTAATACTGTTATAAATCCTTTTGATCCCTTAAATCCACAATTCCACGTCAAATTTCTCTACTCTTATCTATCAATAAGTTCTTTGGAGTATTAGTGAGTCATTTATTTTTAATTGTTAAAGTTTTTCTCTAGTAATAGTTTTCTTCAAGGATTATCTTTATAATTATTCTTGTAAAAGATAATTATATATTAAAATAATTTTATTATTTTAATAAAAAAGTTTTTATTATTAAATTCTTCTTGTAATTGATTCTTGTAGACAATTACTGCTCACTGTTATAATCACTAGTAGTGTATAACACATGAAAGAAATAATTTTATAATTATTTAATTGTGGTTATAATAATATTTTATTATTATATTTCATAAGAACAGACATAGTATTGTTGATTAATAGTAATATTATCATCAGTTTCATAGTCAAATCTTACATTTTACATGGTTCAATCACCACAGAAACCCTTATTTTTGGCATGTTTTACATATTTAAACACTCTAAGCCATGAATATAGTCCTTTTTTTAATTAAAAAAGGACACCCCTTATTGTAAAACCAACAGTTGTGGTGTGGCTGTGTAAGATGTGTCTATGAAACGTTTGATAATATTACTATTAATCAACAGTACTATGACTGGTCTTATGAAATATAATAATAAAAAATTATTATAACCACAATTAAATAATTCAAGAATTATTTCTTTCACTTGTTATACACTACTAGTGATTATAAAAGTGGGCAGTAATTGTCTACAAGAATCAATTACAAAAAGAATTTAACAATAAAAACTTCTTTTATTAAAATAATAAAACTATTTTCATATATAATTATCTTTTGCAAGAATAATTATAAAGATAATCCTTGAAGAAAACTATAATTAGAGGAAAGCTTTAAGAATTAAAAATAAATCACTCACTAATACTCTAAAGAACTTATTGAAGGATAAAGAAAACAGATTTGACGTAGAATTGTGGATTCAATGGATCAAAATGATTTTATAGCAATATTACAACGATATATAGCTGATTTCTATGATTTCAAGTCTTTATGATTTATTCTGAAAGAATAAAACACTTAATAAAAGTTTAACCAATACTTACTTGTTGATAACAATGATATAAAGGAATAATGTGATGATGATGATGATTTGAAAAAAACAGCAGGAGGAGGTCTCTTTCAAGTCTAAGACAGCTCACAGAGGCGTTCCATGGAGCAAACTGACAAACCAGTGAGTGAGAAAACAATAAGAAATTTTGGATTATTGATTTCATCATCAGTTGTCACGTAAGATTATCACAATTTCTTAATTGAGGTTTTTACATGACTACCAACCCATTTATGGTTAAGAATAAAAGGAGTAACAGCTTTAAATTGTCTTTTACTCAAAAATAATAATTGATTTCCCAAAGGTATCAATTTTATTGGAAATTTAGTCACAGAATGTATTTTCTGTAAGTTTTTAAAGATTCTGTGTTTCACGTAGAATCCTCAAAAATGGACTGTGAGTAAAACTTTTAATTTTACATATAGAAGCATAATTCTTTTTGGTTTATATATGAATTCTACAGTTCTAAATTGGCTTTGAAAGTTTCAGAAATATTCATTGAGAATTGTAGTTTTAATGAATTTCTGAAGTTTTACCTCATTTCTACGTAGAATTGCAAATAGCAGTCTATGGCTGGTTGCTATGAGGTAAATCAATGGATACTAGTCCAAGAAGGGCTTTAATTACTCCTTTAGGGTTCATCCATGGACAGGAATTAAGAATTGACATGGTTACAAGAGTCTAAGTTGCTCTTTACCTCCTTGGCACATCAAAATAACAGGTTATTTGCTATTTTCTTATGATTTACTGAAGTTGTAACATGGTAACCAAGTTCCCAAAAGGTTTTAGTTTAACAAGTAGGCCAATATCAGCCATGGATACAAGCTTTGAAGCTTTCCATGCCTCAGAGGCCTCAGAATTTGGGTACCCTGGCTCTCTTTGATGTCTTTTGTCCACCTTGCCTATTTTTTATGTCAAAATAACATTTTAAGCTTAAAGTGAGATATCCACTATGGGTGTACCAAAAGTGCATGTGAGAATACCATAATATTAAGTGCCCAAAACATGCATAACACTATTCTTAGTGTATATGTAACATGGGATTTCTCACATTCCCATTATTTTGGCATGAAATAGAGAAAAACACAAATTTTCACAGATCTTTTATGTGGTATTGATGATGTGGTATTGAAGTATTTTTCATATTACCACCTCAAAGATTTAATTTTAGCTTATTCACTCTATGGAGATACCCTAGGTGAAATTTTGTGTAGAATCCAAATCTAGCATTAAATCCATGGATTTACTTACTCAATGAAAGGTTATTCATCTTTTCTGAAATCAAAAATGATGAATTTTGGATATATGCATGACCTATGGGCTATGCATAGTTCAGAATTTATTTTTGAGATAATTGTGGCCTATTTGGGTATGTAAAATATACCTCAAGGCTCACAGGTTGGGTACATTGTTAATCTCAATTACCCTCTTACATAACCACTTTTTCAGATTATACTTTCTAATTAAAAGCTAATTGGTGAGATACTGGTATAAAAACAGTGTGCCAGATATCTGTAAGCTGTATTTCTGACGTGAAATTGTTGATCCAATTACACTGTCATAATACAAGGGCACAATATAGAAATATATTTCCCCAAGGCCATTCTTAGACGTGCAAACAGCATTTTAAGAAGTCTTAACTGACAATAAGCGCTATTTTTCCTGTCTGATTCAGTGGAATAAAATTACATCCCACTAGAAACCCAGTACCACGCCAGCATACTAGTTACACCCTCAGAACCAGAGGGAAGCAAGAGCAAAGGAAAGAGACAAAGTGGAGGCCTTATAAAAGCTAAAATGTGGACAACCATCTCCACTCAGAGGAATAAAAAACCATGAAAATCTGCATCAATACAAGGTAAACCAACCTTAACAACTTGTACAGGGAAGATTACAGTCATTAACCCAGTTTTAACCTCTAAAGGTAAATTGCCAAAAGCAGCAAACAACAAATTTGTACAAGGCACAGTCAAAGGTAAATACCCTAAGATCATAAAGTTTTTGACTGCTTGAAAACACTAATATGTCACCTGCACACCTCAAATACCTTGGTTTCCAAAGGCACCAGCCAGAGAACAGAGAAGGCTTGTCCAGAACGAGAAGACCTGGAAGAGGACACCTTGGACACAGTGGTGGATGGCAAGACATTGAGGGAAATCATACCCATTCTGAAATTAACATTCCAATTCAACAGAAACCTCAAACCAGAGGTCTGGAAAGATATGGATAAAGTTCTTCAGCTCCACCAACTCCTCAAAGACCTTTTTCAATGGAGCATGGACAACAAGAGGTTCAACCTAGAATCCCACTTGGCAGAACTTGGAGCAATCTGCCAGAAGATCTGTCGCAAAGAAATAGACTTCAGAGACCTCATGGTAATCACCAAAGGTTGGAAGCCCACCAGGAAGTTCGGACTCCTGGAGGTGAGGGAAAACAGGATAAGGGAGAATCAAGCCACTATCCAAGCTATAGAAGAACAACTGACCCAGACCAGGCATGATCAGATTCCTTCAGGCTCACAAGGAGTAGACCAAACCAGATCTCCAGTGGCTTCACACCATTCAGGAACCAACAGATCAGGGGCCAAGAGTCACCATCCTTCACAATCCCAGGAGGTTTCTAGGAGAAGACAAGAATACAGGGGCAAAAACAAGACCACCTTCAACCAAAGGAAGAGAGAGTCGGACCCAATGATCCAGAAGCTGTTGGATTTGGTGAAAGAAGTGCACAAGAACCAGAAGTAGTTGTACATAAGTCAACAATCAGTACTACTCTCAATAGAAATATTACCCCCACTCAGTTAGAATATAAGGTTGTCACACCGGCGAGTAACTTGAAAAGTGATGCACTGTGGTTACAAATGTCCCAATTTGCTGAGCAAACTCAAAAGCCTTTTGAAGAACTTGAAGCAAGCCATGAGAGGATGAAAGCATTAACAGACTCCATGGACAAAATTGTTAAAACTCTTCAAGAAGGACATGCTCAATTGAGCAAAGCCTCTGAAGAAACCAACAAAAGACTGAATCTAGTCTTTGAAGGACAACACCACAGAAAAAGGGACAGGGATTGTCTGGATCAAGACATAAAAAACAGTTTAATGTCTACCATGACATGAAGCCCCAACCACAAGGCCATGCTATGGATAATCCATATCACCAAGAGGACATCAAACTAGATGCCATGTTGGTGAATAAGGCAATATCTCAATCTCAATACCAGGATGGAGATAATATGTCTTATTCTGAGAAGGAATCCTTAAAACAGCTTCCTGAGGCCTCAAGCTGGCCCAAATTCTCTGTTACAGGAGAATATTATTATATGGATCTCATAGATTATACTGATGGCCTCTCCATTGATAAACCAAGCATACCAGACTACTTGATTACTGCTAGACGTAATACAGAATCTAAAGGAAATGCTAGTATTTGGTACACAGAAATGAAAGAAATCCATTGCAGGAGAAAATGGCTATGGTGGAAGAGTCAGATCATCCAAAAGTACAGAAATGGTAATTGGACATGCAAAAGACCATTTCATTTGAAAATGACAAGTATTTGGTGGAAAAAGATCCATATGAATGGTGTCTTAGGCAGTCTAGAAGGCTCAAAGCCATTGATCCTCAAATGAACATTCAGATGAGAAATCACAAACTCCTGACACAAATTCCAGGAGAACCGGAGCATGCAGTAAAATGCAGATGCAACCAAAATTGGACTCTAGATGACATAGAAAATACCTTACACAACATAAGGAGAGCAACAAGTATAGGGAAATATTCCCCATATAAAAGCAGTTGTTTCAAAGAGAAACAACCTTTCAGGTGGAATTCAAAGACAAAAGAAAAGAAAGAGTGGCAGAAGGAACTAAGAAGAAAAATTATTGTCACAATTGTGGTTCAACAGACCCCTATGCCAATAACTGTCCAAAGGCCAAGAAAAAAGTGTATGCCATTGAGAAAGTCCCAGAGGAGGAATCCCCCACAGAGGATTCTGAATCAGACTATATGGGAGATGCAATCAGAGAACAATCTGATGAGGAGCAAGACCCAAGAGAGGAATTTCTAATGGAATAACAAGAGGAAACACAACTAGAAATCCAGGACATACAGTTGGAAGCAGGCATGCCACAAGACACTGCCAATAAAACCTTGTGCAAGCATATACAGGATGCATAGACATTCCTGGTCCCAGAAACCAAAGGAATGGCATACATACATGGGACAGCCACAAAAATGACTGTTTGCATTGACAATGCTCAACACCCATTAATCATTGAAAGTGGGGCACACTGCTTCATAGTGGCCAGAAACTATCTGGATCAACACTTCCCAAATTTAGGAAACCAACTCTTGCCAACCAAGGCAGAGAACTTCAAACATGCATCAGGGAAGATTACATCCATTGGGAAAATTATCAAAGAGATAATTATACCCCACAGGAAGGGTAATATCAGACACAACCCAGAGTTTGTAGTGCTTGATGATGCCCACATCCATATGTTCTTACTGGGGACATATTACCAGTGGATATATGGCATTGATATTTAAAAAAGTAAAAACAGGCAAATTACTATCGGTACCAACAAGGAAAAGAGATTTTCACTTGATATATACCAGATATTTGCCCAGGATCCTCTGGAAGAACTACTGAATGAATTCAGAGGGGGCCAGTTCAGCACTAACCTCACCAGTAAACATAAACTAAGTTTGTTGAAGATTCTAAGAAAGAATAGACAAGCATTTGCAAGTGGTGAGGAACCATTAGGCAAAATTAGAGGCCATGATATAGAACTATATCTGGAGGTGGAAAGATGTTATCCACCCATTCTCAGGAGATCTCCATACCAAGCAAGTCTGGAGACTAGGAAAGAAATTGGAAAACACATCAATCAACTCCTAGACATGGATGTCATCAGAAAGATTGGACACAACAAAATAGTGGAAATCATGACTCCTGTCCTGATCACCTGGCATGATGGCAAATCTAGGCTGTGTGGAGTTTTCTAAGCTCTGAACAACTACACAAAAGCTGACAGGTACCCTATACCTAGGATACCTCATGCCTTAGACAAACTGGCAAAAGCCAAATACATACCCAAAATGGATTGTATGAAAGGGTTTAGCCAGAATTGAGTTAAGCTGAACTCCATGAAATTACTTATAATAATATTCCATATGGGCATATATGAGTACACCAGGATGCCATTTGGAATCAAAAATGCACGAGCCCACTTCCAAAGGATGATGGATACAATATTTTGAGATGAAATATTGGAAGGCTGGATGGTAGTATATATTGATGACATCATTATATACTCAGAGGCATGGGAGGACCATGTGCAGTACATAGACAGAGTCCTCAGTACATGCACACCGATCAATCTGGAAATTTTACTTAAGAAGTGCAATTTTGCCCACCTAGAGCTACTAGCTCTAGGACATAAAGTGTCAGGTCTTAGTCTGGCAATAGACCAGACCAAAGTAGAAGCAGTACTGCAAAAGCCAGTATCAAGAAACATCAAAGAGATGCAATCTTTCCTTGGGTTTGCTAGCTACTATAGAAACCACATCAAGAATTTTGCCCACATAACTAGTAGTTTATACAAGTTATGTTCAAAAGATGTAGTTTTTGAAATTACCAAGGAAAGAAGGGATTCATATGAGAGGATCAAACATGAACTCACAAATGCACCTGTGCTCATCTTACCTGACTTTGAGCTACGATTCAAGTTATACATAGATGCATAATTCAGCCAAGGCTTAGGAGCAGTCCATCACCAGAGACAAATTGTAGATGGTGAACCAAGCGAGGGGGTAATATTCTACATCTCCAGGAAACTAAAGGATTCAGAAGCCAGGTATGGGGCCACCCAGACTTAATGTCTATGCGTATTCTGGGCTGTAGGGAAACTCCACTATTACTTGAAGGGTGCAGTCTTTGAAGTTTACAAATTCTGAATAGTCTTGAAGTCTTTACTGAACATGAAGACTACCAATAGACACATGTTGAGGTGGCAAATAGCCATCCAAGAGTATTGAGGCAATATGACCATCATATACAAAGAGGGTGAACGTAATACCAATGCAGATGGCCTCAGAAGATGGCCACTAGATAATGTCAAAGGCAACCCAGCTTATGGCCCTGAAGTAGTAGCCAAGATCCCTATCCATTTGATGGAAATAGATAGGAGGAAAAACTTCATATTTTCTGAATGGGCACCAGGAAGTGGTACCCAAGACAGTGGAGACACTGATTTAGAAGGAACAGAAACTCCCATATTGGGAATAATTTCCTCACAAATTCATAATGAATTTTTCAGTGCAGTAATGAATACATATGCCAAACGCCAACAGTGTGGCATACTGTTGCAACTCCTTCAACAGAAGTACAGGAGCCCAGAACTGGAATCCCAGTTAGAGGAACCCTGATTGAGGGACTATAAGGACAATAAGTGTTTCCTTATAGATGGCTTGATATACCATAGAGAGAAACATACCAGTGCACTCACAGTAGTAGACAGAGACCACATATCCTTGATCCTGCAGGAATGCCATGACTGCCCCTATATGGGACACATGATTGAAGACAGGACCAAGGAAAGGGTAGCTAGCACAGCTTGGTGGCCCAAATGGAAAAAGAGTTTAGTGAATATATCAACACTTGTGAAAGATGCCAGAAGGAAAATAGAAAAAATGGGAAGAAGTATGGACTACTTCAACACATAGAAGAACCCACAACCCCATGGGAAACCATCAATATGGACTGGGTTACAGGACTTGTCCCAGGGGGAAAAGAAAACTTCAATTCTTGACTGATCATAGTTGATAGGTTCAGCAAGAGTGTGAGGTTCCTTCCATGTCACAAGGAAGACACAGAAATTGACACTGCCTTGTTATTTTGGAATAACATGATATCCACCTGTGGAGTCCTTAAAAAGATCATCAGTGATAGGGACCCAAAATTCACATCAGAATTTTGGACCAACTTGTATGACATGCTTGGTACTAAAATTGCATTCTCCACAGCTTACCATCCACAAACAGATGGCCTAGCTGAAAGGATGATCCAAACCATGGAGGAAATCCTTAGAAGGTTCTGTGCATATGACATGGAATACAAGGACCACAAAGGATACACCCATGACTGGGTTATGCTTCTAATAGCAGTCCAACTGGCTTATAATAATTGCCAGAATTCTATCACAGGGAAATCACCTTCACTGGTAGAAAAAGGGTGGAACCCCCTGTTGCCTGTGGATCACTTAAAGAAGAATCTTCTCACTATCCACCCCACAGCTAAGGACTTCCATGATATGAGGAAGAAGGCTTGTGACACAGCTTCCAAATGAATAGCTTAGTCAAAATAATACAACAAACAGAGGTGGGACAAAACACACATGGAACCTGACTTCAAAGAAGGGAACCAAGTGTTAGTGTATACACTAAACTTCAACAATCTTAAGGGACCAAAGAAGATGAGATAATCATTTGTAGGGCCCTTCAGTATCAGTAAGCTTATAGGGAAAAATTCAGTCAAAGTCAGACTCACAGAGGAATTTTCTAGTAAACACCCAATATTCCCAGTGAGTCTGGTTGAGCCATACTTCCAAGCAGAGGGGTATTATTTCCCCTCCAGGAAGAAGAATCCCACTCCACCACAAACCGTGGAAGTGGAGAACTCCCCTGGCCATGTGAAGGAAATCATAAAGGTCTGGAAGATTAGACTGAATGGTAAAGACCAGAGGCAGTACTTGGTCAGATTTAGAAACTAGATAGCAGATAAAGACAAATGGTTGGCTGAAGATGCCATACCAGATGGGAACCTTCATCTGAGGGGATTCAGGGCCTCTAGAAGGACTGAACAGTTTCATCAATGATGAGGCTTTCTAGAGGGAGGGTATGTCAGCCAGTGACTCAAAACCAGAGCGCAAGCATGACAGCCAAATACCATAAATCAATGGTATAGCCAAGATACCACCAAAACTTGGAGCTGATCCAAATCAGCTCAAAACTTATTAAAAGAAAGAGTAAACTAACCTATTTTCAAATACACAAGTCCCATCATCATAGGACAAATAATAACAAAGTTATTTCTGCTCAAAGGTGTTGCTGAGCATAAACCTTAATTTTCACCTCACATCTGAAATTCAGAGAAAGGGGCTCAACCCCCTCATATGGGTATTCAGAATGAAGCTCTAAATCAGGGATATCCAATGGTACTAACCAAACTGAGCTAGCACCAGAATTACAGAAGTTATGACCAAAATAAGGTCAAATAAGGGTGAATAAAATATTCACCTCACACCTAACTTCTACAGTTCAAGTGTGAGATACCTAAAGTGAGGTCTTTTTGGAAAGAGAAAATTAAGGGCTATCTGATGGTCCCATTCATTTCTCTATATCTAATCTAGAACAAAATTTCTTTGGTAAACAAGCTCCATACAGTTCTTAAGTAAAACATATATATGTACAAATAATCTTGTACATGGCATAACTTTGCAATACTTAATGATAGCCATATGAAATAAGGTACCATTGTGTAGAACACATCCAGGGCTACACAATGAACCAACATTGAGATTCATATGTCAAGAACTGACAAAGGTATGGTAGTTTTCAGCTCAAACTCCCACAGTTAGACCAATACAGTCTTACTGTGGGATACTCTCTCATAAGTATTATTATGAGGTGTCAAATAGACAAAGAAGCATGTTTATCCTTCAATAAACTGTAATTCCTTTGGCACTGGGGTCCCATACAGGTTCTGTACAGCATTCTATGCATCATACATGTAAGAAGAGGGCCATGTGGTCCCCAAAAGAAAGTTTTTACCCTGTATTGGTAAAACTGCCCAGATATGGTTTCAAAAACACATCTAAACCCAATACAGAGCAGACATAAACTATAAAAACCTCAAGCCAGTAGTCTGAAGTTAAAAATTTATCACTTCCTCTATGTGGATGGTCTAGAAGGCCATTCCACCCCATTTTAGGATAAAAGGAGGCTTTTTCTCCACAGGAAAAGGTTACCCCATCCTGATCTTTAATTCTTACATAGTACAACTGTCAAAAACGGTTATACCCTTGGAAAATAACCAGGATATACTATCAACTTTATTATTGTAACCCAACAGGTAAAGCTATACCCAGGGATTTCAACAGCCTCACCACCACTAATAATCATTATTAAAGCCCTTTTATTTTATTTGAAACCTATTTTTAACATTAATATCCGTGTCACAGTCATAGTTTAGGTTTTAAATACTCTTTATCATCACCTTTTCATAGACTCACCCTGACAAGTTATTTCAGGGAATTACAGTCAGTGATCACTTCAAAAACATTGCCATCAAGATAATAGTGTGATTTATCAAGTGCCCATACCTAAAATAAGCATTCCATTTGACTTGCACCATATCTGGCTTCTGCTGGTTTGATCTGTCTTGAGATATAGCAAACTGGTCCTTCTTTAGGTTTTTCATCACTGATTTGGACTTGATGTAGGGCTGCCCCTAATCCATCTCCACATGCATCAATGTACAATTTGAAAGGAATATTCCAGTAAGGCATGAGGAGTAAAGGTTCTTCTGTAAGAGCTTTCATTATCTTCTCATAAGCTTTAGCTCTTTCCTGTGTCATCTTAAATACTGTCTGTTGATCACAGATTCTATAGAGTGACTTGGCTAAAATTGCAAAGTCTTTCAGGTGTTGCCTGTAATAACTGGATAATTCCAAGAAAAGAAATGATTTCTTTCTTGTTCTGGGGTATTGGCTTAAGGAACACTGCTTCCACTTACTTTTTGTCAATACAAAAGCTTAAACCAGAAACAATATTTCCTAAAGCTTTAACTTATTTAAACCAAAGTTGCATTTCTTGAGTGAAAGTTTGATATTCACTCCTGCCACTTTGTAAAGTACTTTTGCAGGTCTTTCAATTTGTAAAAACCATTAGTCTGAACATATGATTATATCATCAATATAAATAATTATCCATTATTCAGGTAGTTCTGTGGGGAAGATGGTATTCATCATTCTTTGATAATGTGATGGAGAATTTTTAATACCAAAGGGCATTCTAAGACACTCATAAATGCCAAAGTGAGTGATAATTCTAAGTAATTTCTTACTTTTGGTCCTTAAAACATTTTGATTCAAGCCTTTCAATGCATCTATGGATTTTGTATACTCGACTTTAGACAATTGGGTCAAAGATTCTGGGATTCTAGGGATTATTTACCTATTGGGAACTATGTAGTTATTAAGTGCTCTCAAATCTTCAAACATTCCAGATTTATCATTGTGCCAAGCAATAATAGCAGGAGTTGTCACTTAAACCTCCTCATTATGGCCTACTTTCCTTAGTACACCAAGCTGTACTAACTCTTGAGTATGTTTTTCCATGGCTTCTCAATCTCTGGGACTTGCTTGTTAAGCTGGTCATCTAAGTACTGGAGGATATGGTCTCTCAATATTAAGAGTAATACCAACTTCATGTCCTCAAATAGTGCGTAATGGTTCATTATCAGAAGAAAATTTATTTTTCTATGTGTATAGCACATCAATAAGCTCATGCTTCATCTTGGGTGATAATGATTGATTAATTTGTGCTTGAACAAGCTGTTTAGACACAAATGTTTCCTTCTAAGCATTTTTATTGGAAGATACTATGGATATTTGTTTGGGCATATTGCAAAATGGAAATCTTTGCTTTTATTTTATCTGATTGTAAAATATCTGTCTTTATGGTTATTGATTTTAATACCATTAATATTAAAAGAATCATTTCCAAGAATGATATGTTGAGATGTACAATTGTTCATTACTACTACCTCTGTCTTCATTCTCATACTTCCTGCAGGATGTCAAAATACAATATTAATATCCAATATGCCAAAAGGGTACATTTCATTACTGGACTACTAAATTTCACACCTCCTATAGGTAATAGATGGTTTCTCAATTCAGGGAGTATGACTTGAAGGTAGTATTTGCCTATAAACGTTAAAAATGCTGCTGTGTCCAAGTTGACCTTAGCTTCAAAATCATTTATCAAGATTGATGTAATAAAAGATCCTCCAGAATTGTATCCTTTTCCTCTAGCAGGTTTAGTCTTACACATTATGTAATATTGGATATTGATCAGGTTATAGCAATCCTCCCTATACTGTGGCAAGTGAGTATGGACTTCTGTAACTTTAAAGAAAGCTGTGATGGTGTCAATAGAATAATCTTCTACTGGTGTTTCCTCACAGAATGTAGAATCTTGGTCAGATTCTTCTTTCTCTTCAGTACACTAAACTTCTTCAATGTCTTTAACTTGATTGATTTTTTTCCTTTTTGGTAAAAGTGATAGCTAAATGTGAGGTGCTTCCACATTTATGACACTTCAAGACAGGTCTTGCAGGTCTCTTATCTTCTTTGGAATTCTTTGGGATCATTTTGGACTGCATAGGGTTTCTAGTCCAATTTTTACCAATTCTTGTCCTAGTAATGATATCTTCCATCAAATTAATGTAGTCTTCTGATTAACAGGGCTCCACACATCTGCACTCAATAGCATGTTCTAGTTTTCCCCACATTTCCTTAATATTTTCAAATTCATAATAAAAACAGACATATCTGGGTGCAAAGCAGATAATCTATCTTTCTGTTTGAGGAACCAAGTAAGTGGTTTATCTTTTCTTCAATTAAAAATGGCACTTTAAAAAGAATTTTCCCTTCTAAACCTCCAAGAATTATTGGTCCATTTGGTGACTAATTCAGATTTCCACCCAGACCAATCATTATTTCCATGATCCTGTCTCATTTTGTCATACCATTTCTTTGCAGTTTTGGTAAACAAAGATTGTAATTTACCCATTATTGTTTCATAAGATACATTAAAATCTTCTTGAAACATATCAATTGTTCTTATGAATTCAATGTGGTAATATTCTCCTTCACCAGAGAATTTTGGCCATTCTTCTAATCTGGGAATATAGTTTGCAGATATTGCATTTTCTCCTAGAAAAGGGACCAAAATTCCATTCAAAGAATGTTTCTCTTCAGTAAAAGGTGTGGAATTTCTGGGAATATGTGGACTTGGTTCATAATTTTTATGAATTTTTTCCACATGTGCAAGTATTTCATCTTTTAATTTCAGCCTCTCACTGTCACTTCTCGCCAGATGTGTGGCTAATTGATTGGTATGTTTAACTATTTCTAAAACATGATTTGTTAGAAATTTAAGTTGTTCATTGATGGCTTTAGTGGAAATTTCTTTGATTTAATCATCTTAAACTTGACATTTACTCTGAATTCTGTCACATGTTCTGCAAATTATATCAAGTCTGTCAATTTTAGAATTTTGAAATTTAGCAGAATCTGTGTCATTGTTTTTGAAGTCATTAACATCTGATGTTATTTTAGCTATCTTTTCATCAATTTTACCAAGTTCTACATTAATACTATTATTAAAAAATTGTATTTCTTGTATTATTTTCATGGAAAAGTCCTGTTCATCCTTTCCTGCTCCTTGGCTGTGAATTCTATAAGGGCTCTTGCCATATTGAAAACAATTTCCACTGCTGGAGGCTTCAATTTGGGGATCCTGTACACTTGTGGGTTAGGTCTGTGCCAATTGGCTTTGCCTTTTCCCTTGCTTTGATGACTCTTGGGTCCTTTCTGCTTCTTCTGAGGTTCCTTGGGTGTGCGTTTGGACATTTATGGAGCTGGCTTGAAGCTGGTAGATGCAACTGGGCCTTCTTTCTCCAAGGCTGGATTCATTTCCAACTCCTTCTTCTGGTCTATGGATAAAAGACTTTGGTTCTTCAACCAATTCTTTATATTTTTGACCTTTTCTTTTCAAGACAATGGGCTCCATCCTCCTAAGAGCTCTATGGTCTTCTCCTGACCTAGAAAGCTCTTGATGTGTGAGTAGGAGCTCATGGCCTCCTGCCAAAGGCTTGGGAATATTTACTACTCCTCTTCTTTGGCTTCTCTGAACCAGTCTTTGTACTGGGACTGATATATTTCTATTTCTGCCACTTGGAAATGGTTAAACCCTTAGAATATTACCTTGACTTAGTCCAGGCTCAGATTTCAAATCAACATTTGTGGGTAAAGACCTTGGGGAATGGGAGGAAACTCTGGAATCCTCCAGACATGTCTTTCTTGAGGAAGACTTGCCATATCTGGATTTGGTCTTGCCTCTTCCCTGTCCAAATCCATTTGGTTGGACTGAATAGGTGCTTCCATTTCTGGTATGTACCATTTCCACACAAATTTAAGAGCAAATGAAAAATAAAGACAGAAATCACACCTTGTGGTGGTTGTTTGGCATCTTCTGTTCTTAATAAAGTTCCTCTTTTGGCAATTTGTACTTCAATTCTTTCTACAGATTCTGGACTAGTAATATATCTCTTACTGAGCTCATTAACAGCTGCACTATATTTGATTAAAGACACTAAAAAATTTGATAAAAGAAAAAAAATTACCATTTTTTATGCTTTTGAAATATTTTTAAGATTTTTTATAACTTTTATTTTTTTTAAATATTGAAAAATATGATTCTTTTTAAAGAAAAAAAATTAAAAATTAAGAATTTGAATTTAAAATTAATTCAGAGTAGCTCAAAGATTAATGTTATAAGTTTTAGGATGTGAAAAAGCCACATGTAAGAACAGTATAAAATCAAACCTAACTCCTCAATGAAAAATATTTCAAAGAGAATTTCAAAAATAAAAGAATTTCAACTTTAAATTGAAAGAAAAAATCATTAAGTTAATATATTTTAGAGCTTAAAAATATATTAATTGAGGGTGAAAGGTTCAAAAAACACGGCCAAGACCCTAAATGTAAGATGTGTCTATTAAACTGCTGATAATATTACTTTTAATCAACAGTACTATGATCGTTATTATGAAATACAATAATAAGAATTATTATAGCCACAGTTAAATAATTAATCAATTAATTGATTCTTTCACTTTTTATACACTACTAGTGATTATAAAAGGAAGAAGTAATTGTCTACAAGAATAAATTACAAGAAGTATTTGAGTAATAAAGCTTCTTTATTGAAATAATCAAACTATTTTGCCATATAATTATAATTATTGAAGAAAACAGATACTAGAGAAAAGCTTCAAGAACTAATAATAAATGACTCACTAATATTCAGTGTACCTTAAAAAGAATATGTTAGAGAGATTTGGCGGATAATTGTGGATTTCAGGGAACAAAATTGACTTATAACAAAATTAAAACAATATATAGTTGATTTTCTATGATTTCACATCTTTCTTATTGATAATGAAAGATTCAAAGCACTTAAGAAAATCTGTAACTAATACTTACTTCTTGGTAATAATGGTATAATGAGATAATAAGCTTATTTGAAAGAAACAGCAAGGGGAGGCCTTGTTTAAGTCAAAAACAGCTCATAGAGGCATACCATGGATAAAACTGAAAAACCAGCTAGGGAGAAAACACTAAACCCTTTTGGATTCATAATTTCATCATCTGTTGTCATTTACAATTATCATAATTACCTGATTGATGCTTTCATGCAACCTGTGAGCCTTAGAGGTATTTTCATATACCCAAAAGACCACAAATGATAAATTAAGATACAAATATAAATAAAATAAATTTAGGGTGTTGGTAAACACATGTAAGCTTTTAGTAAAAACACGTAAGCCCTTACGTGTTTTTACCAATTTATGGTAAAAACACGTAAGTTTCTGGTAAAAATACGTAAGTGACCTTAATTTCCAAAAAAAATTCCTCAGGCTCAGTTTTGAGGTTTTTTTTAATTTTTTTTTGCCATATTTTTCCCGACTTGGCATGTCAATAAGCACAAATTTTTTTAAATTTTTTTTTTTGCCAAATTTCACAAATTTGGCCAATATGCCAAAATGGCATATTTTTTCAAAAATTCATTTAAAATCTTCCCACTTATGAATTTGCTTCATTTTTTTTAAAAATAAAGGGTTCAATGTGAAGAATAAAGAACCAGAATCCCATAATTTTGGGAATTTTTTTGGGTGGGACAAGTGAAGGCGCAAAAAGAGTTTTTTTTTCAAATGTTTTTTCCCATCATTGTAATATGCCTATTTTTAAAAAGTGAATTTAATAACTTCCCACTTATGAATTTCCTTCATTTTTTTTTTAAATTGAAGGGTTCAATCTGGACAATAAAGAACCAGAAGCTCATGAATTGGGAAAATTTTTTGGGTGGGACCACAAGTGAAGGCGCAATGGGTGTTTTTTTTTAACTGTTTTTTTTCTTGTGTGTAATATGACTATTTTCAAGTACAAAAGTTCCACATGTTTGATAAAAAAGGAGACTGAGGTGGGATTTAAGCAAAAAAAAAACTGAGGAGGGGGATAATTGGCATAAATTGTATATACAAAAATCATTCAATCAGAATCAACCTCCAAAATAGTGGGTTTTTTCTGAGAGGGGGGAGGAAGATTGGACAAATACAACATTCTGTGTTTCTTAAATTTATCAGCCCACCCCAGGGCTTGTTTTTGGGCATGAATCTCCCAGTTCACAGTAATGGGGGGGACTGGATAAACTTTAGAAATGATGATGTCCAATGGAACAAAATGAGCACAACTATTCAAGAAGCAGATGAAAATGGGGGGATTATCATTTGGAGGACAGAAATAAGGGAAAAAGGAAAAAGATTGGGCTGTGGAATAAAAGAAAACTGGTCTTTTATACTTATTTGCAATTGGATCCCCCATGTCAGGAATGGACATCCACTTTCTTTTTGGAGCCTGGCCAACATCTTCATACCATTCAATTCTTTCCAAATAAGAGGATACTGAGGGAATTAAGGTGTTCATGGCTTCATAAAGGTCTTGATTTTGGTGAATTTCTTCAGCCAAGTCACCTCTGACATCAGCCCATTGATCTTGAGTCTTGTAAATGAAGTGGGATACTGTTCTGTAGCCACAGTTTCCATCACCCTGGACATTGATGGCCTTGAAGGTGTATTTCAATATAAACTTGGGCAAGTCTTCTGAGCCAGTTATCTGATAACATAAGTTCAAAAAATGAATAAATATCAAAATAAACAACATAAAATTACATTAAAAAGAATCAGAAACTCACAAACAGCTTGAGCATTCATCACTTGTGTGATAGTTGCTTTGACAATGCTCACAGGTCAGGTCAATTGCATCATAGATATTCAAGCTGGTGGCAGGCTTGTGTGATTTTCTTTGTGATGTTTTGCTTCCAATTTCCAATCTTCTGGACCTTCTAAGGGTTACTTCTGATTTATTTAATTCAGTTGCTGAGGGTAGTGAATCTGATGAACTGATGGATTTAGACAATCAGTCCTCAGAATCTTCAGAATCTTCAGAATCTTCAGATGAGTCCACTTCCATAATTGGAGAGGGGACATTTGACTGGGATCTGGAAGTTGTTGTGCTGGTCACTTTTGATGGGGGTCTTCCTCTTCTCTTGGTTTGACTCTCAATGATTTCAAATCTTGAAGGTTCTCTTTTGTTTTTATTCTTGGCTCCTTGGGGTCTTCCACGGATATTCTTGCATTCTAGAGGGTCTTCATAATATTGATCATCCTCTTGACTCTTGGGAATTTGATCAAATGGGACTTTTCCTGTCAAAACATCTTGAAAATGTTGGAGTATTGGGGTGATTTCTGCCATTGGTCTTTGAAACAGGTCTTCCCCAATGTCTTCAAATATTTTCTTGGCTTCATTCTTTCTTTCTTTTTCAACACTTTGATCATCACCTTGAAAACCAGTCTGAGAAGAATATGACAAGTAAAATCAGTTAATAAGAAAAAAATAATAAGAAGAAATTAAAAAACCCTCACAGGCAAATTCAAATGCCACTGAGGATGGAAGTCTGATAATTCAAGCCTTTGGCGCTTGGCAAATGCCTTTTGGGTCTTATGCTTGCAAGGAATGCCTTTATAATTGTTGTATTTGTTGGTGCATTTTTCATTTGGAGGAAATTTTGTTTTGAAATTTTCAAAGGCAATCTGAAGAGCATAATGAGACACCTTGCCATTGAGGGCACAGATGTGTGGAGGAAAATTCTTGACATGGACAATCATTTCTTTGGAGATTCTGTTGATAATTTCAATAAATTGTTTTCTGAATGCCATGTGGAGTGCCCTGACTACCTCCAGGAGAGTACCAGTGGACTTTTGTAGCCAAAGTTTAACCATGGCATGGGCACCTTCAACTCTGGAGGTGGAGCCCACACCCAGGTGGCAATGGTGGTTTGTCCAGGCTGGCACATAATACTCCTTTAGAGGAAGCCAAGTATTTTCCAAATACTGCAAGACCTCAGCATTTTTAACTTGCTTTTGAAGCTTCTTCCAGTTGTCTTTGAAAGACTTTTCAGTGGGTGAATACATAAGCTGAGAAAAGAATCCCAAAGTCATTAATAAAGACAATAATAAGAAAAAAAGTGAAATAACATGAAATAAAATGAAGAAGTATATTACTTGATTCCAAAGGCCCATAAAATTTTCAAAATCAGTTCCATGACCAATTTTCTTCATGCAATGAGCAGATACATCCTTGTTGATGTTCCAAATGCATAGCATGACTTTGGAGTCTGGGAAGAGCTTCTTAATAGAGTTTTTCAAGGCCAGATCCCTGTCAATAACATCAACTGGGGGGGACAAGATTGGTGTTGTTGAGGACCTTTTCAATGTATTGATTTAATGCCCAAGTATATGAAGTTTCATTTTCATTCTTCATCAAACAAAAAGCCCCAGAAAAGGTCTTATTTGTTGAGCTGAATCCAACAATATGAAAAAGAGGCTTTTTGTACTTATTGGTTTTATAAGTACAATCCATAAGAATGACATGAGGAAAGCCATGAAGAAGTTTTATGGCCAGGGGGTGAGTAAAAAACAAGGAGGTAATGTGTCCCTCAGAATCTCTTGCAGAGGACCAAACAAAATTTTCTTCTTTGAGAGTGTCAATAAGAGCATCAATGGGCCTTCTGCCTTTCAGTTTGTCTTTCTTTATTTTCTTGACTTGGTTATAAATGTCTTGAAGGATTACAGGCCTGTCAGACTCCCTCTGGCTGCATAATTGGGCCTGAATTTGCCTTGGCATGAGGAGTGATTCAGACATTTGAGCAATTTGGGATGTTTCTTGCTCATTGAATTTCCTGAAAGCAGGATGTGCCATGATATTTTCAGTGGCATCATGGCTATGTTCAGGATTTTTGACTTTAAGAGTCCAAGTGGTGCTCTTGGCATATTTCCTGGCATAAAGTCTAAAAGGACAGTCAAGATTTCTTGAGGTGACTGTTTTGGAGGGGCTTTTGTTGGGATTTGGGGTGCCAGACCTATCACAACATATTTCAATTTGGTTGTGGGTCATATTGGACCTCAAGGTGGACACAGCATACCCCTGAGCCCTGGCAACATTATGCACATGTTGCCAAAGAAGCTCAAGGGTCTGAGATTCACCTTCAGTGGGGGGTTGGAGCATTTTTGAATGAAAAATATGTGTAAAAGTGAAAAAAAGGGGGGATTTGGGGATTTGGAATGGGGTAAGAACCTTTCGAAGTGTGAAAAAGAGGTGAAAAAAGGTGTGAAAAATGAACAGAAGGGGTTAAGAGTGAAAGAAAGTGGTTTAAATATGGGATTAATGGATGAGGGAAGGTAAAAAATTGGAAATTTGGAGGCTTGAAAGCAGGTTGTTGTGGTGGAAAATGCAGTCTTTGGGTGAAAAGCTTTGCAAAATGGCTTTGGTAATGCTGTTTTTCCAAAAAAGAAAAATGTTTTGGGTTGGGGATAATGTGGATTGTTGGGGTGTTTGGGCTTTTTTTTTGGGGGGGGGCTGGGCAAAAAAATCTGAAACAATTTGGAGTTAGAGAGGTTTTGTGGGGAAAAAACCTCTTTTGGGCATGTTTTGGCCCAATACAGGCATTGTTGTGTTTCATTTTTAATTAAAAATGGGCCCAGGGCACCCCTTACGTGTTTTTACCAAATTATGGCCAAAACACGTAAGTTTTTAGTAAAAACACGTAAGCTCTTACGTGTTTTTACCAATTTGCTTATGTGTTTTTACCAATACCCTAAATTTATTTGTACTATAAAATAAAAAAAATTGAAATATAAATACAAATTTATATTAGAAAATCAGAATTTAATTATAATTTAAAAATAAAATTACAATAAAATTTAAAATTATGAAAATACATTTTTACTTGTAAATATTAAGTAAGCATTGATTTTTGTAAAAAATTATGAAATTAAAATATTTTTGGCAAAAAGTTATATTAAATATATGATAAATTTTCATCCAATTAATAAACATAAAGAAATTATCACACTATTGGATTCCTCATAAAAAATAAAGTGGGGTCACCACTGGATTAAATTTCTATAACTCAACTCTAAATAATCTTAAATTAAGTTTTTAGTATTTTTTGTACAAAAGTATGAAAATCCTCAAAACCTTGATTTCATTCACACCACATGTGATGTTAACCATCAATTTTGTGTTAAAATGGAGGTGTTGTGTTTAGCTTAAAAGTTATGAGGAATTGAATATTTTCAATTGAAATGTCCCAATGTGTGTGTGTATTACATAAGTGAACTTGAATTTACATATGAGGAATCAATTATTACAGATTTGTAATTAAAAATGCAATTGAATTAAATTTGTAAATTATAATTTTATTACATGATGAGGAATTAAAGAAAAAATGAATTGGAAAGATTAGTTCTGGGGGGAAAGACACTCTAGCTCTAAGGGGGAGATAGACCCCCAAAATCCTTTCTGACTGGCATGGGATGTCAAAATCTATGCAAAAGCTCATTAATTTTGGCCTGGAGTTGAGTCGCAGGGTCTGTGACTCAATTGATGATGAGGCTTTGATACCAACCAGGGTAGTTTCAACTGCTGCCAAGAGGGTAAACCTACACTTGAGTTATAACAATGTTATTAGAAACTGTTTTAACTTGTTTCTACGCCTCTGACACCCATTCTTACGTGTTTTGAAGGCTCTGGACCAGGTATTTCTATAGTAATGGCTGATTTAAGGGTCTAAAATGGCTAAAACTAGCACAAATGGCTTAAACCATCCCTTTTTTGGTCTAAACCAGGGTTCAATGATGCCATAATTGCCTTCTCTATTTTCAGACTGTTTTGAACGACTGAAAAGAGTAAATCCTCTTTCTGGAGTAAGAAAATTGATGGCTATTAAAGAATGTCTTCTTTGCCCCACTTTTCTCTTCATGTCAGAATCTTTTCCTTTTATAATTAGTTTAAACACTGTTAAACCAATCAATAAAACATTCCAACCACCCTTTCTTAAACATTTTGAACCTTATAACCACATTAAAAAATCATTATAATCATTGTTTGTAACTTATATAATCATTTTTACCCCTGAACCACCCCAAAAATGAATTAAAGCATCTTTCATCCATGTTAGCTTTGTCACTTTGTTTCCAAATTCACTCTAGTCACTTTTGGGCGTGTTGCCTCTTTAAATATCTTTTTAAAGACTTTGTTGTTTAATTAGTTGCTTGCAGCTCTTTGCTCAATTAATTTCAATTGAAATTGCTCTTGAAGAAATTTCTTTTGTAGCCTTAAATATCTCTTGTAGAGTATTTTTGGATAAATCTTTATTGTTGGTAAAACAATGAATTTGTATTATATTATTGTCTTAAACTTACAAATTTAAAAACAATAAAATTGGCGTGTTCTCTCTTTAAAAATACTATTTCTTACTATTTTTAAATAATTTAACTTATACAAATTCTGAGGACAGGAAAAGTACTTGATATTTTATCAAAGTTTCATATCCACACCTTAAATTTGGGGGCCCAGCCATGATATTTTACCCGTGACATAATTTTTTACTGTTTTTAATCTTTTTCTCTCATATTGAAAGATTCAAAAATATATAAAAAATACTTATAATTCAAAAAATCTTTAAAAAATGATTTCTTTTTATAATTATAAGTGAGGCTTTAATTCTCATTTCTCTTTTGAAAAACCATTTCTATTTAATTAATTGGCTTTTTTCATTAATTTTAGTGTCTGACAACGTGGTAAGACAAGAAAATATTGAAACAGCCTCCACAGTTACTAGCATTATTCCTGCAAGCACTGTTATTATAACTCGGAATAACCAACCAGAGCCAATATCTTCTGCATTGATAAACTTAGATATCAGTAATACTCTTCAGAAAGCTAAAAAATTTGGAAAATAGTAAGTGTTTGACGTCAAATTACTATTTTAAACCTTTTTAATCATAAAAGATGCCTTAACCTAGATCAGGAGCAAGCTATAAGCCCTCAAGAAGCTCACAAAAAGGTCATAGATGTGATTATGGCAGAAGCCAATTAGATACAGAAGGACCAGGGTCAATAAAAGACTTCCACAACAATAAATTGTCCAATTCTGAAGCTGATGACACTATTTTACCTTCAAGAATAGCTGAAACCGCCACAAGAAGCCTCAATGGAAATTTACAAAGCCAGCCAGAAGGAGTACAGCAATGCACTGCAGCACAAAGAGTACGAGATCCTTGCAGATCTGTGGAGAAACTGCATTAACTCATACCCGACTGTAAGAAAACTCCTGGGTCATCCCAACACTTGAAAGTTACTCAATGGATGGCATCCATTGATGGAAAAGAAGAATATGCTGCTTTTAACAGAAGAATGGAGGAAAAACAACCCTCCACCACCAAAGCAAGCTCCAAGACCAGCCCCAGTGGCCAGAAGCAGCAATTCCAATGTGGAAAAGCAACTACAAGCTTGAAACAAGGGCAAAGGGAAGGTACCAGCCCCAAAGCCTTCCAGCCAGGGCTACAGGATTCCAAAGATTCAGCAGGATGCCATGGAAACTGTATTTCAGATGGCCAGAACCATGATGGAATTACAGAAGAAGGAGGAAGCCAGATTAAGATTTCAGAAATGATTTCTCACATATTTGATTTCATCCCAGAGCTGTATGCAGCTATAAATTATGTGAAAAATCATCTTTCTGATAAAAATGAAACCATTTGTTACAACATTAAAACAAACCACTTGAGTCTGTGTCAAATTAATGAAACACTTATGTGTTTTGAAATAGTTTTAAGAACAATTAAAACCTCCAATAATGATAATTCCTTTGGAAATAAAATAAATGAACAATCTGCCATTATTAAAGAGTTAACAGACAAATATTCAAAATTCAATATTGATGACATAGTTGAAACCAGAATTAAACAAGCCATCAATATTATCAAGAAAGATAACAAGAAGGTCCTTGATGACATTTCAAATTCATTTACTCAAGTAAAGACATATACCATTGCCTTGAAAAAGTGTTTTGATGCTTCACAAGAAGAACTATCAAAACTATCAATGAAATTGAATCAAGTCACTGCTGATAATAAAAGACAGAAAGAGTTATGGCAAGACCTGACACATAATGAAGACATGTATAAAATTGAAGTAATAAATTTAATACAACCCTTCCAACATGAATCCAGAAATTCCCAAAGGTGTAGCAGCAGTAAAATGAATGATATTGAACATATACTGAACACCTTACCAAGAATGTCTACACCTCTGAATCAAAATGAGGGCACAAGGATTACAAATCCACAAGCATTGTATCCTGATGGTTCACACTTCAAAAATAAATAGTCAACTTCTTTTCATAACTTTGAACCATCAATGGGCCAAGCACTTTTGAAAGAAGTACCAAAACTTAAAGAATGTCCTCACTTCGGTGGTGAAGGAGAATATGACCATATGGAATTCATCAGAGGAATTGACATGATTAAAGAAGATTTTGAATTACCAGACAGATTGGTAACAGCTAGATTTATCACCTAATTTACCAAATCAGCTCACAGATGGTATATCAAATTGAGACAAGCACATGGACACCAAAGTTGGTCTTGGTGGAAATCCCAAATTATCCACAAATGGGTCAATGATGCTTGGAGGTTCAAGGTTGATACAGCCTTTGAATCTGCAAGATTCAATGCTGATAAAGACAAAGATTTACCATGGTTTTGCCAACAAAAAGACAGACTAACAGCATTATACCCTGACATGTCATAATTTATGATCCACAGAAAGATTCTGAGACAATGTGAAGGTGGCTTAGAGCATGCTGTAAAAAGTAGGACTATCAAACAATCTTCAGCAGAGGATATTATCAATATATCAGATGAAGTAACCACCATAACCAAAATTGGTTCTAGTAGGGTGAATCTAAAAACAAGGCTTAATACACCTTGGAAAGATTCTGTGGACAAAAACGCCAAAGAAAATTCTAATAATAAGTATAAATCCATAGATACAGTCAGAAAGTGCCACATTTGCCAAAGCACCACCCATTTAGCCAATACATGTCCAAAAAGGGGAAAAATTAATGAAATTGATATTGAAAAGGAACCTGATATTGAAAAAGATGACATAATTGAAGACAATTCAGATGATAAGACATCAATATTTTCCGAATCTTCAAAAGATATATAAAATATCAATGCCACTTTTGAAATCATGGAATCTTCTTCCCACTTTCCACAATTGAGTAATGGTCAACTTTATTTATCAAAATTTCAAGATGCACAACTTATTAAAACCAAACCAAACAGGGGGAAGGTTATACAGCTGGTAACTCCTGTATAACAGAAGTGGTGATTAACAACATGCCCACTAAACTTTTGCTTGACCCAAAAGCCTTCTTCTCTTTCTTTGGTGAATCTTTTCTTAAATGTTGTGTACCAAATATTGAAGACCAATTATCACCAATTGATGGTATAAAATTCAATAGTGCAAGTAATCCAATTAAAGAATTAGAAATTTTGAGACCAATGTCATATTCCCACACATTAATGGGAATTCAAGAATCACCGTTGAATTTGTTGTTATGGAAAACTGCTCTAGTACCCATTTTATATCTGGAAATGACTATTTAATCATTTATGGGATAGATTTGCATAACAACAAAGACAGATACTTTACTATTGGAGACAATAACTGTCAGAAATTTGCCTTTTTACCATTTAAAAGACAAATTACAGTAAATAAAGTATCACCAGTTAACTTAGAATTGGAAAAATTTGAATCTGAACAGTTGAGGGAGGCTGAAATAATGCTTCATATGACTGATGAACAAGAAAATGAACTTTCTTCCCTTTTGTATGACCACAAAGGGGCATTTGCTTCAGACAAAGAGCCTCTAGGAGAAATTATTGGTCATGAATCTGACATAATTCTTAATTCTCAGAGACCTTATCCACCACTCTTGATAAGACCTGCATGCCCAGAAAGTCTCAAGTCAAGAGAAGCTCTGGAAACTCATATCAAGGAACTTCTTGACCTTGGTGTAATAAGAAAAGTTGGCCATAATTAAGAAGTAGAAATAACCACACCAGTCAAAGTGTCATGGTATAATGAAAAATGCAGAATGGTTAGAGACTTTAGAGCTCTGAACACTTGAACTGTTCCAGATAGGTACCCAATACCAAAAATCTAAATTGCCCTTACTCAAATATCTCCAGCAGTGTATATAACCACTATGGATGCCCTTCAAGTATTCCATCAAAATGTGGTGACACCAAGAGCAAGAAAATATTTGAGAATTATTTTTCACTGTGGAGTGTATGAATATTTAAGAATGCCCTTTGGTATCAAAAATGCACCTTCACATTTTCAAGGAATGATTAATGAAATCTTCCCTGAAGAACTTTCAGAGGGATGGTTAATCATTTACATTGATGAAATTATTTTCTGTTCCAAGACTTGGGAAGAGCACCTATACCGATTTTCCAGAGTTTTGACAAAGATTCAATCAGTGAACATGAAAATCTCTTTGAAGAAATGTAATTTTGCATTTAAAGAATGTAAAGCACTAGGACATGTTGTATCTGGTTTATCCCTTGGAATTTACAAAAACAAAGTTGCAGCAGTATTGCTAAGACCCATGCCTCAGAACAAAAATGAAATTCAGTCATTTTTATATTCTGAAGGATATTACAGGCAGCAAATTAAAGATTTTTCATCCATAGAAATACCACTTTATAAATTGTGTGACAAAGACACAGTATTTGGAATGACTGTTGACAAAGTCAAGGCTGTTGAGTCTTTAAGAGAATCCTTGACCACTGCTCCACTCTTACTGATGCCAGACTTTCAATCTCCTTTCAAATTTTATATTGATACATCAGGGGAGGGGCTGGGTGCTTCACTTCACCAATTTCAGATCATAAATTATAAACCTGTGGAAGGACCCATATGTTTCATATCCAGGAAAATCAAACCACCTGAAGCCAGATATGCAGCCAGTCAAATGTAGTGCCTATTCCTTGTCTGGGCCTTAGAAAAGCTAAATAACTTTTTGGAAGGATGTGCTTTTGAAGTAATAACAGATTGTACCGCTGTTAAATCACTTTTAAACATGAAAACACCCAACAGACATATGCTCAGATGGCAAATATCCATACAAGAGTATAGGGGCAATATGACTATTGTTCATAAAGATGGGAATATTCATAAAAATGCAGATGGACCTTACCAAATGATATTGATAATCCTGCTTATGTGCCAGAAGAAGCTTCACCACAGCTGCCAATAGAAGGAATAAGTGTTACAGACTTGAACACCTCCTTCTTTGAAGAATTAAGAAACAGCTACACTCAAGATAAGAATTGTAGCATCTTATGCCAATTACTTAACAAAGACTGTAAAGACAACTCTCTAATACATTCCTAGGATGAAGTATGGAAGAAATCTTATGATTAAGGAAGATTTCACCTACTGTATGGTATAATTTACCACAGGACCAAGCACACATGTGTCATGAAAGTTGTGGACAGGTCATTAATCAATCCTGTACTAAAAGAATTCCATGACAGCCCCTTTTCAGGACATCTGTCTGAAGACAGAACAAGAGTAAAAGTAAATACCTTCAAATGGTGGCCAATGTGGCAGAAAGATGTTGCAGAGTATTGCAAAACCTGTGACAGATGCCAAAAGGCAAATAAATCCACTGGCAAGAGACTTGGAAATATGATCAAAATCCAAGAACCCAGCAGACCTTGGCAAATTGGCCATATGGATTGGATAACTGGCCTACCACCAAGAGGTGACAGAGGATATAATGCTTGCCTAGTAATTGTAGATAGATCCACTAAAACTCCAATCTTTTTACCATATCACAAAGATGATACTGCCATGGATACAGCTATTCTGATATGGAATAGAGTAGTTTCATGGACTGGAATATTTACAAATATCATTAGTGACAGGGATCCCAAATTCACTTCAGCACTATGGACAAATCTTCACCAATTATTTGGCACTAAGCTGTCTTTCTCTACAGCCTACCACCCACAAACTGATGGTCTGTCTGAAAGGATGATCCAGACCTTAGAGGACATGGTAAGAAGATCTTGTGCATATGGCCTTGAACTCAAAGACTGTGATAGATTTACCCGTGATTGGTGTACTCTGTTGCCAGCACTGGAATTAGCATATAAAACATCAATCCATGCCGGGATCAATCAAACTCCTGCTATTCTAGTAAAGGGATGGACCCCCAAATTAACTCAAGATTCCTTGAGGAAGTATTTGATTGAAATACATCCAACAGCTGCTAGCTTCAAGGGAATGCTAGATAAAGCTGGAAAGCATGCATTAAGGTGCATGGAAGACTCTTTTGCATATGCTAAGGACAAATGGGATAAATCACATGCAAATCCAGATTTCAAAGTGGGGGATTTAGCTCTGGTATCCACCACTAACTTCAATAATGTCAAAGGATGTAAAAATTTGAAGGACTCCTTTTCAGGACCTTTTGTTATTAATGTTCTCCATGTAGAAAATGCTTTTGAAGTAGAGTTATCTGAAGAACTTAGCGATAAGCATCCTACATTTCCAGTGAGCTTGATAAAGCAATATAAATCTAGTGATGCTGAAAAATTCCCCTTGAGGAATAATGTTCCCCAAGTTATACCTCCTATTGAGTCATCTTGTAGCACTGCAAAGATTAACTGTTTTACCGTGCAGTATATCAGTTATTTTGCATGGTATTAAATGTTTTACCATGAGGTATATTGGTTAGCAGTTAGCTTGTGAATGGGGTTTCTTGCGCATTCTCACCACACCTACACACAGTGCCCTCCAGTCCACCTCTGAGCTTCTCAAGCAAGTACTTCTTCATATCAATTTATAAATACTTTGTTGACATTTGTCATTATTTTAGCATGGTATGAGAAATTTTTATAAATTGATTAATTTTTGTAGTGTAGTAAGAAAATTACCAAAGTTCTCAAATAAAGAAAGTTGAGAACCAACAAAGTAAGGGAATACCTTGTTAGGTACAGTGACCCAACTTTTGAAGATGAATGGTTGCCACAAAAAGACATACCTGAAGCTACTAAAATTCTCAGAAGGCTTAGACACACTAGAAATAACAATACTAAAAACTAATATTCTTTTTTTAGGGGGAGGGAATGTGAGCCTTAGAGGTATTTTCATATACCCAAAAGACCACAAATAATAAATTAAGATAAAAATATAAATAAAATAAATTTATTTATATTATGAAATTAAAAAAATTGAAATATAAATACCAATTTATATTTAAAAATCAAAATTTAATTATAATTTAAAAACAAAATTACAATAAAATTTAAAATTATGAAAATACGTTTTTACTTGTAAGAATTAAGTAAGAATGAATTTTTAATAAAAATTATGAAATTAGAATATTTTTGGTAAAAATTTATCCAATAAATAAACATAAAGAAATTTTGACACCATTGGATTCCTCATAAAAAATAAAGTGTGGTCACCTCTGGATTAAATTTGTGTCACTGAACTCTAAATAAGCTTGAATTAAGTTTTTAGTATTTTTTGTACAAAAGTATGAAAATCCTCAAAACCTTAGTTTAATTCACACCACATGTGGTGTTAACCATCCATTTTTGTGTTAAAATGGAGGTGTTGTGTTTAGCTTAGAAGGTATGAGGAATTGAAGTATTTTCAATTGAAATGTCAAAATGTGTGCGTGTATTACATAAGTGAACTTTAATTTACATATGATTCATCTATTATTACAGATGTGTAATTAAAAACTCAATTTAATTACATATGTAAATTATAATTGTATTACATGATGAGGAATTGAAGAAAAAATAAATTGGAAAGATTAATTCTGGGGGGGAAAGACACTCTAACTCTAAGGGGGAGCTAGAACCCCAAATTCCTTTCTGACTGGTGTGGGATGTCAAAATCCACGCAAAAGTTAATTAATTTTGGCCTGGAGTTGAGTCACAGGGTCTGTGACTCAATTGATGATGAGGTTTTGATACCAACCTGGGTAGTTTCAACTTCTGCCAAGAGGGTAAAGCTACCCTTAAGCTAAACCAATGTTAGTAAAAACAGTTTCAACTGGTTTCTACGTCCTCTTACACACATTCTGACATGGGCTGAAGGCTCTAGACCAGGTATTTCTATAGTAATGGATGATTTAAGGGTCTAAAATGGCTAAAAATAGCAAAAAATGGCATAAACCAGCCCTTTTTTGGTCTAAGCCAGGTTTCAATGATGCCATAATTAGCTTTTCTGTTGTCAGACTGTTTTTCACGACTGACAAGAGTAAAGTTTACTTTTAGAGTAAGAAAATTGATAGCTATGAAAGAATTTCTTCTTTGCCCCACTTTTCTAGACATGTTAGAATCTTTTCCTTTTATAATTAGCTTAAACACTGTCAAACCAATCAATAAAAGATTACAACCACCCTTTTTTAAAAATTTTGAACCTTATAACAACGTGAAAAAATTATTATAATCATTGTTTGTAACTCTTATAATCATATTTATCCCTGAACCACCCCCAAAATTAATTAAAGCATCATTCCTCACTGTTAGCTTTGTCACTTTGTTTCCAAATTCACTCTGGTCACTTTTAGGTGTGTTTTGTCCTTAATATTCTTTTTAAAAACTTTGTTCTTTAACCAATTGCTTACAGTTCTTTGCTCAATTCATTCTAATTGAAATTTCTCTTGAAGAAATTTCTTTTGTAGCCTTAAATATGTCTTGTAGAGTATTTTTGGATAAATCTTTATTGTTGGTAAAACAATAAATTTTTATTATATTATTGCTTTATACCTACAGAGTTAAAAACAATAAAATTGGCGTTTTTTCTCCTTAAAAGTACCAATTCTTACTATTTTTAAATAATTTTACCTTATACAAATTTTGAGGACAGGAAAAGTACTTGTTATTTTATCAAAGTTTCATATTCACACCTTACATGACTACCAACCCAAATATGGTTAAAAATAAAAGGAGTAAGAACTGTTAATATTCTTTGATTTAAAAATGAACATTAATTTTTCAAATTTATCAATGTTATTGGAAAGTTCATCGCAGGTTGTATTTTCTGTGAAATTTTGAAGATTCAGTTTTTCACATGGAATTATTAAAAATGGATGGTAAGTAAAACTTTTAATTTTACTTACAAAACTGTAATTATTTTTTGGTCTCTTTATTTAGCATACAGTTCTCCATTATTCCTGAAAATTTTAGAAAGATCAATTGAAAGTTGTCTTTTTGATGAATGTTTGACATTTCTACCTCATTTCTACATAGAATTGCAAATAGCATTATATGGCAGGCTGCTATGAGGTGTCAATGGATACTAGTATAAAATGTCTTAGTTTCTGTTTTAAGGCTTATTCATGGAAAATAATGAATAATTGACATGGATACAGGAGCTTAAGTTGCTCTTTACCTCCTTGCCACATCAAATTAGCACCTTATTTGCAATTTTCTTATTATTTAATGGGATTTTATCTTGGTAACCAAGTTTCCAAAAGGCTTTAGTAGACTGATTGGGTCATTATCAGCCATGGATCCAAGCTTTGGAGCTGTCCATCCCTCAGAGGCCTCAGATGTTTGGTACCCTGGCTCTCTTAGATGTCTTTTGTCCCCCTTAGCTATTTTCATGTCAAAAATATAACTTCAGGCTTCAAGACTGATATGCACTATGGGTTTAGTAAGCTGTAAATAACAATACCATACATTTAAGTGCCACAAACATGCATAACACTATTCTTAGTGTATATGTAACATGGGATTTCTCACAATCCCATTATTTTGGCATGAAATTGAGAAAACAAAAATTTTCAAGTTCTTTTATGTGGTATTGATGATGATGTATTTAATTAGTCTCCATATTACCACCTCATAGAGTTAATTTAAGCTTGTTCACTCTGTGGAGTTACCCCAGGTGAATTTTTGTGTAGAATCCAAATCCAGCCTTAGATCTATGTATCTATTTACTCACCAAAAAGTTATTCATCTTTTCTTAAATTCAAAATGATTAATTCTTGAATATATGCATGACTTATGAGTTATGCACAGTTCAGATTTTAATTTTAACATAATTGAGGCCTATTTAGGTAAGTAAAATATACCTCAAGGCTGACATGAAGGGCTTTAATGATAGATGGACCTGAAAAGGTATCTTTCAACTTCTTTTGGCCTTTGATATGATTAAAGCTCAAGTTTGAAACTAACATGAAGTCCCTAATTTGAATCTGCAGTATTATGAATTTCGTCCCATTCTTTCTTAGCATATTAAAAGGAATAAGTCATTCTTTGATACAAATGTTGTCTCAATTTATCAAGAAATAATTTGAAGCTTGAAGAAGCTGGATGCATATCAACCAAGCCTTTCTTCAAAGTATAAACTGGAAGTTTGGAGTTCCATTTTTTTTCCAACATTGCAGAGTTTTTCCTGTTGAAGCATACTTAAGAGGTCTTGCAGGCTAATCTCAGTTCTGTTATAAGTGTAAACAGATCATGGGTAAAGCCACTGAATCCTTAAGCTTTGGGCCATAAGCACAAATTTTTCTGATCATTTCCTTTATTTTATGAATCATTCTTTCTTCTAATTCATCAGTTTGTGTATGGTAAGCTAATTGTAATTATAGTTTTTTACCCAAATGCTTATGTAAATTTGTCTATAACACTGATGTAAATTTCGGGTCTCTATCACTAATTATATTTTTAAAGAGGCCATTATGAGATATACCTCTGTTCAAAATAAAAAGAGCTGTAGACAGAGCTGTTTTATATTCATGATATGGTAAAGCTATTAGAGTTTTTCAATATCTGTTCAAAATAAAAAAACATGAATTATAACTTTTCTCATCACCAGGTGGTAAGGCAGTACCACCTGCCATGGGGTACTTGGTTCTTTCAATTTGACTCATCAAACCAAATCTTTTACAAGTAGCTTTATTGTAATTTTTACAACTGTCATGACTATTACAGTACTCAATAAAATCTTTTCTCCAAGATAGCAACCAATTACATTTCTTAATTCTTTCAATTTTTATGTCTTCATACAGATTTCCAGAATGAATTTTGGCATAGAACTGCAGTAATATTGTGTTAATAAGCATTCTACTACATAAGACCATTATACATGTGTGTTTGGAGCTGTCATATAAGATACCATCAAATACATGGAATATTTAATCATCATATGATTTTTTCCATATATCATCCAAAAAATCAGCCAAAGCTGCATCTTTGCAATCTCTATCAAGTATAGAAGTAGGAATATGAAAATTCTTATCTTTCTTTAAGCTTTCTCCAACTTCCCAAAACAGATCTATTACCACATATTTGATGATTATTACTTGCATTGGAATTTGAGGTTCTGAATTTTCAGAGACATAGACAGGATTGTCAGGTGTATTGGAAAATTCACATATACTCAAGCCATTAGAATTCTTATGAACAGTTCCAAATTTATGTAATATGAGCATATGGTCTCTATACTACTGTATGGAAATCTGCCCTCTCAACATGTGTCATCTTCAGATTTCATCTTAAGAAGTGATTTGATGGGATTCAAATCAGTAATCCCCTCAAAAAAACTACCATAAAGATAATAATGAAGTTTTCGAGAGCCCGTGCAAGGCAAAGGAACTCCATTTGGCTTGCTCCACATCCAGCCTCAGTAGGTTTTATTTGTCTTGAGATAACACAAACTGGACATTCATAAGGCTTTTTATTGAAAATATGGACTTGATGAAGAGCTGCACCTAATCCTTCACCCCATGAATCAATATACATCTTGAAAGGAAGTTTTCAGTCTGTCATTGATAATAATAGTTCATTGATCAAGTCATACTTGCTCTTTTCATATTCCTGAACCCTTTCTTGTGTCATTTCAAAGAAACATTTTTGATCACAAATTCTGTACAATTATCCTGCATGGATTGCAAAATATTTCAGGTTTTGCCTGTAGTAACTAGAAAAACGAAAGAAAGACATCATTTCTTTTTTTATGAGAAATATTTTTCAGTAAGACTTCATCCAGCTTGCTTTTATCAACAGAAAGGCTTAGTACTGAAACTGCATTTCCCAGATTTTTTAGCTCATGAAACGCAAAATTAAATTTCTCCAGAGATATTTTCATGTTCAATTGAAGAATTGTCTTAAGTACCAAATAAAGCCTCTCCAAATGCAATCACTAGGCTTCTGAACAAAGGATAATTTCATCAATATAAATGATTAGCCCTTTCTCTGATATCTCATGTGGTAAAATGGTATTCATCATTATTTGATAATCAGAGGGTGCATTTTGAACTCCAAAGAAATCCTCATAAACTCATAAATACCACAATGAGAAATTATACTCAATAATATCCAATAATGAGGTTTCAAGACATTCTGATGGAAACCCTTAAGTGCATCCATAGAAGTGATGAGTCTTGTGTTGGATAATTGAGTCAAAGTCTCATGGATTCAAGTAATTGGATAACTATCTAAAATCACCAACCATCCTTTATTTTTCATGATTCCAAGTAATTATAACAGCGTTTGTTACTTCTCATTCATAATTATGTCCAACATTTCTTAGAACTCCAACTTTCATCCACTCATTAATATGACTTTCAAATGCTTCTCTAGCTCTAGGTTTAGCTGGGTAGTCTGGTATTCATAATAGTGGAGGATACAGCTATGTCCACATAAAGCATAATGTCCACGTCTGGCCTTTAATTTCCCCTATTGGTTCATTATCAGAATAAATGGAAGCTCTGTATTGAAATAAAGTTTCAATGAGGTCCTCCTACATTTCTGATGTTAATTCAGAAAGAATTTCTTCTTTAATTAATTGATCAGTCACAAATATTTCCTTATTAAATCTTTTTGTTTGTATTATGTAATTTATTTCTTTCTCCTCTGAAGAAATAGAAAAATTCTTTCTTTTATTTTACCTCATTGTGAAATATATATCTTTGAGATTATTTTAATACCATAGATATTAAGATAATCATTCCCAAGTATGAAATGTTGTGAAGTGCAGTTATTCATAATAAAAAATTCAGATTTCAGTCTTATACTTCCTGCAGGAGGAGTAAATATTATTTCAGCTGCAAAAATTCTATTAGGGTGCATATCCTGGATAGCACTACCGAATCTCACACCTTCAATTGGAATTGATGTTTCTTTCCAATTGGTAGAGATTTTTTCAAGATCATTTTTTCCAAAAAAAGTTCAGAAAGCACCTGATTCAAGAATTATCTTGGCTTCTTTGTTTTTTATCACAATAGTAGTGATACAAGATTATCCAGCTGTATTCCCTTTCCCTCTTGCAGGTTTGGCTTCTTCATCTTGGCATCTTTCACATGTATGAGATACATAAATTAATCACTATCTTGTGGCAATTGAATATGCACTTCTGTGACTTCAAAGGACATATTGATTATTTCTGTAATAAGCTCATCTGGAAGTTTTTCTTCTTCAGAAGGCTCAGAATCACTTTCATGTACAGTTATATCTTTTTTTTCTTTGGTGTCTTCAGTATTTTGAATTTCTATATCATTAATTCTTGTTTTCTTTGAAAAATTATTAGCCAAATGAGATTTACTCTCACATTTTTGACATTTTCAAGGAGCTCTGTCCTGTGGCTTCTTTGGTCTCAATATTGTTTTCCCACTAATCCTATTTTCTATTGGGGGTTGATACCAATTTGTAACAATTTTTTTTTGAGATTTGATGTCTTCCATGGCATTGATGTAATATTCTGTAGAGAATATTTCACCATATCTGCTTCTTGTAGCATTATCAAGGTCACCAACACATTTTCTTAGTATTCTTCTATGTACCATTGTTTCAGACATATCGGGATGAAGGGCAGTTAATCTTTCCTTTTGCTTAAGAAACCAAGACATGGGCCTGTCCTTCTCAATATTCAAAATGGAATCTTCAACATAATTTTCCATTTTAAATCTCCCGGAGTAATTTGCCCATTTGGAAACAATCTGTTCTTTCCACCAAGGCCAAGAATGTTTTGCATGGTCTTGTCTCATCTTGTAATACCATTTCTTTGCTGATTTGGTAAACAATGAGTGTAATCTGGCACTTATGTATTCTTCTGGTATGTTAAAGTCTTCTTTAAACATATCAGTTGTTTTCATAAATTCCAGATGATTATATTCCCCTTCACCACTGAAGGTTGGCCATTCCTCTAATCTTGGAATGTCTTTAAAATTAAAAGAAGTTTCCACTTCTGAATTACTTGAAATTGTATGATGTAAGTCATTATTCAAGTTCAGCACATTTCTGTCAAGAATTGGTGTGGACTATCTTGGAAATTCGTGCTTAAGTGATATATTATTAATACTTGATTGAATATCTTCTTTCAATTCAAGTCTTGCTTTATCACTTTTTTCCAATTGTTCTTGGAAACAAGCTGCATTGTGACCAGTTGAATTCTCCAAGTTTTGAACTTGTATTTTGAATTCTTTTAACTGTCTAGTTATAAAAGAAATAGAATTTTCATTTGGTTGATTGAGTAAGGTAACTTTAGACTCAATTCTTGCACAAATTTGTGCCAAAGACAAAATATTTTCCTTATTAACATTTTCAAGGCCAATAATGATCTTTTGTGACTCTTTTAATTGTAATATCTCATTACCCAACTTTTGTTGGATATACTAAAATGTTTTAAGCTTTGTTATAATTTCTTTATTACAAATTGCTATTTGATTTACAAGCTTTACAAGATCTAATCCTTTGGAAAAGATTGGTTCAACCTTTCCTCTTCCTTGTTTTTGAATTCCATCAGAGCTCTTGCCATATTGAACATATTGTCCATGGCTGTCTTCTCTTTCTTGATAATCCTGTAATTCTGTGGGTAAGGCTTGTTCCACTTGGGCTTTTCCTTTCCCTTTGCCTTTTGATTGCCCTTCTGGTTGGTCTTTGGGTTTTTCTTGGGCTTGTTTGGCACTTTTTCAGGCAGACCTTTTCTTGTGGAGGCTTGGGGAGCTTCCACTGGGCTGTTTTCCTTTCCTTGGGCCAACTTCTTCTTCTCGTCCTCTGATAACATTCTCTGGTTTTTCAACCAAGATTTTATCTTTTTGACTTGTCCTTTGAAAGACATGGGTGTCCAACTCTTCAGAAGTTCCTCTGTCCTTTCTTTCCCCATGAACTTCTTCACTTGAAGATATGAGTTCATGGTGCCTATCCAAAGACTTGGGAGAAGTTCCCACTTGTGCTGTTTTGCTGCCATAAACCAGTTCTTGTACTGATACCGGTATGTCTCTATTGTTGCCTGTTGGAATTGATTAAGGTCTAACCACAGAAATAGCAGTTATGTCAGCTTCTGGACTCTCAATAAGAGTGTCAAAGGTTCTGGATAAGCTTTGGGAACTGGTGGAAGTTCTGGCATCCTCCATTTGTGCCTCTCCTCTGGGCTGACATTCTTGTCTTTTGAGTTTATGACTGGAATGTCCTGGTCTAGATCCATTTGATTGGATGGAGTAATTACTCCCACTTCTAGTAGGAGTCATTTAACATCAATTTTAAGAAAAAATAGACTAAGAAATGGATTGAATTGACCTTCTGGAACTTTAAAGGGTTCTTTGGTTATTAAACCCCTTGGTGCTGGGCTAGTTTGAATTTTAATACTAGACTCTGGGGCTTCAGGGTCTGAAGAATGTTCTATGATGGATGACACTAGGGAAAAAATTAAAATATAGGTTATTTTATCAAAACAATAAAAATAACTTATAAACTCAACTTATTGGATAAATTTTTTTTAATGTAATTTATGGCAAATTACGTCAAAAATAAACAAAAATGTCTAAGATTAAAGAAAAAAAATGTTTTTAGCAAAGATTTTTAATGTTTGAATTTTTTATTTGACTTTATGTTTTCTTTAAAGAAGTAATAATCATGCAATTAATAAGTTATTAATCAAAACTGTATTATTATTCACTTTATACTAGAATAACTCAAAGAATAAATTTCAAGTCTGTGATGTGAAAAAGACACTAGTTAGAAAAAAGAAATTTATTCCAATTCACTCAATGGTATATTGTTTCAAACAATATTATTAAGAAAGAATAACTTTATTAATATTATAAAGATTATTTATAATGAATAAGTCCCAAAAAAGCCAATATTAAAGTAAATATGGAAGTTTTACATCAAAAAACAGTAAAATAAGGTCTAGAATATGATTTATGTCCAAAGAATTGGTTAAAATCATGTCCAGGCCCCCAAATGGAATTTTTGTCTATGAAACCCTTTATAATAGTAGAAATATCAAGAGTACTATGACTGTCCTCAGTAGAAAAATATAATATAATAAAATATTATGACCACAAATTTAAATATAATTATTGAAAAGTAATTATATAAAAAAATTAATTCAATTATTATTATATAAAATAATAATAAAAAAATCATAATAATTATGATATATTATAATTATTCTAATATTGCTATAGTTACTGAAATTTATAATAATAAGAAGTGTAAAGCTCTTAATGAGACAATTACACGTGGAAAATATAAATATTTAACAACTTATAAATAATATATAAATATTATGCATAAAAGAATTATAAAACACACTATGCAGAAATAATTTTTATAAAAAAATTCTATAAAAAAAAATAATAGATAAAAAAATATAGAATTTTAAAGAAAAACTTACTTATAATATGAATTTAATACAAACAGTCAAATACAACAGTTATTATATTGGGCATGTCTTTTTAAATATTAAAAATAGATTTTTCAAAATAATTTTCAATTATAAATCTCCAAGAGTAATTAGCAAATTTGGAAATAATCTGTTCTTTCCACCAAAACCAGGAGTGTTTACCATAGTCTTGTCTCTTCTTATAATAGTATTCCTTTGCTTATTTGTTATATAATTAGTGTAATATGGCACCTATGTACTAATCTGGTAAGTTCTTCTTTGAAAATATCAGCTTTTTCAAAAGTTATACATGATTATATTCACCTTCACAGATTAAGGAAGGCCATTGCTCTAATCTTGGAATCTCTTTATAGTTGAAGGCAGTTTCTAACTCTGTATTCCTTGAATTTTTATTATTTAAATCATTATTAAAGCTCAACACATTTCTGTCTAGAATTGATGTAGACTGTCTTGGTAACTAATTTTCAGTGAAAAATTCTTAATGTTCAATTGAATATCTTCTTTGAATGAAAGTCTTTCTTTCTCAATTTTTGCAATTGTTCTTGGGAAAGACCTTCATTTTTACAGGTTGAATATTAAAAGCTTTGAAGCTGTATTCTTAATAAGTATAATTGGTTTATAATAAAATAAATATAATTATCACCTGGCCGATTAATGAAATTAGCTTTCAACTCTATTCTTTGACAAATATGTGTCAAACACAAAATATTGTCTTTATTCACATTTTCCAGACCCATAATTATCCTTTGTGACACCATGACTTGTAAAATTTCCCTTTCAAACTTCTTTTGGATATACGCAAAACTGAAGAAAGTTGTTTAAATCTCTTTATGAAAAACTTCAAAAAGTAGATATGAGCTTTGAAAAATCTATATATTTGGCAAGATAGATTCATCCTTTCCTCCTCCTTGTTTTTGAATTCCATCAGCATTCTTGCCATGTTGAACACATTTTCCATGGCTGTCTTTTCTCTCTTTGGAATTCTGTAATCACCGGGGCGAATCTCGTGTCAATCGTCGGCGATTGACTTCACGTCAAGCAAACGTCAAGCAGGATAAAAGTTGAGCTCACGTCAAGCGAAAATCAAGCGAACGTCGAGCACACATCACACTCTGGTCTTACACCAAATCCTGTGACATCCAATAATATTGGTTCCCCTGTGCCTTCAACTCAGATTCCTCACCACCTGATCATCCCGCAACCGTCCAATGGTTGGTAAAAATTACACAAGACCCGCCTGTTTGCAAAAACACACATCAAAGAGGTCCTTCAGCCAGTCTTGATGTAGGCGGGGGGTTTGACTTCACCAGGTCATCCATAAAAGGACTCCGCCTGAGCGGGATTGTCGTTTTGCAGGTGACACTGGTAGGGCCCGCCGCACAATACCGCGTGTGCGGGTGCGCTTGCGCTTGCGTGTGCATTGGCGCGTGCGGGTGCAGGTGCGCAAGGGTTGCTTCCCCTTCCTACATGATGATGGCGCCGTTAGAAATTTTGGCGGGGGGTTTGACTTCACCAGGTCGTCCATGAAAGGACTCCGCCTGAGCAGGATTGTCGTTTTGCAGGTGACACTGGTAGAGCCCGCCGTACAATACCGCGTGTGTGGGTGCAGGTGCGCTTGCGTGTGCATTGGTGTGTGCGCAAGGGCCGCTTCCCCTTCCAACATGATGATGGCGCAGTTAGAAATTTTGGATGCTGTGAAAGGTGAGTGTGTGGGTCATTTGATCATTGAACTTGGCTTATTCACACTGTACCCAATGTCAAAATAGTAAGTTCTTTGTGGCGATGTGAAATAATGGGCTTTGCTTGTCACAATGGCATGTCTCTGTCACTAAATTTTGAGGCAGTTATTTCACTAGCAAAATTGCTAATGAATCTGAGATATTTGCATTTCTGTAGACTAAATTTCATGAAATAACGGCTTTATCATTACAAGCAGTCCACATGACAGAACTTTGTTATCATACAATCCACAGTTACCTTCTATTTCTTCTTCAGATATAATCAAGTGTCCATCATCAAAACCAAAAGCTTTATAAATATTCAGATGCGGCCAATCTGGTAAGAAATTCACATCAATCTTCAAAGTTTTTAAGATCAGAAAGTTATTCTTCAGTATGCTAGATGGCTCAGAGACTTTAAAAATGCTATTAATAATACCAAAGCGTCGTGAGTTGCCCCTCAGAAAACATATCACACTGTTGCTGACATTTTTGGATTCAGTTGAAAATATATTGTTCCCAATATTAATGTTTGAAACTGGAAAATACCAAGGTGAGACAATCCTTGAAGTGAGATGACTTGTGGATTGCACGGTAGTGTCTAAGCTGATCCAATCAACTATTTCCCTTGTTGCATGAAAATTCTGTAAGTACTCAACCAGGCAATCATAATTTTCTTGGTCATGGCAGGATGGTTTGTTATATTTATGGTCATTGAACAGGGCAGGTGGCTGTGATTCGAAAAGCTGTTTTATTTCACATGGCACGGATGGGGATTTCAGGAGAACGGAAAGGTTGGAACATTGACAGATATGTTGAAGTAAGGTTTTATCTATATCATCTATTTAGAGTTGCAAGAAGTTAATCTTATTCAGTTCAGGTGTTTAATCAATGTGAATATATTGATCTTATTAATTGACGTACATATTTTGTTATTTGTTGGCATTTTTGCAAATACTCCAATCAAGCGCTCATAACCCCATGTGGCTGAGGCTTGTGCTGGGCCCCAACGTTGGAAGAGTTCGGGAATATGGTCAGCAAAATGATGATTTGGTTTACTTTTCTGTTTTGGGAACAGGAGTTGATTGGAAAGGCGGAGTTTTTTCCAATGTTCAGCAAATGCAGTCGCATCATCAATTGAAACAGTCCAACTTGTGGCAATGTTGATAGCACTAATCAAATGGAATGTATTCTTGGTTAGTTCATTTGCAAGTTCTTCTGACTGGCCCATTTGCCTTTGAATGTTGGCGGATTGGTGTACATCTAATGACATCTGTTGACTGAGCATTAAAAATGGAATATAGACTTTATATAAGAGAGCCCATTCAGCGGCTTTTAAGCTACCATGAGAGGGGGAACCCATGTTGCGAGGTACTCTTGTCCATGATGAGGGAATTATTGTCTCAGATATGATTTGTCGGAGATGCTCCAGAGCCTCACCCTTGATCTGGTGATCACTCAGTGCAGTGATATCCAATTCAGAGGGGATTTCAGAAGTGGGGATGTAATTGGCATCAAATGAAGGAATCTCCGCAGAACCACTAGATGGATGTTCTGTGTTAGGGGTGGGCATTGGGAAGTAGTTTTTTCGGGTGGAAGTAGTGGGGAGTGGCTCATTTATTATTTTTGCTGCGTCTCTTCTCAGGGAGCGGGCCTCTCTCAATGTGATTTTATCAAGAGAGCTGTTGGAGGTCATGGAATCTGAGTCTGAACTGTTGGTGTCATTGGATTTCCTGCGGGACCTGAGGTAAATTTTTGATTTGGACTCTGGAATGCACAATTTGAAAGTTGCATGATCCTTCAAAATTCCAAGTATTAAATTATGCATTATGTCAAGATTAACCATTCTGGTGGCATCCCAATACGGAAGGTCTTCTAAAATTGAATATCGCACTCCATACTCAGAGAAAATTGCTTGTCTTTGTTGTGGGGTTGCCCGAAGCCATTTGGCAATGGTTGATTTATGATTTTGATATGAGCGTGTGTGGTGAAATTGAGGACCAATTTCATCAATTTGAGCTTTGTGAATGGTGCAAAAATTACAAAAGTGGTTGCCTGAATGGGAAATAAATCCAGTAAGCTTGCGCATGGAAACCACATCCGCAATGGCTGTGAGAATGGCAACACGGATAAAGGATCCTGAAGGACCTGTTGAGGTGGGTGAAAAATGGTAACCTTGCCATAGCTCTTTGAGCTCCTTGATGAGTGGCATTAATAAATAATTCAATTGAAGGGAAGTTGGCTCCTTCGGACCAGGGATTATTCCTGCAACATAGACATTCTCTGGCTTCAATCTTTCACTTGGGGGGAGATTAAGACAAATAAGCATGATAGGTCCAATGCTGGCCAACCGGGTGGACTTTCCATGTGCATTAAACCAGTCCACATAAATGGAGAAGGCCAATGCACCAGGAATGGACATGAATGGGGGGTCATGGATATTTCTAGTGCCAGTGAAGCGTCTCCAGACCAATCCATCCCAGACGTCACATTTTGGGGAATCTTCGGGAGTTTGGGATTGTTGATGTTGATGCAGAATTTCCATAATTCCAGCCCGCTGGAGAAATCTGGCAAGCCAATTTTTGAATGGTTAATAAATGAAATGTTTTGTTGGTATAAATTTTTGCTTCATGTTGGTGGTGTTTTGGGTGTGGGCTTCAACTGAATAGATGAATTTGCCTAATGATTGTGTGCAAGGGGGATCATGATCATTTGGGTCATTATGGCATTGACAGTGGGGTTGGTCAGTTGTTACTGATTCAGTAAGGCCATTAAGAGAGAAACATTGAGGACAACATATATAATTTTGAATCACTGGCTCCAATTGGAGATGTTCAAATATGGTACTCAGATCTTGAGGAATATGGAATGCAGGAATGGGGGGACCACCGGAGCTTGAGATGCTGGACTTGATCAGCAGGTTTAGGGCGGGGTGGAGAATGCGTGAAGCCCTGCGGGGTATATTATACCTTAATGATAGAATGGCAGATATTATCATTCCAAGGTCTTGTGGGGGAACGGTTTGACTGCTGCTGTATGGTTTCTGTGCAATTGAATTGAGCCCCGGTGCTGTGGAGAAGATGCTTTGGGCCCATGGTGGTGAATAATCAGCTGGGAATGTTTGATCCAATAGAAGTTGTGGGCACTCAGATCCTGATGCAGAAGTAGGGATGTTTGGAAGAGATTTGGGTGCGATGGTTGATTTGAGCTTTTTAATGTGCTGTTTATATTGGAAAGGTGTGAAGGCAACTCCAGGCCTATCACCCTCAGGGGAAGAGTGTGTTTGAGTTGAGCAGTGTTGACACATGCATATACGCATTGAGGAATAGCGGCGGGTTGTCATTGTTGCAGGAATTGGGAGTACGGTTGGTTTGTGTATAAATATCTATGGCTGATGTGAAAGTGTTTAGGAGTGTTATTAATTGGCAAAAAAATTGAGTGAGTATTTATGAAGGGGGAGATGATTTGAGCCATCTGAGAATTTTATCCCATTTGTAATGGTGCGTGAGCTGCAGCTGATGGAGTGTAACATGTCTCATCTGGATGGCGGAATTGGTTAGGAGTTTAATTGGGTAAAATGCCATGCTGCTCAATGCTCATACATATACTATTTTATTTACACATGGCGATACTGCGGTTTTGACCCTTGAGGGGTGTTCCAATAGGGATGTGTCAACATTGATTTGAGGGGATTGACATTCAAACCATGTACGCTGGCACGCCATCGTACATGGCTTAAACCTTATTACAGACATAACGATATAACTCTATTACATAAAAGGTTGGAGTGCACCTAAAGTCTTGGTATTTGGTTTGAGTGCAGCAGGCTTTTAATCGGTTGGAGTGTGATTTGGATTGTTTTGCCTTTCTTGTAAAGGTGATGTCTCTTTTGTGGGTAAATCCTTCATGAATATACCCCTTTACAGATGTACAATGCTGTGGAATTTCAATGCATATATTGGCAGTTTGGATAATTCACAAAATGTGACAATGGGGAGGCAGAAATGTTACCAAATATGATTACTTATGGATGATGGGTCCCCTTTGAGATCAAGGAAATATTACATTTTATGGTGGTAGGCTGTGCCGGGTGGTTTCCGATAAAAGCGGAGGAGCTCAAGAGGAGGCAGGGAGGATTCTCCTAAAAAGAGGCTTATTGGACTTTCACGCAACACTTAGTTCCAACTATTCATAGAATTTCTCTATTCTAAATTTGAAAAGATTTCATCTCATATCACTCTATTTTATCATAATACTGAGGTGTTTTATCTAGTTAAAAATATTACTGTACTTTTTCGGCCCTTATGTCATCTTTCAAGTCACATAAATCCCGTTCAGGTTCTGTTCATGACTCAAATAGTGAATCTAGCATAGAATATGTTTAAACACAGTCACCATTGAGCCCCAACAATCCTCTCACAACCCCTATCGCATCCTCAATGAATGTATCAGGTCTTAACATTGATGTGGGCAATCCAAAGGCTCCAACGTCAAGCACTTGGTCAATACCAAATATTTCCGTCACTCCAATTCCCCCGAATCCCACTAATACACAAACGCATGTGTCTCAGGGGCCAGAAGGCACACCTCAAATCTCATCACACGCTAATCCCCAATCACAATTTCCACGTGAGTTCCTCCTTAATCCCGGTCGGAATCCAGTCGCATCCCAGGATCCCTTTGGCCAAAGTAAACAGCCAACCCTCAATATTCCATCAGGATCTCAGGTTCATGTGGGTGATGAAAGGCGCGTGGAGGGGGGGCGACGAAAAAGACCATTGGAGAATGTAACTTGGAGTGGTCTGTCGGAGGGAAATCCAGGATTGACGCTTCATCAAAGTAAGTCATTTTAATTTCGGAGTATAACCTTTTTCACAATTTGATATGTTTGTTTCATGGGTTAGATATGGCACCTAAAGGCAAGTCAGTCCGATCTCAGGAGCCAATTGAAGATTGTGAGTATGGCCAGTCTTCATTCATTTTTTGATGTGTTAACTGATGATGTGCATGGCAGGTGATGAACTTTATGCATCTTCACCTCTGGTCCATAAAGAGAAAGTCACTGGACGTCATCATCCATATTCCTCCAAACCAAGAACAGCTCATGCCAGTTCATCAAGAGAAAAAATGGTGGATGATGAGGATGAGAACATGTCTCCGACTCAAATGGAAACAAATGATGAAGCAAGGAGTGACAATTTCACGGTGCATGATCATGGCACTCAGTCAAATAATGAGTTCACCCATCCTCAAATGGGCCTTGCCCAGAGTATGCTTGAACAATCCGAGGTCAGACAGCAAAGGAACCAGGCTCGTAAATCTCACAATGTGGCGAAACGTGCAAGCCAGAAGGAGCAACAAAAATGGCTGAAAGCAGAACTTCCAGAGAATGTCCATGGAATGAGATCAGCAGTACATGCACATTGCCTGTTCCTACTCAAAGTTAGGGATAAGGATTTTTCCTCACTACCAGCACCACCAAGCACAGAAGAGCGTGAAATTGCAATTCAAGTGGCTGGTCATCTCGGATATGTCCCCGAGGATGTTTTCAATGAGCCATCAACACAGGTTCAGTCTCAGGGTTTCCAAAGCTACTGCGAAAATGAGCTCCACAAGCTAGGACTAAAGCAATTCACTTGGGACTGGGAGAGCTCATGGCAAAATCCGTTCAGTGAGCTGATGTCTATGGTGTTTTACCGTACATTCCGTCTTGCACTGGTCAGCACCGAGTATCATCATTACTGTTGGAACAAGGATCATAATAACTATGGGGTCGTGGCGGCTTTAATGGAGCGATATTTCACTTATTTGAAAAGAGAATGGAAGTCTATTCAAAAGGATGCCGAGTATTTGGTTAAAAAGAAGGAGAATCAAAAGCTCGCAAAGATTCGTCAAAGGGTTAGTTAATGTATCTCTTTTTCATTGGGAGCAAAGACTGATGATGATCTACTTCATTATGTGCAGACCTGTGAGCGCCGTCGTGAATGGTGTGATACGGCTAAATTTCCCATTCTAGCATCACAATTCAATGACCCTCGAGTATGTTCAGATACTGAGGAGGTACTGGAAAATGGCCGTCAAGTTTACCGGAAAGTGGGATTACGCTGGCGCTCCCAGTTATTTAATGAATTGGTATTAAAAATGGATCGAGACATAGAGTTTTGTAATCGCATTAAAAAAAAGGGTAAAAAAACTATTGATAGATTGCCAGAATTACGATCAACAGATGATGGTGATATTCCGGAAGGCTTATCATTTCAGGTATTTGATCAAGATTGGCTCAAAGGCTGTAGTAAGATGCAGACTAGCGCTCTCAAGATACTTGACATGCCAGTTATTAGGCCGAATGGTGATGCTCTGCAATAACTTAGTAATATAAATCTATAGCACCGTTACAAATTAACATTTTGTGAATTATTTGTGCAGGTGTAATACAATCTGAGTATTAATCCTTAAAGATGCAACTTGCTAAATATGTCAGAATATAGACAATATGAGTTGGACTGTATCACCGTCTCCCTTAGAAATAATACTCTATTGCTCATTTTCATTGAGAAAATATTGAAGGAGTTCGATCCAACTCATGGTGTTCATAATTGTGGACCTATGCCAGGGTAAACAAGAGTTATCAACTTGGTCAAACACAAATTATATAATATCAGTAAGGCTCGCGCAGTTAATGATTTTTTCTTTTCTTGGACCTATTGGTGTTTGGAAAATGGCATTTCCATAAGGAAGGATTTTAGAATAGCAATACAATTAGGGTCAAAGATGATCTTGAAAGGTACCTTCCACATGTTGACCTCAACTGAATGAGGAGTGATATAGTGGATGACCTTTACAGGTTGTTGTTGGCCAATACGATGGAGTCGATCAACAGCCTGAGCCTCAATGGCTGGGTTCCAATTGGGCTCCTGGAAATGTGGATGTCAGGAGCCGCAAATCAGGGCAGAATTTTGGGGGTCCCCTCACCATTAAATAGACCGTATTAGCACAAGTTATATTGAGGCCAGTTCCAGCTGCGGCAATGGATGCAATCAGTACTTCACATTCAGGATTATTGAAGAAATTCTCCAGTGCCTTCTCCTGTGCTCATGCTGTAATTGTTCCATCAATTCGTGCTGAAAGGATAGAGTGATGAGCAAGGGCAATACCAATTCTACAATATGAAAAAGTCAGATGGATTCAATTGGTAATGGATGCATATTAGAATTAACGCACAAATCTAGAAATTGGGTCCATTGGGAGTAAACCACCGATTTGGTTGGACCACACCTTGTTTGTTTGTTCTTCATTAAGCTTTGTAGGAGGTGTGCAATTTTACTACTCATCATGCATGTTTCGACATCCACAATAGTTCGTGTGATTGTTGGCTAGTTATCCTGAGTGCTCCTGCCCTCGGGGTCTTCCAAATCCACCTCCGCAATTGTGTTAAGCATGATGTGATGGTTACAACATATTCGCAGCTTATTAATATTTCTGAAAAATTCTCCTGGTCCTTTGCTTTTGGATGATAGGAATTCTTCATATAATATGGAATATTCTTGCTGCATGGTCGGGTTGAGTGGGAGCAGCTCATAATGATGGCTAATAGTGGGGAGGGATTCGAGATGTGTGGTTTTGGTGCGGCGCAAACTTAAATGCCGCAATGCCAAATGCAAGATATCATTGCAACCTTTGGAAAGAATACTCAGGATGAATGGTGACCAGTTATCTTGATCGGCGCTCTGGGGTTGAGCGATGAATGATATTATGCCCAAAAGGTCATAAATGGTGTTGTGAATAGGTGTGCCCGTTAAACATATTCGGCGGGATGAAAGGAGGCTATTGATGGCACGGTGAGTGGCAGTGTATTGAGAGCGAATATAGCTATAAGATGGGGCAAGGGTTATTGGATATAAAAGGCAATTTGAATCATTTAAGATCAGACACTCACTGTGCTTCATCCAAAATTACACGATGCCAATTGATTTGAAAAAAGAATGATGTAGAGGTATTGGTTTGCTTAAATTCTTGGGTGACAGTATTGTAAGAAGTGATGATGATATCATATTTTAAGATGTCGTCTTTGGATAATGAGTGACGAGTGGGACCATGGTAGATTTTGGAATGCAGCGCTCCAGCCTGAGCATGCTTGGATATTTCTGATTGCCAGTTGGTAATTAAGCAAGGGGGGCAGATGATCATGGTGGGCGTGGAGCGATGGGGGTTTGCAATCATCCGCTCCTTGGAGGTACCAATTAGAGCAATGGCCTGAATTGTTTTACCTAATCCCATATCATCCGCGAGCAGTCCTCCAAGAGGGGTATTGGTCAAAAGGGATTCAAATGAGCTAACGACCTTGTTTGTAATGATGTGCCTGGCATTGAAAGTGGATCCTGGGGGTGAGGTTGCCCAAAGGTTACGGGCTGATTGGCCATTGGGGATTTCTCGATCCCAGAGAAAAGCTAGTCCGGTCTTTTGATGAGGGAGGAGGGGGGTTTGAATAATGGCATGGGGCGGGGTCATCATGGGGAGGTCTGATCCACTGGGTAATTGTATCAGTTTTTGCTTGGAGATCAATGATGAAACAGCAGGATATGAAGCTTGCGTTGAGTTTGAAGCGGGAAATGATGGAGTAAAAAGTTGACATTGACTATGAGTATTACAGTCATATTCTTTGGGCATTTTAAGCTTGAAATCTTGTGTTCAAAAGCTTTCCATTATGAATAAAAGGTTTGGATACCATGTGAAGAGCATCAATGCTAGATTGGGTTTCTGAGATGAGGAGGGATCATTTGCATCAGTCATAAATACTCCCTCAACGAATAATATTTGAGTAGGATTGGATTGGCAATTTTCAATCCATGCCCCACCAGGACCACAGTGCATGAAACTTTTTGGTGCCCCAAGGAATGGTATCAACGTTTTGGAAAGGGTTGCAGGTAGAGAGCCAATAGCACGCTGGTGATTGGGGAGATAAACAAATATGTTGTGTTGATTGTGCCATATGATAATCCAAGAAGCTAAGTGGGAATTCTCAGTATTTAAGGCTATATCACCATTTATTGGAATACGAATATTAATCTTCCCAATGCAAAGTGGTTGTGAAGGGGTTGACATGATGGCTATTTTAAATTATTTTGGGATAGTCGGAAATTATATGATCGGGAAGGGTTAGCTAAACGGAATGAAGACAAATAGGCGCAGATGGGGAACTTATATGAGAGGAAGCAATGGGGTCAAGGGGGGATGGCCTGTGGTTACGTGCATGGTCTTGATGGGGGTGGGCATCTTGGGCTCATAATTTTCATATCCAATTTGGGGCATATATCAAGGCAAGGTGGCCAAAATGTGGGTGCACCAATATGACTGCTGGATTTGCAGCAAGGTACAAAACCCTTGGTGGAACAAGGTTGACATTAGCATATCCGAAATTGGGTGGGTTGTAGCAACTTATTGTGGAGGGCATATCAGAGGCATGCAGTCATGTTCGCTGGTGTGACAGCGAACATGGATGCATATATATCTTCCCCAGGTTAATTGTAGCACAGGGACCTACTGGGCAATGTTGGCCGTTTCAGAGGGCAATCTCACTGTGGGGATGTTTGTGTGTGGGCAGGTGAGATATGTTCCGTGGCGTGCCACCGAACATGACTTTGGTTTTGTGTGAAGGTTTTTGATGACTGATTCCAACTAGGCTTCAGGGGGGCAAGTGTGGCATGATCCACATCTACATTCACCCCTATTGCGTTTGAGGAGGCTACTATTCCCCAGAGATTGGGATCACGGTCTTTGCCTCACGCGTGTACAAAACTCCGGAGAAAGAGGCCACCCACCCAAGGGAATTTCTGGCTGCAAGCCAGGTGCCACAACTTGCGCGGGGCATGTGAGAACGTGAAGAAAATTACCCGCGGTGGGAGATACCCACGCAAACATAACCAGCCTCAGCAATCATAGGCTGGGATTATTCTGATGTGGATGAGGCTGAAGCAAATCCACACTGATCGGTCTCAGGTTTCCACGCGCGAGCAGGTGAGCGTCTGCAGTCAAGCTGACCACCCGACCAAGAAACTAGCCGGTCGGAACACTGGCAGTAAAATGTCTTCCAGGCGTGTGAAAGTTGCCTGTGTATGACCCGTTGGGGGGTGCGTATGAAAGCGTGTGGCTGCCCGACAATGAGCACGCGCAATGAACAAGCAGGGCCAGTCATTGTTGGCCCCGACAATGGCACCGGAGTGAATCCACTGTTTGTGTATTACCCAAATAATAAGTCATCCCATTATGACCCACTTTCATTAACTCGGATTACACCCGCATCTATGCCATTGTTAGGCAGAGCTCTGCAAAAAGGTGCACCAAGGGGATGCAGTTGAGATATATGACTCAATGGCTTGACGTGATTTTCATGTTACATTGCTGAACAGCTTTTGCTCTGCCCCGCAGCATACATTTACACAGGTGTACTGCGTACTACAGTGTTGGCTGTACAGATCAGGAAGGTGTTATACTACTTGAGCCTGCATGCATATAGCGAATGTGCATGCACCTTCCGATCGTTTGCATATACGTAGCTCATGTGCCACATGCTCAGGATTGCGTTTCACCCAATTTGCACATGCAAGCTGAGCATATCATGGTCAAAAGCACCGTGTGAAAGTGCTCAGTAAAGCCATGGAATGAACTATTTTGCAATAGTTCATTGGAAGGCTCAGTTTGGAGCACTTCACCAAAGCGTGTGAAATGCTGCAGCTGGCTGAAATGTCACCCGATGCTGTGCCAAATGCTCAGATTGTGGGCATACAAAAACGACTGAGCAATGGCTCAGCATGGTGCATTTGATATTGTTATATCAATAGTTCAATCACTGTGCCATTAAAATTTTCAGCCACTGAGCATTTCAATTATGACCCGAAAGCAAACCTGAGCAATGGGTCGAGGCAAGCTCATGCTGTATTCACTTGTGTTACAGCCCCCCCCCTTTGTTCACATACTATTACCAGGCCATACGGCTGGTAATATTGCCGCGGTCACTTGTGACCAAATGCACCGGGTGCATTTCTGCATGGGTCACTTGTGCATTCCACCCACAATGCACATTCAACAAGGGCCTCACGACCACCCTCCCGGGTGATCGGGTGGCTATTTAAGGAAAGAAAGGGGATTTGAATCAGCTTGACAATTTAATAAATTGCAATACTCAGCGGTGCATTTGATATTGTTATATCAATTGTTCAATTACTGTGCAATTGAAATGTTCAGCCACTGAGCATTTCAATTATGACCCGAAAGCAAACCTGAGCAATGGGTCGAGGCAAGCTCACGCTGTATTCACTTGTCTTACAGCCCCCCCCTTTGTTCAAAGACTATCACCAGGCCATAAGGCCGGTGATCTTGCCGGGGTCACTTGTGCATTGCACCCACAATGCACAATCAATAAGGGCCTCACGACCACCCTCCTGGGTGATCGGGTGGCAATTTAAGGAAACAAAGGGGATTTGACTCAGCTTGACAATTCAATAAATTGCAATACTCAGCCAGACCCCCATTGTTCTTCTGCCTCACGCGAGCATTTCACTTCTCAGTTGCAGCATTTGCTGAGACTCAGCTTCAATTTTGCCCACACGCCTTGAAGCTGAGACTTTTGCGGGTGCTGCAACTGCTGAGATCGTCTCAGCTTCACCATGGTATAAAAGACCATCTTCACACGACACGCACTTCACTTTCTTTCTCACCCGCTCCACTTCGTTCAACCTCACCCGCGTTTGTCCTTCTCGTGGGTATTGCCCTTCGTCTTCTTGCCTTTCTATTTTTGTCTTTCGCACTCCACTAAACCCACTTCCCTTCCTTTTGCCTGTTTTTTTATCCTTCTGATCCGTTCAGAACCTCCCTTCTATCCACCTCATGCGTTACCTCTTTTTTTAACTTTTGTCAACATTATGTACCGATATTAATATTTTTCTTTCTTCACGACTTCCTTCCAGACTTTTAAAAACTTCCGACTAGAGCGTTTTTAATTTGATTCCGCTTTAAATTTATATAATTCATCGTACGTCATCCTTTTCTTTCTTGATTGCTTACTTTCTATTCAGTTACTAACCCCAATTTTTTTGTTGTTAGATGTCGTGCACTTTATGCACCAAGCGGGGTATCCCCTGCATTCGTTCCTCGACAACGAACGACGCTTGTGATGCTTGCCGACAAGCACACAAGAAATGTTTGTTCGTTGTCCGCCCCTTCCGACCACGAGGCCAGAGGAGTTCTCGCCCAAGACGCCCTCGCGAGGACTCCTTTGTGGTCGACGATGATGAAACCATTTCAGAGCGTGAATGGACGCCGGGCCCCCAAACAGGCCAACGGGAACGATTCCAGACGATTAGCCCTGTCCCCTCCAGTATCGATTTGTCCACTCCCCCTCCTAGGCCACCATCCGATGGTCACTTCACTCCTCGACCGGAGCGAAGTGATTATTCGGCCGATGAAGGATGGCGATGGCGAGAGGACATTCGAGCTTGGGCTGATCGTCACCATGTCTTGTCACCGATGGGATTCAAACGCCAAAGTAAGTTTTCTTTCTCCTCCTTATCTCATTTCTCTTCACGCAATAATACTGACTTTTTTCCATTTCTCATAGAACAAAACCCCCCGAATCCCCCCCAACAAGACTCTCCCGTTCCTAGTTTGCCTCGCGAGCAAACCCCCCGGCAACCCACTCCAGGCCCGAGTGGCACCCGATGGTCTGAGGAATTATTCCGCGGTAAGCAGCCAAAGTTTCATTTCATTTTCACTTTCACTTTCGAGTCGAGTGAACTGACTCTTCCTCCTTTTTTAGAGCCCTCCCGAACCAAAGAGCCACCTATTCCTGGCCCAAGTCCAACGTCCCAACAACCTGAAGACAATACGACTCGTGAGCCAGAACCTGAGGTGGCTCCTACGCAATCCACGGAGGAAGCTTATGGTAAGTCACCCCTCCTTTCTCTTTGATCCACATCCACTTTTCCTCATTCTTTCTTTGACCGTCTCCAGATCGTCCCGCCACTCCTTGCTCGATAATCATCATCGACGATATGCCCGTGGGATCCCCAATTCCCCATCCCCCTCCCCCTTCTTCTTACCCGACTCGCCCACCTTCCCCTTCCATTCCCCCCCCCCTCCACTCCAACCCCGGTTCCCTCCCCAGTGCCCCCGAGAACCCCAACGCCTCCTCCCCCCCGGTGCCAAGCTCCTCTAATTCCCACGATGACGCTCGCCAGGAATTCACCGACCTGCGACCGACCCTAATGATTCCTCGAGCCATCGTCCACGATTCGATCAACCGAATCTTGTTGGAGCATCGTCGCTTGCTCCACATGATTCCCTTCGTGGATGCAATTCATCAAAATGAGATGCACCGGGAATTCCGGGACGAACTAAACTGCCTCCTTGCCCAGGCACTGGAGGCTTATCCAAAGGAGGACATAACCGGGATAGTCTCCAAATTCCTCGAAAAATAAAAATTTAAAAAAAAAATCCCATTATTTCCACTTTTTATCATTTTTAATACTTTGTTTTAAATAAATTATCATTTGTAATCAATTATTATTATGTTCAAATTCTATTACATTCTTTGTTCATGTAAAAATTACTTATTTCCTCCTTAGAGAAAAACCCTGATTGCGTGAGAATTATTTTTGTAAGTGCCCCACCAAGAGTTTGAGTGAGTATTTGTTTTTGTGAACCTCTTTTTCTCAAAATGCACCAATAGTTGCCGTTATCCTCTCCTATATTTTCTTCTTCCATGGTTTAGAGCCATACCCATTCTTAACTGTAAAAAAGCGGGAGGTTCCCGTATGTGAGCAATCCAGTCCAGATTCGTGAAACATGGCCTTTCCTATGGTCACATGCTATTAATCTTACTCATGTATTGAATTGTTTAAATTGTCTGGAACCTTCACAAGCGTAAGGATTGGCGTGTTACTTGTCGGGAGGCTGCACAGGCGTAAGTATTGGCGTGTGAATTGTTGGGAGCCTGCACAGGCATAAGGATTGGCGTGTGAATTGTTGGGAGCCTGCACAGGCGTAAGAATTTGTCAGCATTGTTGGCAACCCTCCCATGCGTAAGGATTGGCGTGTGAATCGTCGGAAGCCTGTACAGGCGTAAGGAATTTTAGCACTTTTGGGACCCTTAACAAGCATAAGGATTGGCGTGTGAATTGTTGGGAGCCTGCACAGGCGTAAGAATTGGGGTGTGAATTCTTGGGATCCTGCACAGGCCAAGAAAATTTCAGAATTGTGGGGAAGCTTCACAAGCGTAAGAATTGGCGTGTGAATCGTCGAAAGCCTGTAAAGGCGTCAGGATTGGCATGTAAGTTTTCGGGAGCCTGCACAGGCCCAAGGATTGGCGTGTGTAGCGTTGGCACCCCGCATAGGCGTAAGGAACTTTTAGCATTGTCAGAACCTGCACAAGCATGAGGATTCGCGTGTGAAGCATTGGCATCCTGGACAATAGCAACAAACCAGGACAGATGTACGATGGCACGCCACTGTACATAATCCACTTCACCCCTTTTTCATGTCAGACACCCCATCTCCCGCACTAGAATCCATGCAATCCTCGTGTATATTGTCCTCTGCCTTACTCCACCATTACTTACCCAACACACATGCAAATCTCCTCATTCTTTGAATCGACATGAGATTGTATTACCATCCCTGATTTGATAGCCCGCTCTCTCGGAAATCTCATAATAGCCATGGCTTTTTTGCCGCATTGTTTTTGCTAACCTGCTTGAGCATTGTGCGGACATACCCACTAGTGTTGTGCTTTTGTTGTCCTGTGCTGGATCAGTATAATGAGAAAATGTACTACTGGCCCACACTACCTGAATGAGCCCATGACATGCGGATAGATCAATCCAAAAATGCTCATTTGGGAAAATCAATTTTCCACCTGTACACCGCTTTGACGCATCTCTTTGAATTTGGCCAGTCCGCTTATCAGCTTGAAACCACCATCCCGAAGCATACAGCGATGCATCCTTATCAACATGAGGTGCGTTTTTGAATCAATTCATGGTGAAAGTGAGTGCGGAAGCGAACTCGAATGCACCCTGATTTGCCGGAATATCGCCTTCATAGTTGACTTGATCAAAAGACGGAACCCCCAATGAATTGTAGCAATTTTGAATCCTCTCAAATAAATTATCCCCAACATATCGTAAGGATTGACCTAGAATGCAACCCACCGAGCTAAGATTGGGACCTCGGTTCTGCCATTCATCTTTTGCGTTTTCAATTTTCCCAACACTTCCATACAGACCAAATTGTTCATTCTTGGTGCTGCATTTGCGCCACCCAATCGCGAACATAAATCCCTCCAGTAATGCTCCATTGGTTGCAATCGGGTCGGTGAATCTCTTTTCGCGAAATAGGAATTGTGATAATTCATCCCATTGATTGACCTTGACTTCACTCATTGTTGTGAATGGTCGGAATTCGACAAGGGCAATGAGTAATCCGGTTGAAGAGAAAATTGCCACATGCCCAAAGTGAATGCGTTTGATCTGATTGACATCCACAACCCTCCGAATTTCACTTGGGGTGATATTTGCTGATACTGGCATTGATATTTGTGCTGTTGGGCAAGAGGAGGAAAACAACCTATTCATTCGGGTCGTTTTGCGCTCATTTGTCTTTTGGGATCTGCTACTATTCCCGAGTGGTTGAGGGATCACTATGTGTTGAAGCACACAAGATATCAGATACTGCCAAGGAGCTTTCTTTGGCACACATCCTTTGACTTCACTGTTGGAGCCCACATGACATTGGCACAATCTGAACCGACTAAAGCCAATGTTCTTCAGTGGGGCCCAATGAGGGTGCCACATAAATGTGGAAGCATATATATATATCTATATATATACACTGAGATTAAGCGAGTAACTCACACTTTCCTTCCTCAGCCCGACGCTTTCTCACGAGTTCCCTTTTACGCTCTTTTCCTTTTTTCGTGAATGGCATGCTTTCAGCAGAAAATGAAATGAAACCAAATGATTACTGATTTCTTAATATCACCTAAATTGGATTGCGGTGGATGAATCTTTTTTGATTGCAGCTAAAAAGAAAGCTCACGCCTGACCTTGGCAAATTCACGTTCTCAAATACCTGAACCTGAAAATTGCAGTGGATAGTGAATTATTCAATTTTACACATTGATGTTCCCATGAAATCACTTTCCAATCCAACCATTTGGAATATTGCAAGCACACGCAAATGCAATATGCATCCTGCTGCGGATCCCTAGCTATCCTAGTCCTCTTGAAAGACACAGGAACATTTGGCCTATTATGGGCTGGCGGGAAGTGATAAACGCGACTTCCCGCAATGCACCCGCGTGTGCTACTCGCGGGCACATCGCCTGACTCAGCTTGCGTCTTGTCAGAGTCTTTGCAATGATGTACGGAGGCATGCTGCCGTACAATTACTATTGGTACTCAGACTGTGGCATCCGGGCAGTAGTAGGATAGGAAGTCATGATTATTAAATTCATAAATAACTTTGCAAAATTAAATTACAATCTATCTAGTACAAAGCTAATCTAAAACGGGTCAATCCTGGTTGTGAGTTTAGCTGACCTGGTTACCGTCAAGGTGACCTCATCACTTGAACCAAGCCCGCGTTTCACCACCCAGGCATCACCAAAGTCTAATACTAAGCATCGGGCAAATTCAAATCTAAGAGGTACAGCGGGGTTAAAAGACTCTGATGAGAAGAAACTTTTATTCAGTAAATCACATATATACTTATTAGTATGTAGCCACACTGGCTCCACTAGATTTTTACCCTCTGAAAGTTTTTCGGAAATGTCAATTAGTGATAAAGCCCCTTTAACTGAGCTTGTTCTCCAGTCATCTGAGCATACCATCAAACCACGAACCCCCGCTGCACAGAATGCCGCTAATATACCATAGCAAATTCTATTTATTCCAAGATTCTTGTGACACGTCAAAAGATCTTTGATGGCCTCATTTTTTTTTGAGTTTGTGAGTTTGCCTTTGATGCCATTAACTTCAACCTTTGTATGTGCACGTACCATGTTGTACGCAATCATCAAATGGATAACTGTATCCATTAGATCCTCCAGGTTCTTGTGCGGCTTTGTGGATATCTCATTGTCAGCCCCGCCACCTTCAATGCTGAGTTGGGTTGCACGTTGCTTCGATTTACTCAAGCAGGAGGCGAGGTATTCAACTGCTCCCCGTTCGAGTCCAAGAGGATTGGTCGAATTTGATGTTGGTGCAACATATGGTTTGGGTGCAATCACATCGTATGAGACTAAACTAATGGATTCAAACATAACATTTGCCCAAAAATGTTTAACTGGATTGGCGGGATAAAGAAGGCTCTGAACCATTTTGAGAAAGGAGTGTTCAGATTTTGGGAGATTATCTGGAGGTTTAGCTGATTCCTTCATCAATTTGAGATTCCAAATGTTGTGATCAAAAAATGCTTCTGTTTCGGTTGGCTTAAAAAAATCTAACCCTGTATATTGCAATTTATATCACCAGTCAACAGCCAATAATCATGTATCATGCACAAAGATAAAACTCACCTGCCATCTCAAGGTCCTCCAGCCAGGCCGACATTTTAATCTCTCGGTTACTGATCACCTTAATACCAACAGGAAGGAATGTATGAGCATCCTTTGTTGGTAAATTGTCCCATCTATTTTTGTAAATCCTATTGATATTATCAAGCCCCCTTTTCCATGATTGTTGAGAAATATTGGAATGATAATTCAAAATGCCTGCAAACTCTTCCATGCGGGATAAAAATATTCCTTGAAAATTCGCAGCGGATGACACTTCGGGCTCAGCGTCGGGAATTATATCAGTCATATCTCGTCCCATTGTATCATGTTTAATTGTTTCCCTTTCTTGAAAGGCTTGAATATTCCGAGGAGAGGCGGGAGGGGTTGCATCATGCATTGTTTCATTGGGTATCAGGGGGCTTTCAGTATGTGGAGCTTCATCATGGATTGTTTCATTGAGTATTGGGGGGGGTTCAGTATGCGGAGGTTGATTATCAATATGGTCCCCTTCAACATTGATAATTTCATGACCTTGATCGCGAGAATCGTTTGCGGCTTCAAAGGTACGGCGTTTTTTGTTTGTTTTTTTGGTCGCATGTATATTTGGTCTTTTTCCTAATCCTTTGCCTGGAAATCCAATGACGACTCGAGATCCTTCAGGTAGAGATTCTCCCACCTCCACACCTGCCCATATATTGTAAGCAGCTATTGATATCAATTTTGTTTTGAATTAGTAATGGACTTACGGTTCAAATCCATTTTGAGCAGGCTCATGGCTTCAGCAATCTTTTGACGCACATAATCAGGAATTTTACTATCATTTTGGATTTTTTCGAGCCTTGGGATTGTTTGAGCAATGTTGGAGACAAATTGTTCCTTGGATATAATTTCCACCTCCCCACTGAAAATTACATCATCTTGCCCATCATCTTCTGTCGGTGCACAAGGTTCAACAGTCTTTTCCTTCTCATAACTTTTAAAATTCGGTTTCTGAGAGCTTGGAGGCTGCCCTGAAATAAAGGCTATGACACAATATCAGGTTTTGAGCGATTTGAAATATTCAAGATGGATGCATACTCACATTCCGGAAGAACTGGTGGATCTTTATTATCTTCATGTGACTGGCTCTCTACTTCAATGCCTAATTCACGACTACTGGCGATATCAGAGATTTCACTTCCACTCTCTGGGGCTGAAGTTGGTCGTTCATTGAATTCAGTTGAATTTCCCGGGGTTCGGGCCATAGCGGAGGTAGTTTATTAAGCAAATAGATGGTGACGAGTTGATTGATAACTTGTTTGAAAATTTTTGAATAAAAAGATCCAAATTCAAGAAAAAAGGTGCAAGTAAAATAATCGCATTTGCAAAATGCGATTTGTCGGGAAATTGAAGGAGGCGATGTTTTGCAAATTATTTCATATCATGCAAATGAAATCACTTCCCTGTGAGACATTGAATAAAGTTGACTAGTGAGAAACCTACTAAAGTCAACTTTTGAACTATTCAACGCTCATGAGGTAAGGACTAAGCAAAGTGTTCATTTGATTGATATGAAATAAAATGGTTTTGTTGGCGAAACAGGAGACACAATTCTTGTCTTAAATAGTCCACTTATTAGGTTTTAATTTGTGAGTCTCATGATTTAAACCCTAACCACAACATGGTGAATATACTGACCAATATCCCCTTAGGTCCTGTTGGCAGAGAAGGCCACTCAGCATATTTCGGCAATTGCGTTCATCGTGTACGCCAACAAGCCACCGTACTGTACACCATGGATGTAATACGGAAGCGTGAGGAGGGTAGGCGTTGTCGGAGGCATGTCGGGAGGGCACTACATGAGCGTAAGGATGGTAAGCAGTGTCGGGAGAATGTCGGGAGGGAGGGTAACTGTTGTCGGAGGCATGTCGGGAGGGCACTACATGAGCGTAAGGATGGTAAGCAGTGTCGGGAGAATGTCGGGAGGGAGGGTAAGCGTTGTCGGGGGCATGTCGGGAGGGCACTACATGAGCATAAGGATGGTAAGCGTTGTCGGAGGCATGTCGGGAGGGCACTACACAAGCGTAAGGATGGTAAGCTGTGTCGGAGGCATGTCGGGAGGGAACTACACAAGCGTAAGGGTCATAAGTGGTGTCGGGAGGGCACTACATGAGCGTAAGGATGGTAAGCGTTGTTGGAGGCATGTCGGGAGGGTACTACACAAGCGTAAGGATGGTAGGGGCGGGGGTGTGAAAGCGTAAGGAGTGGTGAGGACGGAGAGGGGCGGGCAGTGTCGGAGTCTCATCCGGATGGAGGGCGGTGCGGGTGTGTAAGCATGCTAAGCGTCGGGGGGGCAGAAGCCAATGAGGTGAAATTACACAAACGTTGTGCATAGTGTTGAAATGGGTTTGGGCTTTGAGTGACATTCTCATGTGACACATGTGACGATTGACGTTGTCTTGACGCTGACGTGACGTGACCCACTAAATCCAGTGACTATAAAGTGACACTAACGCGACTGAAGCAAGATTTTATACTGACCGCGGTGCGACGTGAAGTCAATCGCCGACAATTGACGCGAGATTCGCCCTGGTGAATGCTGAGGGTAAGGCTTGTTTTACTTGTACTTTAATTTTTTCTTTCCCTTTTTCTTGCCTTTTGATTTCTTTTGGGGGCTTGATTTCCAGTTTTTGGCTTTTGTGGAGGCTTGAGGGGTTTCCACAAGGCAGTTGTCCTTCTTTTGGGCCATCTACTCCTTCTGGTCCTCTGAAAAAAATCTTAGGTTTTCAACCAAGCTTTTATCTGTTTGACCTACCCTTTGAAAGACATTTAAGTCCAGCTCTTCAGAAGATTATCTGTCTTTTCTGGGTGTAATAACGTCTTTTCTTGAAGATAAGAGCTCATTTTACATATCCAGAGGCTTTAAAGAAGTTCCTACTCCTGCTTCTTTGCTTCCATAAACCAGTTATTGTACTGAGACTGGTATATCTCTATGGTTTCTTGTTGGAAATTGCTCATATCTGACAACAAGAATAGAAGTGATGTCAGCTCCTGGACTCTCAATAAGAGTTTCAAAGATTCTGTCTAGCCTTTGGGAATGGGTGGAAGCTCTGGGATCCTCCATTTGTGCCTCTCCCTTGGTCTGATATTCTTGTCTTTTGGATTTGTGGATTTAATGTCCTGGTCCAAATCCATTTCATTGGATTGAGTGGCTGCTACCACTTCTAATAGAAGTCATTTAAAAGCGATTTGAAGCAAATAGAACTAAGAAATTGTTTAAATTCAACTTCTTGACCTTGTGAAGCTTTTGTAAGTAATCCTCTGGGTCTTGGGCTGGTTTGAATTTCAACACTTGACTCTGAGATACTATAGTCAGAAGAGCTTTCTCGTATGGATGAAACTTGAATCAAAAGAAATATATGTTAATTATATTCATAAATAATAGTTAAAATAACTTATCAACTCAGCTTATTAAATGAAGTTGTTTTAATTTAATTTATGGAAAATTATGGAAAAAATAAAGAGAATTATCAAAAGAGTAGGAATTTTTTTTAAGAAATAATAATTATTCAATTGATAAGTTATTCATAAAGATTATATCATTATTTAATTCATATTAAAATAACTCAAAGAATAAATTTCAAGTCTTTGATGTGAAAAATCTACTAGTTAGACACTCAAAGTTTATTCCAAATCATTCAATAGACTATTATTTAAAACACTATTTTTAAGAACAATACCTTGATTCATATAATGAAGAATATTTATAAGGGATAAGTCCTAAAAAAGGAAGAATTTAAGATAATATGGCAATGTTACATCAACCAAAAGTAAAACAAAGTCTATGATATCATTTATGTCCCAAACATTGGTTGAAATGATGAAAAGGCCCCCAAATGTAAGGTTTGTTGATGAAACCCTTGATAATAGTATCAAATATCAAGATTACTATGACTGCCGTCAGTAGAAAATATAATGTAATTGAATTTTCTAGCCAAAAATTGATACAATTATGAAAAACCATTACATTTAAAAAGAACCAATCAGCTATTAAAAAACTTGGTAATAATACAATATTAATAATTATAATGAATTATAATTATTCTATTATTATTATAGTCACTGACAGCTATAACAATAAGGAATATCAAAGCTCTTAATGAGACCATTATATGTAGATAATCATGATATTTATCCACTTATAAATAATATAAATATTATTTATAAGAGAAATAACACACACTTTCCAGAGATAGATATTATAGAGAAATTCTATATAAAAAACTAATACCAGGTAAAAAAGATATAGAAGTTCAGAAAAAACTTACTCATAATAGTTATTTAATAAAATAAATCAAACAACAACAGTTATATTACTAAATGATGTTTATAAGCTTAAAACACACCAAATATTAATTTTTTAAAGAAATAAGAAAGTTTTTTTGTAATAAAAGAACGTTCAAAACCTTTTAGGGGAAATCTGTGGATTTAAAAGATATTTTAAGGGAACAATTTTATATAGTAAAATCTATTACTGGTAATTATGAAAACATAATCCAAATTATAGGGTTCAAATTCTTCATTTAAAATTTATAAAGAGTAATTTAACTTAATAATTAATTCAATAATATAAGACTTTATATGAAATAATATATTTCTCAGATCATAACTGAAAACCATACTTAAAAATAAGGGTCTTAAGTTAAGTTAATTTGTTTTTCTTTTTAACTTGAATTTACTGGTGTTATTCTTAACTCCAAGAAAAATTAATCCTTTTTTTGATTACTTATTCTAAGCTCATTTATATGGAAGATTATTATATGAAATACTTTAAAAGAAATTTCCAAGTGAAAATCTGTTAAGCTAGATTTTTAATTAAATTTTACAGAACTCTTGATTTCTTTGAGGGATAATTAAAAGAGCTGATTTCAAGGCTAATTAACAAAGACCCTGCTTAAAACAGGTACTTTAAATTTGATCCATAGATAGCTAACACTGAATTTTGAGCTGTGTCAAATATTCAAGCAAATCCATTGAAAAATGGATTTTTGATGAATTTTTGAATTTATTGCTATTTTTCCACATAAAATAAAAACCAACCCAAAAACGTAACTTTTGATAAGTTTTTAACACTTGGAGCTTTGCTATTTAAGCTTATTGAAGGTATGAAAGCTCTTAAAACCTTGATGCAAAGTGTTAATATGGGTATTTCCACTTTGGCAACTTGTAATTCCTGCCCAGATTGGGGATAAACCAGTTTAAACTTTAAGCTTCAATAAAATTCTGATCTTAATGCTTAAATAAGGTTTAAAATATTCTAATACAGGCGTTAAACCTTAATTGAGTCCTTGAAAATCCCAAACATTTGGTACCCTGGCTTTACTTTTCTTTTTTCCTTTGTGCCACCACCTTGAATTACTTTTTCCCTTTTATTTATTTGAAGCCTTACAATGGCTTTAAACCAATTTAAGTTGAGCTCAGGAATAATTTCAACCCTTCATGGCAAATCCTTAGCAAATTTTGTAAGTAAACACCCCACCTCAACAATAACTAAATTTTGTCCAGCTTACATAAACCTTATGAAACTTTAAATTTAAGGCGAAAATTAACAATTTAAAATTTTAATAAAAATTGTAAAAATGTGTACTGATATTGTGAGACTTTTATATCTTGCAATAAAATAAGAAATAGCTACTTTTGGGTATAGCATCCTATGGGTCTTCCTTAGGTTATTTTTGGGGTAGAGTCCAAAAATGAGATAATTTCTATAGGTTTCTTTATTTGAAATAAAGTTATACTTGTTTTTCATCATTTTTTGTTTGAAATTCAGCTTATAAGTCTTTTTAAGACTGAATCAAACATTGGCCTGTGACTCAAAGCCATAGCACAAGCATAACACCCAAAATACCATAAACCATTGGTAGAGAAAAATTCCACTAAATAATGAAGTGAGCCAAAAAGAACTCATAAAGGGAATCAAGAGAAGGGGAAGCTAACTTCTTTCCAAATATGCAACTCCCATAACCATAGGATAAGGAATGACAGAGTTATTTCATCTCAAAGCAAGGACTCAGCATAAACCTTAATTTTCACCTCTCATCTAAAGTCCAGAGGCAGAGGCAGAACTGCATCAAATGAAGGTCCAATTTTAGGGTCTCAATAAGTTCTATCTAATGGTACTAACCAAATTTACCTAGCATCAAAACTACACAAGCTATGGCTCAAAATGAGCCAAATAAGGGTGAACAAAATATTCACCTCTCATATAATTTCTACAGTTTTAGTGTGAGAAACCACAAGTGCAGTCTCTTTGGAAAGAGAACAATAAGTGTGTTCTGATGGCTCCATCTATTTACTCATATCTCATTTAGTACAAAATTTGCAGAGAAAACAAGCTCAATATAGGATTCATAAAAATTCCACAAACTGATAATTCAATTGAGAATTGGTGTAGCTTTTTCATTTTTAATTTTAGCTATACCAAATGAGTAAACATTTTTATATCACATAAAGGGCTAAGATTGAGCCACGTTTGAGCTCTTTATCTTTCAGAGTGACAAAGATATTTAGGATTTAAGATTTTACCTTCACCCTAGCCAGTATGGGATCTTACTATGGGACAGCTGTCCATAACATTGAGTTAACAGCAAATAAATTGATTTAAACTCCATTTATTCTTCAATTTTTCATAACCTGACAAAGAAGAGTAATACAGGAATGTATTTTACATCTTCTGACACATTGGAAGCACTAGAACACACTTGTAAACTCCATTGGTTAAAATTCTCAGCTGGTATAAGGTAAAAGTTCCAACCTGTGGTTCTAAAGCCACATTTCCACCCAATAAAAGTCTGTATTTAGTGTATAGAGCCACAAGCCAGCACACAGTAGTGAAAGCTTTCACTCTGTGGTCTTTTGCAAAGGTAGGAAACCTCCCACTACCACAGAAAAAGATAAAAGGAGGCTTTTCCTCACCAAAAAACCAGACCATCATCCTTTCCTCAGTATTATTATGTGGTATAGCTTCTTAAATAAGTTCTTAAGTTAGAGTTAAACAGGTATAACTATAATTATGATTATTTTAAACCAACAGTTGAAAACTGCACCCAAGGCTATCAGTAGTACTCACCGTCACTAAAATATTTAGTATATTCCTTTTGAAGTATCTTATCATTATTTTATCATTTTTATTTTTGTGTAATGCTCAGACTTATAGGTTTTCATTATCTTTGTAAAGCTATATCATAGAGTCACCCTGACATCAACTGTATAAAGCATTATTTGTGGCCTTATGGGTATATCATACATACCTCACAGTATCACAATCAATAATCAACTCAATTATGTATTAAGGAGTATGTTCAATCAGTAAATATATTGAAGAATCAAGATTAAATCAATCAATTAAATGATCTTTTGAGAAATGATCAGTTATCTTGAGTAATTCAAATCATTGTCAATCAATAAAATAAAAATCCTAAAACAATGAATCAATTTTCCTGATGAATCCCAAACACAAATTGATTAAAAAATTAAATCCTTATATATCCTGATAGGAGCTTCATCTCACAAAGAAAATTGAGATCTTATTAAGAATTAGGAATAGAGTGATATGGTCAGCAATGATTAATAATTAGAAAAGTTCAACTTTCAGATGAATAAAATGAGTGATATCGAAATTGATGAGAAGGAATCATGAATAATAAGAATTATCAAAATATCATATATTATGTGAATTCTTTAATGAGAAATAATGAAAAAAGAAAGAAAAAATTATTATTTAAATAATATAATACCACATGTGCTCTTCCAAGCCAAGAGGGCCTGCAACTTAGTAATCTGGAAGTCACTTTCAGATGGCACAGAATGGATAAGAGGAAACACTTAAATAGTATGAATGAAATGAAATTTCTAATTAGAAAGTAATAAGAAGACCATCAACAATAATAATCAGTAAGAAATGAAGGAGATAACCACAAACAAGTCCAAGTCCACTTTTTCAACCTGTCAGAAGGAAATAGAGGGGTTGATAAGGATATGGCCACCACAACTCTACTGAACATCTGAGGAAAGATGCAAGGACTGACTTAATACTTATAAACAGGATATTTCAATCAAATTGGAATTAATTATTTATTAAATAATAAATTTTATATATTAATCAACTGGGAAAATTCCTCAGAGGGAGGAAGAGGGCCTGGTATATGTGAGAATCCACCAGCCCTGATCCAAAGAGTGGGAACTTTTGAAAGAGGAATTTATTTGAGCTATAAAGTCCCACTATCAATTCACAGGTGCTATAAAGGAGCTGTGGTGAGAGTTCATGATTATACAGATTCAGATTGATGAATCTAAGACTGTATTCAGTGAACACAGAATGTATTAATAATACAAGGCTGTATTGGGGATTCCATACTGTATTGAGTTCCTTAAGTAAGTTTCTGAAGCTTAATGCTGATTTTCACTGCTTTTTTGTGGTCTTATTACTATGAGCAAAAATACGACTTCATACCATTTTCCCCCATAGTGGCTGTGAAAATGGCGTAAAAATGGCAAATGGTGTTTCCAAAACCACATTGAATCTCAATTAAAAGCTATATTGTGGCTTTGGGTCCACACCTGAGCCACAGGAGGCAGCCCTTTCACTCATTGTGTGTTGAAAAACTGGATAACCTCCCACTACCCTAGAGTGAGAAGAAAAGAGGTCTTCTTCTCACAAAAACAAGGAATTATCTTTTTTTCTTACAATTCCTATATCATAAAGCTGTCACAAAAAAATTACTATCTGAACTAACAAAAGATAATTATAATCTTAATTATTTTCTTAACTATCATGGTAATCCAACTGATTATTAGGGAAACCAGAGCCTGCAATATATCAATTATTACCAAATTCTTGTATTGGAGCCCTTTTAAGCTTTTTATATCTACAAATGTTGTGTTACACTCACATCAGTAGATTTTTCGTGACTAATCAAAGGGTCATCCTAGAATTCTTTGATATTTAGATAATATAAGCAGCTATTGAGATTCAATAAGAAACACAATTATGAATGATTTTATTGATAAGATAAATTTATATCAAGCTTCATTGAGAAGAAAGGCTTATAGGTCCACATGTAAGGAATAAATCCCTCATAATATTCAAGCTGAAGGCCATAATTACAAATTATTATGCTTTTTTCTTCAAGGGTTTCAATCATTATTGCAGTTGATCCATCACTTTCTGTGTGATAAGCTATTTAGAATGATATCTTGATATCCAAAATTCTATGAGGACTTTATCATAAGGCTTGATTAGATTTTTGTATACATTACTGTTAATGTTTATTTAAAGAGGCCATTATTAGATATTACTCTGTTCCAGATCAGAAGAGCTGTATCAATAGCTGTATCATTTTGATGAAATGGTAATAAGATTGAATTTTTTCTATATATTTCTAAAATCAAAAGACATGGATTATATCTTTTCTCAACACCTGGTGATTGTAAGGTTTGACTATGAAACAAGAAATAAAAATTACTAATATTTTATTTATTGTACTATGAATGTCCTTAAAAATAAAATAAATAAGATAAAAAATAATTATAATGATAAAGAAATGTTATAATTATGGCATAAAAATAATTTTATTATCAAATAAATAGAATAATATAATGTATATTATAATAAAATAATATAATAAATAAATATATTAATATAAGATAGTTAATACATTTAAAAGCAGTTTATTATTGTTACCATCAAATAATAAAGGCGTAAGAAAAATTTATTAATAAAAAACAATTAATAACAATAATATTACTAATATTAAAGCTATATATTCATATAAATATTATTTCTATTAATTAAAGAATTATTAAAGTAACAATAGAGAGAAAATTATTATAATAAGAAGAAATAACCTACTTTTAACACTTAATCTAAGAATTTTGAATGTTTTTACACCAAATGATATAAATACAACTGATTTAAATTTTATTTACAATAAAAATTAAGAGAATTTACAAATTATCTTGATTTTATGTGGATTTGAGATTTTTAAGAGAAATTCAAACAAAACAGCTAAAAAATTGAAGTAATCACATCAATATTGATTATTATAATAAAGATGATCTTTGGTCCTTAATAATCTAAGAGCTTTATATATAAAGCATAAAGAATTTACCTTTTTGATTTAATTATTTAGTGTTTTGTAAGTGTCTGAGGGGAAAATAGAGTAAAAAGAGCTCTATTTATAGTAAATACCTCCCTTCTGGAGTCCAGTAGGCTTCTAGTAGACATGTACCGATGCTTCTTACTAGAAATGATCAATATCTTAAAGTTTGGTGATGATTAAATCATGATCAAACTATCTTGTCTCATTATTACGCCATTATTTAGAGATATTACTATAACTCTAAGTTTGATGACATCATAGGCTTGGCAGAAGCCTAAACTTTGTGGATTTTATTATTATTCATCCCAATCTAATAGTTTTAATCAGTTTTATCACTTATATGACTGTTAATCTTAAAATAAGATTACAGTGAGTGATCATAAATGATCAAATTTAAGCTTAAACTTTGATCATTAATACCTTTTAGGTGATACACGCTAAAGCTATTCTGAGAGTGTTTTCTGATGGATTGGAATGTCTGTATTGAATTTGCAAGAGAGTTTTATTACATCATCAAAACTTTATTTCTGATGACTTTTCTTGTAACTCATCTTTTCTGTCAAAATTTAATATTTTGAACTTCAAACCATGATTTCAAGGGGTTATACCTTGAATATTGTAATAAAAATTACATCATTATTCACAAATGAACTAGTAGAATCTAAACTTCCACATATTCTTAAGTTTGGACCACTTTTACAACAAAGTGGTCAACAGCTCTATTGATTTTATTCAATAATCCATTACAAGTTTTAACCTTGTTTATAACTTGTAAGATAAAGTTCATATCTGTATTCTTACAGTAATCAATTGGTGACTTTATTTTTTGGTTTACTTTTCTATCTTGTATATTTCAAGAGATATTAGCTAAAAGCCATTAATATGTGCATTGACCAAAAAAGTGCATATATTCAGCTTAATTCCTTAAGTATTGACTTTAGAGATTGGCTTTATAATTGTTTTATGTGTAGAGCTTTATGGAGAATCTAATGGTACAGTTTATCTCACATGTTTTTTCTTTGTTTTCTGAGAAAAATGAGCCTTTGTATCTTTTTTAAGACATTATTACTTATACTTCAGTAATTATTGACTTTTCAGATATGCCATAAAAATTACATATATGTATTTTGCCATGGGGAATCTAATGATGTAATTAATTCCACATGTTTATTCATTAGATTCTGAGTTAATTCAGATTTTGTGTTAATTTGTGGTATTTTACTAATTTTTGAGATAATTATCATAAGTATAATTATTACAGAAATCTTTCTGTGACCTTTTTGGATATGTGGTCGTATCTCAAAGGCTCACATTCCCTACGACCAAAAAAGATTGTGCTACAATATGACATAGTTAATTAGGGTATCATTCACTGTCCTACCTCTTCAAGAGACTTCGTTAGCCTTGAATCTCAATAATGCTTGATTTTTCTATTCTTGAGGCTTTCTTACATGTCTGAACCTTCTTAGTAGTTTATCAGCATTTGCTATATCCTTCTCAAGTAGCCATTCATCTTCTTGAGTTGGATTTCTATACCTTAGAAGGTATTTTCTCTCTCTTTTATTTCTTGTCTGTCTTTCTTTAAGGACTTTCACAATTTTCTTTTCCTCCCCTTCTTCCAAAGGGGGTATTTCAAGTGGGGATTTATTTCTTAGTGGAAATAATTCTTTGTCACTTGAGCTGTAAGGTTTCATAAGACTTACAGGGAGAGCTGGGTGTTTATTCATTAGTTCACCTGTGAGTTCTAATTGCACAGCATTAGGTCCATGTAGTGCTTTTATCATGAATGGTCCTGCAAAGGAATCTTTGAATTTCTTTGGTCGTCTTATATTATTGAAATTTAGAGTTGACACTAGTACCAAGTCTCCTATTTTGAAGTCAGGTGGTTTATGACTTTTATTCCATCTTTCTTTTGCATATTTGAAAGAATCTTGCATACATCTGTTTGCATGGTGTCTTGCTTTTTCAAGCATTATTTTAAAACTGCTTGCTGTTGGATGTATATCCACTAAGTCCTTTTTGAGGGTATCATAAGGAAGTCTTGTATTCCAACCTTTTTCTACCATTTCTGGTGTTTTGCCAGTGGAAGAATGGATTGATGTTTTATATTCCAGTTCAAGAGCTGGTATTAATGTACACCAATCATGGGTAAGACCATCAGAATCTTTAAATTCCAGTCCATAAACACAGAATCTTCTGATCATGTCCTCCAAGGTTTGTATCATTCTTTCTGCTAAACCATCAGTTTGAGGATGGTAAGCTATTGAGAATGATAATTTTGTCCCAAACAAGTTATGGAGGTTTTTCCATAATGCTTAAGTGAACTTTGGGTCTCTGTCACTTATGATATTTTGGAATATGCCTGTGTGTCTAATGACGTTATTCCATATCATTATGGCTGTGTCCAAAGCTGTGTCATCTTTGTGACATGGTAGGAACATAGGAGTTTTTCTATACCTGTCAGCTAACACTAGGCATGCATTATAACTTCTGTCTCCTCCTGCAGGTAGTGCTGCTACCCAGTCCATATGAACTATTTCCCAAGGGGATTTTGGTTCTTTGATTTGGATCATCACTCCAAATTTCTTTCCTGTGGCTCTGTTTCCTTTTTGACATCTGTCACAGGTTTGGCAGTATTCTGCAACATCTTTGCTCTAATTTTTCCACCAAGAGCAGGTTTTCACCCTCTCTAGTGTTCTATCTTCTGAGAGATGTCCAGCTGAAACACTGTCATGACACTCATGTAAAATAGTGTTTACTAGATTTCTGTCTGTCAAGGCCATAATACATGTGTGTTTTGTTCTATGATAGAGGATTCCGTCAAGGAGGTGGAATCTTCCTTCATAATATGCCTTTTTCCATATTTCATGTAATTTTGATGAAAGTGATGGGTCTTTTCAGTCTTTCATCAGACGTTGGCTTAAGATATGGAAATTCTTATCTATTTTATAGCTTTCTTTAACTTGGTTAAAGAATTCTGTGCCAATGTCTGTGACACATATCCCTTCTATATGCTGCTCCTCCTGTGGTACCCATTCTGAATTTTCAGGAGTATTTTCTAGAGCCCATCTGCTAGGACCATCTGCATTTTTATGAATATTACTGGATTTATGAACAATAGTCATATTTCCTCTATATTCTTGGATAGAAATTTTCCATCTCAGCATATATCTATTTGGAGTTTTCATATTTAATAGAGATTTTACAGCATTACAGTCTGTAATCACATCAAATACTGTCCCATCTAGCTAATAGTGTAATTTTTCTAAAGCCCACACTAAGCAGAGTCATTCCATCTGGCTTGCTCCATATCTTGCCTCTATTGGCTTTATCTGTCTTGAAATAAAACAAATTGGTCCTTCTACTGGTTTATCATTGAGGGTTTGTGTTTGGTGTAGTGCAGCACCTGGTCATTCTTCACAAGCATCAATGTATAGCTTAAAGGGTAGTGTCCAATCTGGCATTAGAAGAAATGGGTCATTTGTTAAAGGATTTTTCAATTCTACATATGCTTTGACTGTTTCTTCAGTCATTTCATAGACTTTTTGTTGGTCACATAGTTTATACAAGGATTTGGCAATTTTTTCAAAGTCCTTTATATACTGTCTATAGTAACCAGAAAAACCTAGAGATGATTGCATTTCTTTTTTGGTTTGAGGCATTGGCTTAAGTAGTACTGCTGCTACTTTATTCTTGTCTATGCCTAGACTAAGTCCAAATACAACATGTCCTAGTGCTTTTAGTTCACTATACGCAAAATGACACTTTTTCAAGGAAATTTTCATATTCATTTTCACTATTTTTTGTAGTACCCTTTCTGGTCTTGTGAGGTGACTTTCCCAAGTTTCTGAGCAAACTATGATATCATCAAGATAGATAATTAACCATTCTTCCAATAGTTCTTCAGGAAATATGGTATTCATCATTCTTTGATAATGGCAAGGTGCATTCTTTATACCAAATGGCATTCTTAGGTATTCAAAAATTTCGCAGTGGACTATTATTCTTAGTAGTCTCTTGGCATTGTCTGTTAAGACATGTTGATTAAAACCCTTTAGAGCATCCATGGCTGTAATGAACTTAGCTTCTGAAAATTGTGTCAATGTCTCATGGATTCTGGTTATTGGATATCTGTCAGGGATGGTATAGCTGTGCAGGGCTCTGAATGCCCCTACCATTCTTGATTTTCCATTATTCCAAGTTATAATGACAGGTGTAGTGACTTCTACCTGTTCATTATGTCCTACTTTCCTTAATACTCCAAGGTTCATTAATTCTTTAATGTGTACCTCCAAGGCTTCTTTAGCCTTCGGACTAGCTGGGTAAGCAGTTCTCCTTAGTAAGGGTGGGTAAGGCTTTTCCACATTAAGAATTATATCTATGCCATTCCCAATTATGGCACCTAGTGGCTCTTTGTCAGTTGCAAAGGCATTTTTATACTTAAATAAGAGGTCAATCAATTTTTCTTTCATTTTTTCTGTTAAATCTTGATTGAATTCTGCCTCTTTGAGTTGTTCAGATATAAAAAGTTTTTTTCTGGACTTTTTTCTTCATTCTTAATAGCTTTAATTTGTTTTTTTTATTTAAGAAGGCAAACTTTTGTCTTTTTTTGTCACCTATCGTAAAAATATCTGTCTTTTTGGTTAGAGATGTCTATACCATATATTGACAAATAGTTATTTCCAATTATGAAGTGATTAGTAGTACAGTTTTCCATTACCACAAACTCTACTTTAATTATGACACATTGTTAAGGATGAGGAAAAATAAATGTTAAGTCAATTATTCCAAGGGGCTTCATGCTCTCACTTGCACTACCAAATTTGACACCTTTTATTGGTCTAAGTTTTTCTTCCCAATCTGGAACAATTGTTTTTAAATGATTTTTACCAACACAGGTGCAATATGCTCCTGTAGCCAAGTTTACTTTTGCCTCTTGGTTATCAACCATGAAAATACTTATACTTGATTTTCCAGTTGTATATCTCATTCCTTTTGAAGGTTTGGTTCTATACAGTTTGGCATCTTGTACATTTGGCAGGTTTGTGTCAGATGTTCCAACTTGTGGTAAGCTTGAGTTAACATCTAGTACTTCATAAATCATATCAATATTACTCATTTGTGCATTAATTATATTAATTTTATCACTCTCAGAATTTTCTGACTCTTCTGTGTCCTTTTCAGAATCAGATTCTTCTTCTTTTTCATTGTGGTCTTTTGTTTTAAGGCAATTATTGGCCAAGTGTCCAATACCTCCACATTTATGCCATTTTCTTTGCTCATTATTGTTGCATGTATTGGGCTTGAAAGCTTCTTTGGATTTATCCTTTTTGATAAATGGCTTATTTGGACTTTTGATGTCCAACTTTTTCCAAGTTCCGCCAATTTTTGTCCTTGTCACTATGTCTTCTAGTGCATTGATATACTCTCCTGTGGAGCATGGTTCGATACACCTGTTTCTTAGGGCATGTTCTAGCTCTCCTCCAAATTTCTTAAGTATTTTAATATGCACCATCTTTTGTGACATTTCTTGGTACAGTGCATTTAGTCATTTAACTTGTTTTAAGAACCAAGTCAAAGGTTTATCTTTGTCTGGGTAAAAGAAGGAGCTTTCAAATGCATTTTATATTTTGTACCTCCAGGCATCATTATCCCACTTTATGATTATTTCTTGTTTCCACCAAGACCAGGTATTTTTGCCATTTGTTTGTCTTATGCCATAATACCATCTTTTTGCAGATTTCTTGAACAGTGAGTGTAATTTTGCAGTGATCAATTCATCTGGTATGGCATAATATTGTTGTAACATGTCAATTGTTTTAATAAATGACATATGGTCATATTCACCTTTTCCTGTGAATTTTGGCCATTCGTTTAATTGAGGTTCTTCCTTCATTAAGACTTGTTTATTGTCTTGGTGACTCAGGTGTGTTATGAATTGATTTGTTAATTCCTCTTTTGGTTTGACAGGACTTCTTCTGTGAGAAATAGGAGTTGATAACTTTGGCATATTTGAGTTAGCCTCATTAATTTTATCCATTTTTTCAGTGATAAGCCATATTTCACTTTGAATATAATCTTTCAGATGCATTCTTGCTTCATCACTTTTTTCCACATGGTCTAAAAGTAATTTCTGGTTTGATGAAGTCTTTTCTTCAAATCTTTCTACAGAAATACTTGATTTTTTAATTTTTCTGTAAGATTATCAATACTCACGTCATAATTGATTGTCAAAGTTTTATCTTTGATATCGTTTATTTATTTATACAATTCTTTTTGTCCTTGTATTATTTTCTGAGTATTGTCAATTAAGATTTTTGGTTTGTTGTTTTCAACCCTAAATTTAATGTTATCGATTTCTTCTTTATTTTCTAAAACAATTTTTGTCAAAGATGATAAGCTATTACTTATTTCTTGTAAAGATAATCAACTATTTTTAATCTCTTTAAGAGGTAAAATACTGTCTTTGAGCTCTGTGAAAGTATTTACAAAATCAGGAGATAAGGTTGTTTCTTTGAGAAATGGGGTTGTCTCATTCTTTGTTCCTCTTTGTCTTTGAAGTCCATCAAAGTTCTGGCCATGTTGAAGACATTGTCCATGGAATCTTTTTGAATTTTTGGAATCCTGTAGCTTGGGGAATATGGTTTCCTCCAATTCTTTTTCTTGTTCTTCTTCCCTTCTTGGGGAGGTTGGTTGGCTTGAGGCTTGCTGGTAGAAGCTACTGGGGCTTCTTCCTTGCTTTCCTCCCTCTTTTTGGAGTGGTACTCCTTGCTCTTTTTGATTGGAGGCTTGGATGACAGTGGATTCCATCCATTGGAGTATACCACTATCTCCTCCTCTGTGAGGAGCCTTTTTGAGGATGTGACAGGAGCTCATCACTCCTTGGTGTATTTGAGGCACCATTTCCCAGTCCTTGTCTTTGTACACTGTGTAGTACTGCTTGTAATGGCTCATGTAAATGTCTATCTGATCCCTCTGAATGTGATTTTTACCTGTTTGAGTTACTCATACCTAGTTCTAACTCTGGTTGAGATATCATGGGCATTTCTGGGACTTGCCTTTGGGATAAGGCACTTCCTTGTGTGGATTCTGTTCCACTTGGGACATTGCCCTTTCTTTTCCCTTTTGAGGAATCAATTCTTCATCTGAGTCCAGCTCCATCTGATTGGATGGAGTATTGGGAGCCTCTTCTGGTAGTCATGATTTAAGAAATAAGAGATAAGAGGATTTCAGGACAAGAATACTTATTATGGCAATTTATGAATGAGGTACTCACCTTCAGAGTCCTGAGTAGTGGGTCCTTGAAAGTATAATTTCTTAGCTTTCTTTTTCTTAATGACAATTGGTGTTGGAGAACTTAGACAAGTTTCTTCCACCAATCTTTAAACAGTGGCTTGGTTGCTTTCTATTGGAATGTCTTCAAACACTGAAAAAGACAAATAAATATAAGTCTTTTTATTTAAGAAGTTTTATTTTTGGTAAGATATGGCAATTTTCCACATAAAAATTGCTTTCATATCTTTGAAAAAATGAAATCAATAAAGAAATAAATATAAATGAATAAAAATGACTTTTTTTTTATTGGTTTTTGATATTTTTTAATATTTTTTATGTTTTTATTTTTAAAGAATAAAATGAAAATGAATATGATTATTTTATGAATTAATTCATAATATAAAGTTATTTTTGAATTTATGAAATATCTTTTTTAATCACTAGAGTCACTCAAAGAAAGTTCTTGCAAGTCTAAGGATGTGAAAAACCACATGTAAGACAGTACAATTGCTTTCCAAATGCCTCATCAGCTTTTAAAATCAATAAATATAAATTTCTTAAATAATTGTATGATTATAATTATAATTTATTATTGGATAAGCCCAATTAGAATCTTTTTAAAGGTCTTTTAAGGTAAATATCACGGCCAGGCCCTGAAATGTAAGGTTAGACTATGAAACAATAGATAAAAATTACTAATATTTTATTTATTGTACTATGAATGTCCTTATAAATAAAATAAATGAGATAAATAATAATTATAATAATACAGAATTATTATAATTATGGCATAAAAATAATTATATTATTAAATAAATATATTAATATAAGATAATTAATATATTTAAAAGCACTTTATTATTGTTACCAACAAATAATAAAGGCATAAAAAATTATCTTTTATTAATGAAGAACAATTAATAACAATAAAATGACCAATATTAAAGCTATAAATTAATATAAATACTATCTATATTAATTACAGAATTATTAAAGTAATAATAGAGAGAAAATTATTATAATAACACGCAATAACCTACTTTTAACACTTAATATAATAAATTTGAATGATTTTACGCCAAATAATATAAATACAACTTATTTAAATTGTATTTACAATACAAATTAAGAGAATTAACAAATTATCTTGATTTTACGTGCATTTGAGATTTTTAACAGAAATTGAAACAAAACAGTTAAATAATTGAAGTAATCACGTCAATATTGATTATTATAGTAAAGATGATCTTTGTTCTTTCATAATCTAAGAGTTTTATATATAAAGAATAAATAATTTACCTTTTCAATTCAATTATTTAGTGTTTTGTAAGCGTCTGGGGGAAAATAGAGTAAAAAGAGCTTTATTTATAGTAAATACCTCCCTTCTAGAGTCCAGTAGGCTTCTAGTAGCCATGTACTGATTCTTTCTACTAAAAATGCTCAATATTTTAAGGTTTGGTGATGATTACAGCATGATCAAACCATCTTATCTCATTATTACACCATTATTTAGAGCTATCACTATAACTCTAAGTTCCATGACATCATAGGCTTTTTGGATGCCTAAGCTTTGTGGATTTTATTATTATTAATCCCAACCTAATAGTACTCATCATTTTTGTCACTTATATGACTGTAAAACTTAAAATAAGATTACAGTGAGTGATCACAAATGATCAAATTTAAGCTTAAGCTTTGATCATTAATAACTTTCAATTTATACATGCTAAAGCTATTATGAGAGTGGATTCTGATGGCTTGGAATTTCCTCATTAAGCTTCCAAGAGAATTTCATTACATCATCAAAACTCTATTTTTGATGATTTTTCTTGTAACTCATCTTTTCTGTTGAAATTTAATATTTTAAACTTCAAACCATGATTTCAAGGGGTTATAACTTCAATATTTTAATAAAAATTACATCATTCTTCAGGAATGAACTATTAGAATCTAACTGTATACTTCTTTTTAAGTTTGAACCACTTTTACAACAAAGTGGGTAACAGCTCTATTGATTTTATTCAATAATCCATTACAAGTTTTAACCTTGTTTATAACTTGTGAAATAAAGTTTATATCTGTATTAATACAGTAATTAAATGGTGTTTTTATGTTTGGTTTATCTCTCTGTCTTGTATATTTCAAGAGATATTAGCTAAATTCATGAGTATATGCATTGACCAAAAAAGTACATATATTCAGCTTAATTCCTTAAGTATTAACTTTAGAGATTGGCTTTATGATTGTTTTATGTGTAGAGGTTTATGAAGAATTTAATGGTACAATTTATTTTTCATGGTTTTTTCATTGGTTTCTGACATAAATGAGGTTTTGTACCTTTTTTAAGACATTATTACTTATACCTCAGTAATCATTGACTTTTCAGATATTCCATAAAAGAAATATGTGTATTTTACCATGAGGAATCTAATGGTGTAATTTATTTCACATTTTTACTCATCAGAATATGAGTTAGCCCAGATTTTGTACTTATTTGTGGTATTTTACTAATTTTTGAGATAATTATTATAAGTATAATTATTACAGAAATTCTGCTGTCACCTTTTTGGATATGTGGTCATATCTCAAAGGCTCACAGTTGTAATTATATTATCCAAGCCATGTATCCCATCCCATGGGGTACTACACTATTTGATTTGAATAATCAAACCAAATCTTTGACCATTATCTTTATTATATTGTTGAAACTTCTCAAAACTGTGGTAGTACTGAATGAATTATTTCCTCAAACATGGCCATCAATCACATATTTCAGTTTTTTCCATATTTATTTCTTGAGACATATTTCCAGAATATATACTTTCATGGAACCTTGATAATATGGTGTTGATTAAAATCCTCGTACATAGGACCATTAGACAAATTTCTTTAGACCTATGATACAGAATATCATAGGATAAATTTGATCTTACATTATTTCTATATGATTTTCCATGATTAATCCACAAAATTGGCTAATGCTGAATCTCAAAAGTCTTTTTCAAATAGGTGGTATTTTTGAAATACCCAAATATGCAAATAAATTGAACTAAGATAGCTTTTTGGAATATCAAAAACCCATATTCCATGTGTGTAAGGTTCGACTATGAAACAATAAGTAAAAATTACTAATATTTTACTTATTGTACTATGAATGTCCTTATAAATGAAATAAATAAGATAAAAAAATTATAATAATAAAGAATTATTATAATCATGGCGTAAAAATAAGTATATTATCAATAAAATATGATAATATAATTTATACTATAAAATATAATATAATAAAAGAAATATATTAATATAAAATAATTAATACATTTAATGGCACTTTCTTATTGTTACAAACAAATAATAAAGGCGTAAAAAATTGTTTTTTATTAATAAAAAACAATTAATAACAATAATATTACCAATATTAAAGCTATAAATTAATATAAATACTATATATATTAATTAAGGAATTATTAAAAGAATAATATGAATAAAATTATTATAATAAGAGAAAATAACCTACTTTTAATACTTAATATAATAATTTTGAGATATTTTACGCCAAATAATGTAAATAGAACCTATCCAAATCATATTTACAATATAAAATAGAGAAAATTACAAATATTCTTGATTTTTACGTGGAAATGAGTTTTTAGAGAGATTTTTAACAAAAACAATTAAATAAATGATTTAATCACGTCAAGATTGATGATTATAATAAGATGATCTTTAGTCTTTAATAATATAAAAGTTTTATATATAAATAATAAAGATATTACCTTTTTAATTGTATTGATTCAATGTTTTTGATGCGTCTGAGGGGAAAACAGAGTAAAAAGAGCTCTATTTATAGTAAATACCTCCCTCCTAGAGTCCAACAGGCTTCTAGTAGACGTGTACTGATCATATCCACTGGAATTCATCAATATTTTAAGGTTTGGTGATGATTACATCATGATCAAACCACATTACATCATTAATACACCATTATTTAGAGTTATCACTATAACTCTAAGTTTGATGACGTCAAAGGCTTGGCAGAACCCCAAATTTCGTGTAGTTTATTATTTTTAATCATAAGCTAATAGTATTCACCAATTCTATCACTTATTTGACTGTTAAACTTAATTTAAGGTTACAGTGAGTGATCATAAATGATCAAATTAAGCTCAAACTTTGATCCTTAATAACATTTAAGATTTACATGCTACACCAATTCAGGGAGTGAATTCTAATAGCTTGGCATAACCGTATTATGCTTCCAAGAGCATTTTATTACATCATCAAAACTCTATTTTTGATGATTTTTCTTGTAACTCATCTTTTCTGTCAAAATTTAATATTTTAAACTTCAAACTATGATTTCAAGGGGTTATACCTTGAATATTATAATACAAAATACATCATTCTTCACAAATGAACTAGTAGAATCCAACTGTCTACTTTTTTTAAGTTTGGACCACTTTCACAACAAAGTGGTCAACAGCTCTGTTGATTTTAATCAATAATTCCTTACAGATTTTAACCTTGTTTATAACTTGTGAAAGAAACTTCATTTCTGTATTCCTACAGTAATTATGTGATGACTTTATTTTTGGTTCATCACTCTATCATGAATAATTCAAGCAATATTAGCTAAAATCCTTGAATATATGCATTGACCAAAAAAGTGCATATATTCAGGTTAATTCCTTAAGTATTGGTTTTGAAGCTTAGCTTATTAATTGTTTTATGTGTGGATGTTTATGGAGAGTCTAATGGTACCATTTATTTTACATTTTGTTTCATTGGGTTTTGGAATAAATAAGGATTTGTGTTTTTTATAAGGTATTATTACTTATAACTTATTAAATATTGACTTGACAGATATGCCATAAAAATGGTATATGTGTATTTTACCATGGGGAATCCAATGGTATAATTTATTTCACATTTTTACTCATTGGTTTTGAAGTTAAACCAAGTTTTATACCAATTTATGGTATTTTTGTAGCTTTAAGGTACTTATTTTTAATGTATAATTATATTAAATATTTCTTGTGACCTTTTTGGGTATGTGGTCATATCTCAAAGGTTCACATTCCCTACCACCAAAAAAGATTGTACCACAATCTGATATGTGTAATTAGGGTATCATCCACTGTCCTACCTCTTCAATAGACTTTGTTAGTCTTCAAGCTCAATAATGCTTAACATTTCTATTTTTCAGGCTTTCTTTCATGTCTGAACCTTCTTAGTAGTTTATCAGCATTTGTTATATCTTTCTCAAGTAGCCATTCATTTTCTTGAGTTGAATTTCTATACCTTACAAGGTATTCCCTTTCTTTTTTGTTTCTTGTCCTTCTTTCTTTAAGGACTTTCACTATTTTCTTTTCCTCTCCTTCTTCCAAGGGGGGAATTTCAAGTGGGGGTTTATTTCTTAGTGGAAATAACTCCTTGTCACTTGAACTGTAAGTTTTTATCAGACTTACAGGGAAAGCTGGGTGTTTGTTCATTAGTTCACCTGTGAGTTCCAATTGCACAGCATTGGGTCCATGAAGTGCTTTTATCATAAATGGTCCTGCAAAGGAATCTTTTAATTTCTTTGGGCCTTTTATGTTATTGAAATTAAGGGTTGATACTAGGACCAAGTCTCCTATTTTGATATCAGGTGGCTTATGACTTTTATCCCATCTTTCTTTTGCATATTTGAAAGAGTCTTGCATACATCTGTTTGCATGGTGTCTTGCTTTGTCAAGCATTATCTTAAAGCTTCTTGCTGTTGGATGTATATCCACTAAGTCCTTTTTGAGGGTATCATAAGGAAGTCTTGGATTCCAACCTTTTTCTAGCATTTCTGGTGTTTTTGCCAGTAGAAGAACGGATTGATGTTTTATATTTCAATTCAAGAGCTGGTATTAGTATACACCAATCATGGGTAAAACCATCAGAATCTTTGAATTCTAGCCCATAAGCACAGAATCTTCTGATCATGTCCTCTAAGGTCTGTATCATTCTTTCTGCTAAACCATCAGTTTGAGGATGGTAAGCTGTTGAGAATGATAACTTTGTCCCAAACAAGTTATGGAGATTTGTCCATAATGCTGAAGTGAACTTTGGGTCTCTTTCACTTATAATATTCTGGAATAAGCCTGTATGGCTAATAACTTTATTCCATATTATTATGGCTGTGTCCATAGCTGTGTCATCTTTATGACCTGGTAGGAACATGGGACTTTTGCTATACCTGTCAACCAATACTAGGCATGCATTATAGCTTCTGTCTCCTCCTGGAGTTAATGCTGTTACCCAATCCATATGAGCTATTTCCCAAGGGGATTTTGGTTCTTGGATTTGGATCGTCATTCCAAATTTCTTTCCTGTGGCTCTGTTGGCTTTTTGACATCTGTCACAGGTTTCGCAGTATTCTATAACATCTTTCTTCCAATTTGGCCACCAAGAGCAGGTTTTCACCCTCTCTAGTGTCCTGTCTTCTGAAAGGTGTCCAGCTGCAACACTATCATGACACTCATGTAAAATAGTGTTTATCAGGGTTCTATCTGTTAAGGCCATAATACATGTGGGTTTTGTTCTATGGTAAAGGATTCCATCAAGGAGGTGGAATCTTCCTTCATCATATGCCTTTTTCCATGTTTCATCTAGTTTTGATGAAAGTGATGGGTCTTTGCAGTCTTTCATTAGAAGTTGGCTTAAGATCTCGCAATTTTGGTCTATTTTATAGCTTTCTTTAACCTGGTTAAAGAATTCTGTGCCAATGTCTGTAACACATATTCCTTCTATATGGTGTTCTTCTTGTGGTACCCATGCTGGATTGTCAGGGGTATTTGCTAGAGCCCATCTGCTAAGACCATCTGCATTTTTATGAATATTACTGGATTTATGAACAATAGTCATATTTCCTCTATATTCTTGGATAGCAATTTGCCATCTCAGCATATGTCTATTTGGAGCTTTCATATTTAATAGAGATTTTACAGCATTACAGTCTGTAATCACATCAAATACTGTTCCATCTAAATAGTAATGTAATTTTTCTAAAGCCCACACTAAGAAGAGGCATTCCATTTGGCTTGCTCCATATCTTGCTTCTGTTGGCTTTATCTGTCTTGAAATAAAACAAATTGGTCCTTCCAATGGTTTATCATTGATAATTTGTGTCTGGTGTAGTGCAGCACCCAGTCCTTCTCCACAAGCATCAATGTACAGCTTGAAGGGTAGTTTCCAGTCTGGCATTAGAAGAAATGGGGCATTTGTTAAGGAATTTTCCAATTCTTCATATTCCTTGACTCTTTCTTCTGTCATTTCATAGACTGTTTGTTGGTCACATAGCTTATACAAGGATTTAGCAATTTTTGCAAAGTCCTTTATATGCTGTCTATAGTAACCAGAAAATCCTAGAAATGATTGCATTTCTTTTTTGGTTTTAGGCATTGGTTTAAGTAGTACTGCTGCTACTTTATTCTTGTCTATGCCTAGACTAAGTCCAGATACAACATGTCCTAGTGCTTTTAATTCACTGTATGCAAAATGACACTTTTTCAAGGAAATTTTGATATTCACTTGGACTATTTTTTGTAGTACCCTTTCTAGTCTTGTAAGGTTATTTTCCCAAGTTTCTAAGCAAACTATGATATCATAAATATAGATAATTAACGATCCTTCTGATAATTCTTCAGGAAATATGGTATTCATCATGCTTTGATAATGGGAAGGTTCATTTTTTATACCAAATGGCATTCTTAAGTATTCAAAAATTCCACAGTGGACTATTATCCTCAGTAGTTTTTTGGCATTGTCTGTTAAGACATTTTGATGAAAACCTTTAAGGCATCCATGGCTGTGATGAACTTAGCTTGTGACAATTGTGTCAATGTCTCATGGATCCTGGGTATTGGATACCTGTCTGGAATGGTATAGGTGTTCAGGGCTCTGAAGTCTCCTACCATTCTTGATTTTTCATTAAGAAAGTTATAATGACAGGTGTAGTGACTTCTACCTGTTCATTATGTCCTACCTTTCTTAATACTCCAAGGTCCATTAATTCTTTAATGTGTACCTCTAAGGCTTCTCTAGCCCTTGGACTAGCTGGGTAAGCAGGTCTCCTTAGTAGAGGTGGGTATGGTTTTTCCACATTAAGAATTATATCCACTTCATGTCCAATTATGGCACGTAGTGGCTCTTTGTCAGTTGCAAAGGCATTTTTATACTTAAACAAGAGGTAAATCAATTTTTCTTTCATTTTTTCTGTTAATTCTTGATTGAATTCTGCCTCTTTAAGTTGTTCAGATATAAATAATTCCTTTTCTGCAATTTTTTCTTCATTCTTAATAACTGTGATTTGTTTTTTGTTATTTAAGAAGCCAAACTTTTGTCTTTTGTTGTCTCCTATGGTAAAATATCTATCCTTTTGGTTGGAGATATCTATACCATAAATTGATAAGTAGTCATTCCCAATTATGAAGTGATTACTAGTACAGTTTTCCATTACTACAACCTCTACTTTGATTCTGACACATTGTGAGGGATGAGGAAAAATTAGTGTTAAATCAATTATTCCAAGGGGCTTCATGCTCTCACTTGCACTACTAAATTTGACACCTTGTATTGGCATAAGTTGTTCTTGCCAGTATGGGACAATGGCTTTTAAATAACTTTTACCAACACAGGTGCAATATGCTCCTGTATCTAAGCTAGCTTTTCCTTCTTGGTTATCAACCATAACAATACTTATACTTGATTTTCCAGCTGTATATCCCATTCCTCTTGCAGGTTTGGTCCTATACATTTTGGTATCTTGTATGTTTTTCAGGTTTGTGTCAGATGTCCCAGCTTCTGGTAAGTTTGAGTTAACATCCAGTACATCATAAATTATATCAATATTATTAATTTGTGCATTAATTATATTGATTTCATCACTTTCAGAGCTTTCTGAATCTTCTGTCTCTTTTTCAGAGTCAGATTCCTCTTCTTTGTCATTGTGGTTTTCTGTTTCCACAATTTCATTAATCTTTGCCTTTTTAAGGCAATTATTGGCCAAGTGTCCAATACCTCCACATTTATGGCATTTTCTTTGCTCATTATTGTTGGATGTATTTGGCTTGAAGGATTCCTTTGATTTATCTTTTTTGATAAATGGTTTATTTGGGCTTTTAATGTCCAATTTCTTCCAAGTCCTTCCAATTTTTGTTCTTGTCACTATGTCTTCTAGTGCATTAATATACTCTTCTGTGGAGCATGGTTCTATACACCTGCTTCTTAGGGCATGTTCTAGCTCTCCTCCACATTTCTTGAGTATTTTCATATGCACCATTTTTTGTGACATTTCTGGGTACAATGCATTAAGTCTTTCAACTTGTTTCAAGAACCAAGTTAAAAGTTTGTCTTTGTCTGGGTCAAAGAAAGAATTTTCAAATGCATTTTCTATTTTGTACCTCCAGGCATCATTAGCCCACTTGGTGATTATTTCTTTTTTCCACCAAGACCAGGTATTTTTGCCATTTGTTTGCCTTATGCCATAATACCATCTTTTTGCAGATTTTTCAAGCAATGAATGTAATCTTGCAGTGATTAATTCATCTGGTATGGCATAATCTTCTTGTAGCATGTCAATTGTTTTGATAAATTACATGTGGTCATATTCACCTTCTCCTGTGAATGTTGGCCATTCTTTCAATTAAGGTGCTTCCTTCATTAAGACTTGGTTATTGTCTTGGTGACTCAAGTCTGTTATGAATTTATTTTTTAATTCCTCTTTTGGTTTAACAGGGCTTCTTATGTGAGAAAATGGTGTTGATAACTTTGGCATATTTAAATTAGCCTCATTAATTTTATCCATTTTTTCAGTAATAAGCCTTATTTCACTTTGAATGTAATCTTTCAGATTCATTCTTGCTTAATCACTCTTTTCCACATGGTCCAAAAGTAATTTTTGGTGTGATGAAGTCTTTTCTTCAAATTTTTCTACAGAAATACTTAATTTGTTTAATTTTTCTGTAAGATTGTCAATACTCACATCATAATTGATTGTCAAAGTTTTTTCTTTGATATCACTTATGTATTTATACAACTCTTGTTGTCCTTGTATTAATTTCTGAGTATTGTCAATGAATACTTTTGGTTTATTATTTTCAATCATAAATTTTATGTTATCAATTTCTTTCTTATTTTGTGCAACAAGTTTTGTTAAAGATGATAAACTGTTATTTATTTCTTGGAAATATAATAAACTATCTTTAATGTCTTTAAGAGGTAAAATACTATTTTTAAGCTCTGTTAAAGTATTTACAACATCAGGAGACAAGGTTATTTCTTTGGGAAATGGGGTTGTCTCATTCTTTGTTCCTCTTTGTCTTTGAATTCCATCAAAGTTCTGGCCATGTTGAAGACATTGTCCATGGCACCTTTTTGGATCTTGGGGATCCTGTAGCTTGGGGAATATGGTTTTCTCCAATTCTTTTTCTTGTTCTTCTTCCCTTCTTGGGGAAGTGGGTTGACTTGGGGCTTGCTGGTAGAAGCTACTGGGGCTTCTTCCTTGGTTGCCTCCCTCTTTTTGGCATGATACTCCTTGATCGTTTTGATTTGAGGTTTGGATGATAGTGGATTCCATCCATTGGAGTATCTCACTATTTCCTCATCTTTGAGGAACTTATTCAGGATGTGCCAGGAGTTCATCACTCCTTGGTGTATTTGAGGCAACATTTCCCAATCTTTGTCCTTGTACACTGTGTAGTACTGTTTGTATTGGCTCATGTAAATGTCTATTTGAGCCCTCTGAATGTGATTCGTACCTGTTTGAGTTACTCATACTTAGTTCCAATTCAGGTTCAGATATCATGGGCATTTCTGGGACTTGCCTTTGGGATAAGGCACTTCCTTGTGTGGATTCTGTTCCACTGGGGATATTGCCATTCCTTTTCCCTTTTGAGGAATCAATTCTACCTCTGAGTCCAGCTCCATCTGATTGGATGGATTATTGGGAGCCTCTTATGGTAGTCATATTATAAGAAAAATAAGAAATAAGAGGATTTCAGAACAGGAATTTTCTTATGGCAATTTATAAAGGTTATTGGTAAAAACACGTAAGCAAATTGGTAAAAACATGTAAGGGATGGTTTTTAAATGAAATATGGCTATTTATGACATTTATGATGCCATTAATGCCATTTGTGGAATTAAAAATTCCATTTATGGAATTAGCAGTGCCATTAATGGAATTATCAATGAAATATTTCTGATGCCATTAATGCCATTTATGGAATCAACAATGCCATTAATGGCATTAACAGTGCCATAAATGGCATTAACAATGACATTAATGGCATTAACAGTGTTATAAATGGCAGTAACAGTGCCATTATTGGCATTATCAATGAAATATTATTGATGCCATTAATGCCATTTGTGGCATCAAAAATTCAACATTTCTGATGCCATTAATGCCATAAATGGCATTAATAATGCCACATTAACAATGCCATTAATGGCATTATCAATGCAATAAATGGCATAATGCCATTTATGTAACACCATAAATGGCATTGTTAATTCCATTTATGTAATGCCACAAATGGAATTTTTGATTCCATAAATGGCATTTTTGATGCCATTTATGTTATAATTAAGGCCATTAATTCCATTTTTAAGGCCAATGTTAAGGCCATTCATGCCATTTTTAAGGCCATTTATGGCATTTTTAAATGCATAAATGTAATTTTCAAGGCCATTAAATTCAATTTATGGCATTGCTGTAATGCCATTTATGCCAATTTTCTGGCCATAAATGGCATCTGTATGTCATTCTTCATGCCATTTATGGCATTATTATGTCATTAGTGATGCCATTTATGGCACTTTTGATGTGATAAATGGCACTGTTAATGCCAAAAATCAAATTTTTACTTCCACTCATCATAAATTAAATTTTGAATTCAATTTATGTCATAAATGGCATTTTCAATTTAATTACAAACATGAACAAAAAACATAAAAAAACATGGACTTTTTGGGCCTACAAATTTTCTTGCAAAAAAAATACCAAAATGTTGGGCTTCTTGTTTATTATTCTTAACATTCTCACCTTCATTTTAACAAAGAAAAGATTGAAATTCATAAGTGGGAACATTTTTAATGAATTTTTTCAAAAAAATGGGCCATTTTACCAAATTGCCCAAAATAGAAAAATTGGACAAAAAAAAATTGAAAAAATTTGGGGACCTTCACATCCCATGTCAGAAGAAATATGGCAAAAAAAATGTTAAAAATTCACAAAAATGAGCCTGAGGAATTTTTATAAAAAAATTAGGTTACTTACATGTTTTTACCATAAAATTACATGTTTTGGCCATAATTTGGTAAAAACATGTAAGGGCTTACGTGTGTTTACCAACACCCTTTATAAATGAGGTACTCACCTTCAGAGTCCTGAATGGTGGGTCCTGGAAAGTCCAATTTCTTGGCTTTCTTTCTTTTGGTAATTATTGGTGTTGGATAACTTTAACAAGTTTCTTCCACCAATCTTTCAACAGTGGTTTGGTTGTCCTCTGTTGGGTTGTCTTCAAACACCAAAAAAGACAAATAAATATAAGTCTTTTATATAAAAGTGTTATTTTTGGTAAGATATGGCAATTTTCCAGGTAAAAATTGTTTTTATATAATTTTTTTATAGAAAAAAAATGAAAATAATTAAAGAAATGCAATTAAAATGAATAAAATAACTTTTTTATTGGCTTTTAATATTTTTATTATTTTTTATGTTTTTATTTTTAAAGAATAAAATAAAAATGAATATGATTCTTTTTATAAAATTAATTTATAATATAAAATTATTTTTAATTTATAAAATATCTTTTTTAATCACTAGAGTCACTCAAAGAAAGTTTTTGCAAGTCTAAGGATGTGAAAAACCACGTGTAGAACAGTACAATTGCTTTCCAAATGCCTCAATAGCTTTTAAAATCAATAAATATAAAATTATTATATAATTTTATGATTATAAGTATAATTTATTATTGGATAAGCCCAATTAGAATCTTTTTAAAGGTCTTTTAGAGTAAATATCACAGCCAGGCCCCCAAATGTAAGGTTTGACTATGAAACAATAAGTAAAAATTACTAATATTTTACTTATTGTACTATTAATGTCCCTATAAATGAAATAAATAAGATAAAAATAATTATAATAATAAAGAATTATTATAATTATGGCGTAAAAATAAGTATATTATCAATAAAATATGATAATATAATATAATATAATATATATATTAATATAAAATAATTAATATATTTAATGGCACTTTATTATTGTTACAAACAAATAATAAAGGCGTAAAAAATTGTTTTTTATTAATAAAAAACAATTAATAACAATGATATTACCAATATTAAAGTTATAAATTAATATAAATACTATTTATATTAATTAAAGAATTATTAAAAGAATAATATAGAGAAAATTATTATAATAACAGAAAATAACCTACTTTTAATACTTAATATAATACTTTTGAGATATTTTATGCCAAATAATGTAAATACAAGTTATTCAAATTGTATTTACAATATAAAATAGAGAAAATTACAAATATTCTTGATTTTTACGTGGAAATGAGTTTTTAGAGAGATGTTTAACAAAAACAATTAAATAAATGATTTAATAACGTCAAAATTGATGATTATAATAAGATGATCTTTGGTCTTTAATAATATAAAAGTTTTATATATAAAGAATAAAGATATTACCTTTTTAATTGTATTGATTTAATGTTTTTGATGCATCTGAGGGGAAAACAGAGTAAAAAGAGCTCTATGTATAGTAAATACCTCCCTCCTAGAGTCCAACAGGCTTCTAGTAGACGTGTACTGATCATATCCACTGGAATTGATCAATATTTCAAGGTTTGGTGATGATTACATCATGATCAAACCATATTACATCATTATTACGCCATTATTTAGATTTATCACTATAGCTCTAAGTTTGATGACGTCAAAGGCTTGGAAGAACCCCAAAATTTGTGGATTTTATTAGCTTTAATCATAAACTAACAGTATTCACTAATGTTATTGCTGATATGACTGTTAAACTTAATTTAAGGTTACAGTGAGTGATCACAAATGATCAAATTGAGTTCAAACTTTGATCCTTAATAACTTTCAAGATTTACACGCTACAGCAATAAAGAAAGTGATTTCTAATAGCTTTGAATAACCGTATTATGCTTCCGAGAGAATTTTATTACATCATCAAAACTCTATTTTTGATGATTTTTCTTGTAACTCATCTTTTCTGTTGAAATTTAATTTTTCAAGCTTCAAACCATGATTTCAAGGGGTTATACCTTGAATATTATAATAAAAAATACATCATTATTCACGAATGAGCTAGTAGAATGCAACTGTCTACTTCTTTTTAAGTTTGGACCACTTTCACAACAAAGTGGTCAACAGCTCTGTTGATTTTAATCAATAATCCCTTACAGGTTTTAACCTTGTTTATAGCTTGTGAAATAAACTTCATTTCTGTATTCCTACAGTTATTACGTGATGACCCTTTTTTGGTTCATCACTCCATCATGAATATCTCAAAGATATTGGCTAAAATCCTTGAATATATGCATTGACCAAAAAAGTGCATATATTCAGGTTAATTCTTTGAGTATTGACTTTGGAGCTTAGCTTCTTAATTGTTTTATATGTGGATCTTTATGGAGAATCCAATGGTACCATTTATTTTACATGTTTCTTCATTGGTTTTCGAAATAAATAAGGATTTGTGTTTTTTATAAGGTATTATTACTTATAACTTATTAAATATTGACTTGACAGATATGCCATAAAAATGGTATATGTGTATTTTACCATGGGGAATCTAATGGTATAATTTATTTTACATGTTCATTCATTGGTTTTTAAGTTAAACCAAGTTTTATACCAATTTATGGTATTTTTGTAGTTTTAAGGTACTTATTTTTAATGTATAATTATATTAAATATTTCTTGTGACCTTTTTGGGTATGTGGTCATATCTCAAAGGTTCACAATGTTTGAACTAAAGCTTAATCATTTATTTGTAAGGGAGAGAATTGATAACTTTTTTGTGAGAAGGTAAATCCATGAAGTTAATTCCCAATTTGGATTCTACACATAAATCTACCTAGGGTAGCTCAATAAGATGAATAATCCACAATTACCTGTATGAGGTGGTAATATGGAAAATGATGTGAAAATAATCATCAATATCAAATAAATTAATTGTTTATTTTTTCTGCATTTTTACACCAAAATGATTGGATTCTGGAACCTCCCATGTAGAATATGAACTAATACTAGTGGTATGAATTTTTATAACAATTAATACTAATGTACAATAATGTAAATCATTGTTAAATAAATATTGGATATTTTTATTAAGCACTAAATTACTATTGCTTGAATTGAAATAGCTAAGGTGGACATAAAAAATCCATGAGAACCAGCTTAATCCAATTTCTGAGGCCTGTGAGATTTATCAATTCCTATTTCTTTGATACATGGCTTAGCATGAGTTTATTACTCAATTAAGACCTTTTGGGAACCTTTTTACTATGGTTAAGTCTGATTATATCATGAGAAAATAACAAATTAGCTGTCGTTTTGATGTGACAAGGAGGTTATGAGAAACCATAACTCCTTTCACCATTTCCTTCCTTGGTATTTTTCTATGGATAATCTCAAAAGGAGATAATTTAAAGCCTTTTAGTACTATTATCCATAGAACTACCTCATGGTATTCATTCTTCATTATACTTCTTACTTGTATCACATATAAAATGAAGTAAAGCTTCATAAGTTCATTAAAAATATAATCATTAATTAATCTCTGTGAAAGCTTCAGGACCACTTGAGAAAAGGGTGACATACAGCAAAACCAAAATGAATTATTACCTGATAATCAAAATCCAAAGTTTTCCTTACAGTTCATTTTTTATTATTCCATTTGAAACACACAATCTTCAAAAGCTCACAGACAATCCAACCTGCCATTTAATTTTGAATAAAATTAATAACTTTTCAATAAATACTTTCATTTTACAATATAAGAGGGCTCACTTAGCTAAATTTCTAATCTCTTAACTATTGATTGGTTGGTAGCCACATAAAATCATTTAATTAGGTAGTTAGGATCTCTTTTTGTAAAAACAAATCACCATGAGAAAAGTGGATACACCTGCTAGCAGGCGCACCATTTGGAAAATAGTTTGGACCCAGATCAGGAGGGCCTTTACAGCTATTCTGAAATGTGTTGAGCCCAGAATTCTCTTTTTTGTCCAAATTCTCATTTCTTCTCAACTTAATTAATATTATAGAAGCCTCAGAAAATTATTTGTATTATTCATTCTCACTACTTTAATAAGTAAGAATTAATTTTTATTTAATTTCTTTCAACGCCTGAAGTTACCCTACCTTCTTATATTCTTAGTTTTTTATTGAAATTCCCCTTCTTTAATGTAGAGCCTGATGATTTTCAGTCAAAAATTATGGTTTTCCACTACTTTAAGCCTCATTTGGGTATGATAAAGTTTCCTTAATTGAAAATAACAGTTTTAAAATAAAATCTTTCAAAATTCAGATGTAATACATGCCCAATGATTATTACTATAATTCCTTTTTAAGAAAATCTTATACAACAGAGTCTTTATATAAGCTGTATCATTTCGTAGCTGCAGAAAAGAATTTGTAATATTACCTTGTTTCCCAGACCTTATTAAATATAATATGTGCTCATATTTGAAGCAGCTAAGAAAATTTCTTCATCAAAGCTTGCAGATTTTAGAACTAGAATAATTCAGAATTAAATCACCACCTCTTTCAATCATGGGTGCTATTTTCATGTTAGATAAAAACAATTTTGATTTATTTATTTTTAAGCTTTTAATTCTTACAAAGTATTCACATTAAACAAGATATAATTCTTCTTATCTTGTTCTCTTTGAGAAAAACATATTCCTCATTAATTCATCTCCCTCTATCCCCCAAATATATATATATATTCACTGGGTCTGGTTATATGGATAGCTTTTACAATTCCAAAATTTACAATTAAGAGCTGTGTGTATGTTTTACATCAAAGTAAAAATTGTTCTTATATGTAACAGAACTCTATTCATAAAAAAGAATTCCATTTTCTGTTGCTTTTATATACTCTGAACCAAGAGGGTATTTTGATAATATAAGTGGTTCATCAAAGATGTTAAATACTTAATTATTTGAGAAGATTTGATATAATAAGTTTATTTCATTTCATCATTTTTAAATCTGTTTCAAAATGACCATTTAGGTTTTCGAATAGCTATCATTAGCTTTTTTACACCTTTTAGAAAATTAAATGTCTTGATAAGCCAGTTTTTGGCTTCAAAATATTTTTTACAATTAATTTAGTTATCATTAAATAGGTAATATTTTGAATGGAATATTCCATTAATATCTATTATGAAGCTAAAAAAGAATGTTTTTTTTGTAATATCAGCGAATATTAAATCTATCTTTTCATATTTCTAATTTAATAAGTCCCTTTTAGACCATAGTAGAAATTTCAAATAATTTGGATTATTTGAATTATCAGATTATGACTTCAAAAATACTCTTTTCACTTTATAAATATACAATTGAATCTTATAGTTATCAAAAACTGTGAGTTTTATTAAGTTGCTTTCGTTTGAATTTTTAAATAATTATCCCAGGGAGTGAGTTATGTTATTTAAAAGGTAAATAAAGTGATAAATTTTAAATCCTCTTTTCAAATAGCCATGTGATAGGAAAAGAAAAAATAAAAAGAAATATAATTAAATAGTAGATATTGATAATCTCTTAATTATTGTAATTAGACATACTTTTAATCAAAATATTTACTTAAGACCCTATTATTGTGATTATCTTATCAATATTTCCTATCTCTTGTTTATTAAAAATATCTATATCTTCTCATTTTTGTTAAATTTTATAATATATCATTCTAAATATTGCTTATGCTTATTAAAAATATTAAAAACCAAAGTAATTGTAATAAATTTCTCTCAAATTTATTAAGAAAACACAACACTCAGAAGTTTGAGTTTTGTTTTTTTCTTATAATATAAAAGATTTTTTCCAAAAAACAAAACAAAGAAAATTTAAAAAATGAGATCATGGTAACTTCAATTTTGAAATATTGTGGAACTCCTTTAAATCATATCATCTAGTAAAGCTTTGGTAAATAATTCTATAATCAAATGAACATTTTACCATTTTTTGGATTATGAGCTTAATAATCTATCTCTGTTTTAAGAATATCTTTTTATTAATTAATTCATTTATTGAAATTACTCACATATTATCTTTAGATATGTAAAATTACTTAAAATTTAATTAGTATGATATTTATTTCATTCAGGGAGTCTAAAAGGTATCAAAATATACTTTTGAAGATCATAATCTAATTGAATAAAATATTTTAGGAGTGAGAAAAGGTTCTCGTTTCACTTGATAATACACAGATTAACTCATATATATTCATGTTTCTCCCCAACATTTGATAAGATTCTTGTATATTCTATCTCATTCTATATATTAAAGAATTCAAGATTTAAACTTACAAACATAAACTTATAACTATCTAAAATAAGATATTATGAGGTTCTAGGTTTATTTTGAAAATTTAAGATTATATAAGAAAAATAAATATTTAAAATAAGTGGTATTGTATTTTTTTTACTGAAATATTACTTACTAGATGTATTTTCCATGTATATATAGCTATCGTGTCAGGATGAAACTATGATAAAGGTGTAAATAGACTAAGTACAACTTTAACTATGCTTGTGACACGGTAAAAATGGTTTAAAAAAAGATTTATAAGGGTTAAAGATAATTTAATTTAGGATTAAAAGGGCTTTACTATATATAATATAGTGGTGGTGAGCGCTGTTGAAAGCCCTGGGTGCAGCTTTATCTGTTGGGTTACAAGAATAAAAGACTACAATAATTAAGATTTATAATTATACCCAATTATTAACCAAGAGTAAAACTGTTTTTCACAGTTTACTATGTAGGTTATTCAAGAGCAGGATGAGGAGACAATTCTGGCTGTGAAAAGCCTCCTTTTTATCCTGAAATGGGGTGGAAAGGGTGCTAGACCTTTCCATGTATAGGAAATGAAGATTTTTTCACTCTCTAGTACTGGCTTGTGGTTTGAAAACAGCCTGTATAACCTGTATTGGGCTCAGATGTGGTTTTGAAACCACATCTGGGCAGTTTTCACCAATACAGGGTGAAATTTTCATCTGGGGACCTCACAGCCTGATTCTGATGTGTATGACGCGTAGAATGCTGTACAGAAGCTGTATGGGACCCCAGTATTGACTGAAATATGAGGTATTGAAATCAAAACAAGCTTCTTTGTCTATTTGACACCTCATATTAATGGTTATGGGGTATTATCCCATGGTAAGGCTGTATTGGTCAGAATGTGGGATTTTGACCCTAAAACAGCTATACCTTTGTCAGTTCTTGAGATATCAACCTCAAGGCTGAACTAGTTTGTAGCCCTGTATTTTTTCTACACAATGGTACATTATTTGATATGGTTATCATTAAATATGACAAAGCTATGCCATGTACAAGATTTTTGTACATAGGTGTGATTTAGGCAAAAAGCTGTATTGAGCTTGTTTGACCCATAACTTCTGCTGTAGTTGAGATATGGGGAGGTGGATGACACCATGAGATAGCCCTGATTGTGCCCTTTCCAAAAATACCCCACTTCAAGTATCTCACACTAAAACTGTAGAGGTTAGATGAGAGGTAAATGTTTTGTTCACCCTTATTTGGCCTGAAATTGACCATAACTCCAGTAATATTGGTGCTAGCTCAGTTTGGCTGGTGCCATTGGATAGCCCTGGCTTAGAGCTTCATTTGGAGTACCCACTTAATGGGGTTAAGCCTCTCCTTCTAGATTTTAGATGAGAGGTGAAAATTAAGGTTTATGCTCAGAAATAACTTTGAGCAGGAATAACTTTGTTATTCTTTGTCCTATGGTGATGGGACTTATATTTTCAGAAAGAGGTGAGTTTCCTCTTTCTTTTGATACCTTTTTAGCTGATTTGGCTCAGCTCCATGTTTTGGTGGTATCTTGGCTATACCATTGGTTTATGGTATTTTGGCTGTCATGCTTGTGCTCTGGTTTTGAGTCACAGGCTGACATACCCTCTGTCTAAAAAAAAGGCTCATCATTGATGAGACTTTTCAGTCCTCCTAGAGGCCCTGAATCTCCATAGATGAAGGTTCCCATCTGGTATGGCATCTTCTGCCAACCATTTGTCTTTATCAACTGTTTGGTGCTTGAATCTGACTAAGTATTGTCTTTGATCCTTTCCATTATGTCTGATCTTCCTGGCCCTGATGATCTTACTCACAGGCCCTGGGTAGTCCTCCACTTCCACTATATCAGGTGGTGTGGGGTTCTTCTTCCTGGAGAGGAATTTATCCTCCTCTGTTTGGAAGTATGGTTTGACTAAACTTACTGGGAAGACTGGGTGCTTCCTGGAAAATTCCTCTGTAAGTTTGACTTCAACTGCATTCTTTCCTATCAACCTAATGATAGTGAAAGGCCTTAAAAATGAGTCCCTCAGCTTCTTGGGTCCTTTAAGATTGCTGAAGTTCAGTCTAGACACTAGCACCTGGTCCCTTTCCTTAAAGTCAGGTTCCATGTGTGTATTGTCCCACCTCTGTTTATTATATTCTTTTTCCTCAGCTATGCATTTGGCAGCTGTGTCACAAGCCCTCTTCCACATATCATGGAAGTCTTTGGCTGTGGGGTGGATGGTCAGAAGATTCTTTTTTAAGTGATCCACAGGCAACAGGGGATTCCACCCTTTCTCTACCAGTGCAGGTGTTTTTCCTGTGGTAGAGTGCTGACTGGTATTATAAGCCAGTTGGACAGCTGGTAGATGGGTAACCCAGTCATGGGTGTATCCTTCATGGTCCTTGTATTCCATGCCATAGGCACAGAACCTTCTAAGGATGTCTTCCATAGTCTGGATCATCCTCTCAGCTAGGCCATCTACTTGGGGATGGTAAGCTGTGGAAAACGCAATCTTGGTGCCAAGCATGTCATACAAGTTGGTCCAAAATTCAGATGTGAATTTTGGGTCCCTATCACTAATGATGATTTTAGAGACTCCACAGGTAGATATGATGTTATTCCAAAATAACAGGGCAGTATCCATGGCTGTGTCCTCTTTGTGGCATGGTAGACACCTCATGCTCTTGCTGAACCTATTAGCTATGATCAAGCAGGCATTGTAGTTTTCTTTGCCTCCTGGGACAATTCCTGTAACCCAGTCCATGTTGATGGTTTTCCATGGGTGTTTGGGTTCTTCTATATGTTGAAGTAACCCGTACTTCTTCCCATGTTTCCTATTTGCCTTTTGGCATCTTTCACAAGTGTTGATGTATTCTCCCAACTCTTGTTCCCACTTGGGCAACCAAGCTGTGCTTCCTACCCTCTCCTTGGTCCTGTCTTCACTCATGTGTCCCATATAGGGGCAGTCATGGCATTCCTGCAGGATCAAGGAGATGTGGTCTCTGTCTACCACTGTGAGTGCACTTGTGTGTTTCTCTCTGGGGTAGAGCAGGCCATCTATAAGGAAGAACTTGTTATCCTTATAGGCCCTCAACCAGGGTTCTTCCAGCTGGGATTCCAGTTCTGGACTCCTGTACTTTTGTTGAAGGAGTTGTAGTAGTATGCCACACTGTTTGTGTTTGGCATAAGACTTCAGTACTGCACTAAAAAATTCATTGTGCAGTTCAGAGGAGCTTATTCCCAATGTGGGAGTTTCTGTCCCCTCTGAATCAGTGTTTCCACTGTCAAGGGTACCACTTTCTGGTTCCCATTCAGAAAATCTGAAGTTCTTCTTCCTATCTATTTCCATGAAGTGGATAGGGATTTTGGCTGCAACTTCAGGGTCATAAGCTGGATTGCTCTTGACATTATCCAGTGGCCATCTGCTAAGGCCATCTGCATTGGTATGACTTTTACCACTTTGTATATGATGGTCATGTTCCCTCTATACTCCTGGATGGCTATTTGCCATCTCAGCATGTGTCTATTTGTAGTCTTCATGTTCAGTAAAGACTTCAAGGCTGTGAATTCTGTGTAGACACCAAAGACTGCACCCTCCAGATAATAATGAAGTTTTTCTAAAGCCCAGACTAGACATAGACACTCAGTCTGGGGGGCCCCATACCTGTCTTCTGAATCTTTCAGCTGCCTTGAGATGTAGCAAATTACTTCTTCTTTTGGTTCACCATCCACATTTTGTCTTTGGTGAAGGGCTGCTCCTAGGCCTTGACTGCATGCTGCATCTATGTATAGCTTGAATGGCAGTTCAAAGTCAGGAAAGATGAGGACAGGTGCATTTGTGAGTTCATATTTGATCCTCTCATATGCATCCATCCTTTCCTTGGTTATTTCAACAACTACATCTTTTGAACATAACTTGTACAAGCTACTAGTTATGTGTGCAAAGTTTTTGATGTGGTTTCTATAGTTGCTAGAAAACCCAAGGAAGGATTGCATCTATTTGATTCTTTTTGGTACTGGCTTTTGCAGTACTGCTGCTACTTTATACTGGTCAATTGCCAGACTAAGACCTGAGACTTTATGTCCTAGAGCTAGTAGCTCTTGTTGGCCAAAATTACACTTTTTTAGTGAAATTTTCAGATTGATGGTCGTACATTTACTTAGCACTCTGTCTATATATTGTACATGGTCTTACCATGTCTCTGAGTATATAATGATATCATCAATATATACTACCATCCAGCCTTCTAATATTTCTTCTTGAAATATTGTGTCCATCATCCTTTAGAAGTGGCTGGTGCATTTTTAATGCCAAATGGCATCCTGGTATACTCATATATGCCCATATGGCATATTATTCTGAGAAATTTCATGGAGTTTGGTTTAAATCCATTCTTGTGGAAGCCTTTCATACAGTCCATTTTTGTTATGTATTTGGCTTTTGCCAGTTTATCCAAGGAATGAGGTATCCTGGGTATAGGGTACCTGTCTGCTTTTGTGTAGTTATTCAGAGCTCTGAAGTCTCCACACAATCTAGACTTGCCATCATGCCAGGTGATTAGGACAGGAGTGGTTATTTCCACTATTTCATTGCACCCAATCTTCCTGATGACTTCCATGTCCAGAAGTTCATTGATATGTTTTTCAATTTCTTTCCTGGTTTCCAGACTTGCTGGGTAAGAAGGTCTCCTAAGCATGGGTGGATAAGGCCTTTCCACATCCGGATATAGTTCTATATCATGGCCTTTGATCTTGCCTAATGGTTCTTCACCAATGGCAAATGCTGGTCTGTTCTTTCTCAGCATCTTCAGTAAATGTAGCTTTTGTTTACTGGTGAGGGTAGTGCTAAACTGTCCCTCTCTGAATTCCTTCAGAAGTTCCTCTAGTGGATCTTGAGAAGATATCTGGTATATATGAAGTGAAAATTTCTTTTCCTTGTTAGTACCAATGGTGATGTGCCTATTTTTACTGTTGTGAATGTCTATTCCATACATCCTCTGGTAGTCTGTCCCCAGTAAAAACCCTTGGATGTGGGCATCATCAAGCACTACAAACTCTGGGTTGAGTCTTATATTACCCTTCCTGTGGGGTATAGTTATCTCTTTGATAATTGTCCCAATGGAACTCATCTTCCCTGATGCACTTTTAAAGCTCTTTTCCTTAGTGGGCAAGAGCTGTTTTTCCCAGTTTGGGAAGTGGGTATCCAGATAGTTTCTGGCCACTATGGAGCAGTGTGCTCCACTATCAATGATCAGTGGATGCTGAGCATTGTCAATACAAACAGTCATTTTTGTGGCTGTCCCATGTATATATGCCATTCCTTTAGTTGGTGTAACCAGGAATGTTTGTGCATCTTGTGTGTGTTTTCACAAGTTCTTGCTAGCAGTGTCCTGTGGCATGCCTGCTTCCAACTGTATGTCCTGAATTTCTAGTGGGGTTTCCTCTTGGTATTCCACTAGAAATTCCTCTCTTGGGTCTTGATAATCATCAGATGGTTCTCTGATGGCATCACCCATGGAGTCTGATTCAGAATCCTCTGTTGGAGATTCTTCCTCTGGGACTTTCTCTATGGCATAGACTTTTTTTCTTTGCCTTTGGACAGTTGTTGGCATAGTGGTCTGTGGAACCACAACTGTGACAAGAATTCCTCTTCTTTGCCATTTCTGCCACTCTTTCTTTGGGTTTGTCTTTAAACTATACCCTGAAAGGTTGTTTCTCTTTGAAACTATTGCTCTTATATGGGGTGAATTTCCCTATATTAGTCCTTTTCCTTATGTCTTGTAAGGTGTTGGAAATGTCATCTAGAGTGCAATTTTGGTTGCATCTGCAATTTACTGAATGCTCTAGCTCTCCTGGCAGTTGTGTCAGAAGCTTGTGATTCCTCATTTGGATGTTCATGTGAGGATCAATCGCTTTAAGTCTTTTAGATTGTCTAAGACACCACTCATATGGATCTTTGTCCACTGAGTATTTGTCATTTTCAAATGACATTGTCTTCTGCCATATCCAAGTGCCATTACTGTACTTTTGGATGATTTGACTCTTCCACCATGGCCAGTTCCTCCTGCCATGGATTTCTTTCATTTCTGTGTACCATATACTAGCATGACCTTTAAATGCAGTATTCAATCTAGCAGTAATCCAGTAATCTGGTATGCTTGGTACATCAATTAAGAGTCCATCAATATAATCTATTAATTCCATATGATCATATTCTCCTGATCCAGAGAATTTGGGCCAGCTTGAGGCCTCAGGAAGCTTTTTCAAGGCTTCCTTCTCTGAATAAGACATGCCATCCCCATCCTGGTATTTTAATGGAGATCTTGCCTTATTCATCAGCATGGCATCTGGTCAATATGGATTCTCCATAACTTGGCCTTGTGGTTGGGGCTTCAAGCTATGGTAGCCATTAAACAATTTGTTTATGTCTTGGTCCAGACAATCCCTGTCCCTTTTGCTGTGGTGTTGTTCTTCAAAGACTAGATTTGGTCTTTTGTTGGTTTCTTCAGAGGCTTTGCTCAGTTGAGCATATCCTTCATGAAGATGCTTAACTATCTGTTCCAAGGAGGCTTGTGTTTTTTTCATCCTCTCATGGCCAGCTTCAAGTTCTGCAAACTGCTTTGCAGATTGTTCAACATATTGAGACCTTTCTAACCACAGTTCATCACTGTTTAAGTTATTCTCAGTTGTGACAATGTTGTGTTCAATCTGAGTAGGGGTAATGTTTCTATTACTAGGACTACTGATTCTAGAGTGTTTTACAGCTACTTATGGTTCTTGTGTACTTCTTTCACCAAATCTAACAGCTTCTGGATCATGGGGTCTGACTCTTTCCTCCTCTGGTTGAAGGAGGTTTTGTTCTTGCCCTTGTTTCCTTGTCTTCTCCTGGAAACTTCCTGGAATTGTGAAGAATGGTGACTCTTGGCCACTGATCTGCTGGTTTCTGAATGGTGTGAAGCCACTGGAGAGCCGATTTGGCCTTCTCCTTGTGATCCTGAAGGAATCTGAGTAGGCCCTGTCTGGGTTAACTGTTCTTCTATAGCTTGGATAGTGGCTTGATTCTCCCTTATCCTCTGTGCCCTTGCCTCCAGGAGTCTGAACTGCCTGGTAGGATTCCAATGTTTGGTGATTATCATAGGGTCTTTGAAGTCTATCTCTTTGAGACAGATCTTCTGGCAACTTGCTCCAAGTTCTTCCCAGGGACTTGCCAGGTTGAACCTTTTTGTTGTCCATGCTCCATTGAAATAAATCTTTGAGGAGTTGGTGGAGCTGAAGAGCTTGATCCATATCCTTCCAGTCCTCTGGTTTGAGATTCCTGTTGAATTGGAGTGTGAATGGCAGGGTTGATATTATCTCCCTCATTGTTTGGCCATCCACCACTGTGTCCAAGGTGTCCTCTTCCAGGTCTTCTGGTTCTGGACAAGCCTTCTCTGTCCTCTGGCTGGTTCCTTTGAAAGCCAAGGTCTCTGAGGTATAGAGGGGACATATCAGTGTCTGCAAGCAGTCAAAAACTTTATTTTCTTAGGGTATTTACCTTTGACTGTGCCTTGTACAAATTTTTTATCTCCTGATTTGGGCAGTTTGCCTTTGGAGGTTACAACTGGGTTAATAATTGTAATTCTTCCTGTACAAGTGGTTAAAGCTGGTTTACCTTGTATTGAAGCAGAGTTTCGTGGTTTTCTACTCCTCTGAGTGGCTATTGGAGTCCACTTCTTAGCTGTGATGAGACCTTCACTGTGCCTATTTCCTTTACCCTTGCTGCCCTCTGGTTCTGAGGGTGTCACTGGTGTGTTGGCCTGTGACTGGGTCTCAAGTGGGATGTAACTTTCTTCCACTGAATCAAGGCAGGAAAAAGAGGGCTTATGTCAGTTAAGACTTCTCAAAAATTCTGGTTTTTCACGTCTAAGATTGGCCTCTGGGCTTGTATGTTACTACAATATGCCCTGTATAATGACAGTGTAATTGAATCAACAATTCCACGTCAGAATTAGAGCTTTTGGTACCCTGTCACACTGTTTGTGTGCCAGTATCCCACAGATACACTTGTGGTTTTCAAGTGTAATCTGAATAAGTGGCTCTGTATAAGTGTAATTGAGTTAACAATACACTTAACCACGCCTCAACTGATGGTTTTTCATTAAGAGGTGTCTTTATTCAATCAAGAATACAGGACTTATTGATGACTTATGTGTTTTTATATGTAAACACGCCAAAAGTAAAGGTTCCAGTGGGTATTAACCACGTGGTAAGTACTCTTATAATATGAGTAATGAAGTAAAAATATATATGAAATATATATTTTCAAAAGAAAATATGCCTAAAAATATAAAACAATTGTCAGAAAATAAAAAATAAGAGAAAAAACTTACTTATAAGGTCCAAAAAAAGTTTAAAACACAGCCAGGCCCCCAAAATGTCAGGATGAAACTATGATAAAGTTGTAAATAGACTAAGTAAAACTTTAACTATGTTTGTGACACGGTACAAATGGTTTGAAAAAAGATTGATAAGGGTTAAAGATAACTTAATTTAAGATTAAAAGGGCTTTACTATATATAATATAGTGGTGTTGAGTGCTGTTGAAAGCCCTGGGTGCAGCTTTATCTGTTGGGTTACAATAATAAAAGACTACAATAATTAAGATTTATAATTATACCCAATTATTAACCAAGAGTAAAACTGTTTTTGACAGTTTACTACGTAGGTTATTCAAGAGCAGGATGAGGAGACAGTTCTGGCTGTGAAAAGCCTCCTTTTTATCCTGAAATGGGGTGGAAAGGGTGCTAGACCTTTCCACATAGATGAAGTGAAGATTTTTCACTCTCTAGTACTGGCTTGTGGTTTGCAAACAGCCTGTATAACCTGTATTGGGCTCAGATGAGGTTTTGAAACCACATCTGGGCAGTTTTCACCAATACAGAGTGAAAACTTTCATCTGGGGACCTCACAGGCTGATTCTGACGTGTATGACGCGTAGAATGCTGTACAGAAGCTGTATGGGACCCCAGTATTGACTGAAATATGAGGTATTGAAATCAAAACAAGCTTCTTTGTCTATTTGACACCTCATATTTATGGTTATGGGATATTATCCCATGGTAAGGCTGTATTGGTCAGAATGTGGGATTTTGACCTTAAAACAGCTATACCTTTGTCAGTTCTTGAGATATCAACCTCAAAGCTGAACCAGTGTGTAGCCCTGTAAGTGTTATACACAATGGTACCTTTTCTGATATGGCTATCATTAAATATGGCAAAATTATGCCATGTACAAGATTTTTGTACATAGGTGTGATTTAGGCAAAAAGCTGTATTGAGCTTGTTTGCCCCATACCTTCTGCTGTAGTTGAGATATGGGGAAGTGGATGACACCATCAGATAGCCCTTATTGTGCTCTTTCCAAAAAGACCCCACTTCAAGTATCTCACACTAAAACTGTAGAAGTTAGATGAGAGGTGAATGTTTTGTTCACCCTTATTTGGCCTGAAATTGATCATAACTCCAGTAATATTGGTGCAAGCTCTGTTTGGCTGGTACCATTGGATAGCCCTGGCTTAGAGTTTCCTTTTGAGTACCCATTTAATGGGGTTAAGCCTCTCCTTCTAGATTTTAGGTTAGAGGTGAAAATTAAAGTTTATGCTCAGCAATAACTTTGAGCAGGAATAACTTTGTTATTCTTTTTCCTATGGTGATGGGACTTATATTTTCAGAAAGAGGTGAGTTTCCTCTTGCTTTTGATACCTTTTGAGCCGATTTGGCTCAGCTCCATGTTCTGGTGGTATCTTGGCTATACCATTGGTTTATGGTATTTTGGCTGTCATGCTTGTGCTCTGGTTTTGAGTCACAGGCTGACATATCAGGAGTAAGTTCCAAATCCTTAGACCCAAGATCATTACATGGTGTATTAAATTTAATTATTATTCTTTCAGTATTAAATATTTATTTTTTAATTCATTTGTATATCAGTTTAAGGAGTATGATTGGCATGCTTGACCTTCTGAGAATTTTTTGCCTTCTTTTTGGGTATATTAAACACTTCTTTCAGTTTTTGTTTGACTTTTTGATTCATATAAGTATCTGAGTTGATGAGAATCCAAGCTATTTAAGATTAACTTTAATTCCTTTGTTCTCCATGAAAAAATATTTGGATGATAATTTCCCTCATAATCCTCCTCAGTCTTGGAGAAACAATCAATGTAGGAAAGTATTTTTGAAGTGATTTCTTTCCCAAGGTGTCTTTTTTCAGTGATAATTTTATGTTTTAACTTCTTTTAAAAGACTTTAATCAGTCATTACCCTTTTTTATTAAGTATATCTAAGTATTTCATACCTGATTGGTTATGTTAGGCTTGTTTTTTGTCTTCCTGGGTGGCTTTGGCTTCATTAATTAGTTTTTTTGACCTCTAAGCCACTTTTCAGATATTCCAATAAGCACTTCTTTTTGTCAATGAGATGTATCAAGATTATAATTATTGAAAGAGCCTATATTAAGTGCATGAAACCAGTTCTTTGTAATAACTGAAAGGATTAAACCATCCCATGGGGTGATCATTTTTTTTCTCAACTGAAAGGTAATATTTTGAGCTCCATAGCTTGAGATCTCAGAAGTGCATTTATGTTTGTTTCTGCCTGTAATTCCCCTTCTCCCTTTTCTTCTCAACTGAAAGGTAATATTTTGAGCTCCATAGCTTGAGATCTCAAAAGTGTATTTATATTTGTTTCTCCCTGTAATTCCCCTTCCCCCTTTATGTTATTTCTTACCCAAAAATGGAATCTCAAAGGAATATTTCTTTGTTTCAACTTCTACTTTGTTTAGTTCCATAAGTTGTGATATTAGCTTTTCCGATGGTGGTTCTGTTAATGGACAGCTATTTGGTGCAATATCAAGACTCATTTTGATTAAATCTCTTGAGAAGAGAAATACTTGATAATGTAAGCTGAAATGTTTTTGTTAAGCGTCTTTGTTTATTCTTCTAGTGGAGGTGGAAAAATGGGTATGATACACAATTGTGTCTTTTATTTTCAAAATGATAAATTTATTATTTGAAGAAAGATTATTAATTAAATTCTTAGATTATATATATATTAATTAAAAAAAAGGTTCTTTCATTACCTCCTGTTAATCAAAAGCAAATCAATTTGGAATATCTTTAAGGAGGATTGACTATAATAGTGGAGTGATTATGAAATTCCTGGAGATAAAAGGATATTATTTGTTTCCTTTTCTTACATAAAATATTTGAGGATTTATTGGTAGAATTTTAATAAAAGAATCGGGAAATATCCAAGACATAGTATTTTAAACCTTTTTATTTGTTTAATGTCTTACTATTCCTGTTTAAATTATAAAAAAGAATACTTCATTAAATTAAACTGTGTTACATCCTCCTATATCAAGTCAAAAAATAATTTCATATATACTATAGTTGATTCTTTGAGGTAGAGGCTACAGATTTACAGTTTTTAGCACTAACCCTTGATATTATTCCAAGAAAAGGGTGAATTTAATTTACAATTTTACCTTTTCTTCTTCATCAAAATCATGAACTAACTACAAATTCTCTATGAAAAATCACTTAATCTGCTCACTGAAAATTCTTAATGGTAAATATTAAGACACCTTGGCCAATTGATCTTTCCTGATAGACCATAAAATCTCATTCTTCCAAGAGTTTTCAAAAAATGAATCCTGAAGTTACCAAAGAATTTCCATCTTGGTAGTTGGGTTTAATTCTTAAAATAAGCTTCAAAAAGCTCTTTGGATTTTGGAAGAGCCACCCAACATTTCAAATATTGGCAAGTCTTTTTATCTGTTGGAAATATAAAAATTGCCACTCAACCTAAAAGGAGAAGGTTGGATATTTCTTCCATCATTCCAGGTCTGTGATGATAATTCTTCTTGGCTGTATGAATATCCTTTTTCTAGAGTTACTCTGATTAATTATATTAAATGTACATAGTTCCATCCATTGATGTAGTAATTTATCCATGTACTCCTCTTACACCCCAATGGTATGATTTAAATTCATCATGGCTTTTACTTTCCTTGGATTTTGTATTTTTGTTGTTAGAAAACCTTAGGGTTACATCTTTTCCATAATTTGGAAGCTTACATATTGTGTGAACCATGATAAAAGCCATTTTTGAATTTGTTTCAATATCTCCTAGTGAACCAGAGGAATTGGGGAGCTCTTGGTGACTGAAAAAATCAAAAGATCTCAAATATCCCCTTGATGTCTTAGCCATAAAGTATTGAAAGAAAGATGGAGGGGTTCTAGTACTGATTTTATGACTTCACTGGTATCGGAGCTATGAGTTAATTCAGTTTATTGAGATTCATTTATGAGAATGTTGTAAATTATTTGATCACAAAAAAATACATCTCACTGTAATCAGAAAAAATATTTTCTGTTTTTTCATGTAATTAACCAAATAATAATTTGATAATTTTATGTTTTTCTTACAATTTTTTACCCTCATAAGAACAGTCTCAAGGTCAGTTGTAAGAATTTTACCAGTAAAAGGTACCATTTCAACTTCATACCCTAAGAATTTTGGAAGGTGTTTCACAATGAATAAAGTCTTTCTAAGATAATTCTTATAATCTTCATTACATGTAGTTTGAGTTTGACAATTAGAAAGCCTTCTCATGTCCCCTTTGGTGATACATTTGATAATGAGATCTGTTCAAGAAATATTTTGAGTATTGTTATTGGACATTTGAGAAGAATGATTCCCTACTTTTATGTGGACCTTTTCTGATTGTGAAGATATTTATTGAGCCTTGTGAAGGTCCAGATTTGGAATTAGGAGCTTAAATACTAGGAATCTTAGAAGGATTTGGTGATTCTTGTCTTGGAGCTCCAGGTGGGTGATTCTTTAATTGTGGAAATTCAATCTCAGATGGTTAAGAATTAATTTAATTGTTCCCAAAACTGTAAGCCAAGGAGAGGTTTGTATTAGTTAAATTCTGATGGGCTTAATTTGAAGGAGCTTGAGTTGAGACTGTGGTAGATGAGCTACAATAGACCACTGGTAGGGGGATATCTCCTATGTCCAGGGTTGGGGGAAGCTGGTTGTGGTTTGGGTACTGCACTATCTTACTGGGGGGGTTCTTCATACAGATTGGTGGCCACAGATGGTATTTCAGGGGGGTAGAGTCAGTTTTTGTGAGACAGTTTCAGGACAAGGTTTTTCCTTGAATTCTTCCTTATCTGTGTAATAATGGGCTTTAGTCTATTGTATTTGGTGGAATATATATGGTTTGAATGGGAGGGATTGGTTTGATGGGGTGTCTTTGGAATTTTGAAATTTTTGGAAAATTTGAGTTTGAGGAGGAAGCTATTGTATCAAGAAAAATATTAGAAAATGTGGATTTATTTTCTTAATACAAACATGAAGCTCACCTCTCCATTCTTTAGAGTTAAATTGATGTCTTTGAAACAGTGCTGGTGATGGACTTCAAGAAATTTCTTTTCCAGTGGGTTTGTGTGCTCTAAAACCTAAATATTTTTTAATTGTGACAGCTTTTGATCTTTCAAGTTTTTGGGGGTTTAAATTGAATAATATAGTTGATAAGTTGGCCTCTGGACTGAAATTTTAAGGTGAGTTCATTCCAAAAGAGCTGGAATGAAGGTTTTCAGATTCATAGTGTATTTGGTCCGCTGTGGGAACTCCTTTTGGTGTGGGATGAAATAAGGCAGTACCTTGAGGGGGAAATTATTGGTAAGTCTTTTTTGAATTTCAGAATTGTCCAATACCCATGGGTGCTAAGGTGTATTACCTGCCCCTCTAAATAATACTGAATAGTCAGCCTACAGAGAATCACAAAATAGCATAAGATTTTTGGCTTTAACAGATAGAGAAGACTTATCAGCAGTCTCTAAATCAGACCTATCAATAACACTACAGTGAAAGCTCTGATCTAAAATTTCTGATAAAATAAACAATTAGGTTTTTTTCTTTTATTTTAATAAAAGTGATGATGATATATATATATATATATATGTTTTGGGTTTCTGTTATTTTAACAAAACTAATAAGAATATTTTTTTTCTTTTTTTTTAATAAGAATGATAAGAATATATATTTTTTTATGGTTTTAGGTTGATTATAATGATTTTTTTGGTATGAGTACTAATAATAAGACTACTGGATTTGATTCTTTTAGAATTTTTTTTTAATACTGAGTTGATATCACTACTAATTCTTTTTGTTAATAATACTAAGCTTTTGAGCAAGGCTACTAAGCTTTAACTACGGTTATACTACTATTTCCTTAACAATAATAAGCTACTGAGCTTTTTTACTAAGGTTATACTACTATTCTTCACTAATACTAAGCTACTGAGCTTTTACTATGGTTATACTACTATTCTTCACTAATACTAAGCTTACTGAGAAAGGCTACTGAGCTTTTCACTACTAAAACACTACTACTATTCTAGATATCCTGCTAGTTCATGGATGGTGGTGATCCTGGATAGTGTGAACTTGTTCCATAATGATGGGAAAATGAGGGAGAGAGGACCTCTATTTATAGATTTTGGGCCTCCAGAGAGCTTCTCAAAATAGGGTACTTAGAAAAAATCATAGTTGAGAGGTTTTAGCTGGTGAGACATGTAGTTTTGGTGTAGCAGCGTTTTTACTGAGAGAATTATGCTGGTGGTGCTTTTTCTTATCAAAATCATGTGATGTATTTGAGATAATTTTGCTGGTGAGATTTTCTTTTTATCAGATTCATGTGAGGTCATTGAGATGATATGGCTTGTGATGTTTTCTTGAAGGTGGGGAAAGTATTTTTTGTTTCTATTTTTAGGTATGTTATGAGAGAATCATGCTGGTCTTTCTGTTTTGATATTGTATCATTTCATATGGAGATTGCATCATTTCTATCAAGTTTGATGCGTGTCATGATTACTAAGCAAAAATTTGTTCTTGGAAAATATATTGTAATTTTATGCATAGCCTTGAGGTATTTCTTCTTTCAATTGAATCAAGGTGGGGAAAATATTTTTGTTTCTATTTTTTACGTATGTTATGAGAGAATTATGCTGGTGGTTCTTTTTCTTATCAAAATCATGTGATGTATTTGAGATAATTTGGCTGGTGAAATTTTCTTTTTGCCAAGAAAGTGGAGAAAATACAGCTCCTGACAACTGAACTTTCTTCTAGTCATATGATATATATGAGAAAATTATGCTGGTGTTTCTGTTTCTTATCAAAATCATGTGATGTCTTTGAGATAATTTTGCTGGTGACATTTTCATTTTTGGTGACTTTGTTACGTATTTTCTGAGAGAATTATGCTGGTGCTTCTGTTTTAGTATTGTATCAGTTCATATGGAGATTGCATCATTTCTATCAAGTTTGATGCATGTGATTATTACTAAGCAAACATTTGTTCTTGGAAAATATATTGTAATTTTATGCATAGCCTTGAGTTATTTCTTCTTTAAATTGAATCAAGGTGGGGAAAATACAGCTCTGATGCTGTGGTGTGTCTTCATATACCTTTATTTAGATTAACTCCTTTTAATTGAATAATTTGTTATTGATGATGCAATAAGGTGGATAAATCCTTTGATACTATACTGTTTTGATAAGACCTTGAGGCTGTGTATTGTATATTTCTTTTTGAAATTTGTAGTTGTAAGGTGTAAATATGTTTTGCGTAATTTGTTTTATTATCATTTTTTTCTTTTGTATTATTGGTAAGCTTGAAACTGCTACTAATGATATGGAATACCACATCCCCCTCTCCAGTTAATGCTGTCCCCAGCATTCCAGCTGAAAAGCTTGCCAATATCAATCATATCCACTTTGATCAATTTCTTCTCCCTCTGATATTAAATCTTCATCTTCAATTTCTTCACTTATGTCATTTTCTGACTCTGTACTTGATTGAAATTTCTTTCCTCTGGGATAAAACCTCTTGATGTGACTTGCTGAAAATTTTCTTGTAAGTTTAGTGCCATCCAATTCTTCAAGCTCATAAAGTCTATTATTAATTTGATTTATGACTCTATAAGGTCCATTACAACGCTTCTTGAAGAGTAAGCCCCACTGTTACTCAAGTGGTTTATTATAAACTAATACCAAGTCCCCTGGTTAAAGTGGATTTCTCAGTCTATGTGCCATCTTTTTGTCCAAATATTGAACTGATTTGTGTCTTGAATCTCTCAATTTCTCTGCTTCTGCTAATCTTTGTTCTTCTTTTGCCACAATCTGTATGGTTCTTGCTTCTGATAGCCCTTCTAGGTTGTATTCTCTTTTGATTGAATATTCTACATTAATTTCACCTTGAAGTCTTCATTATTCACCTTGGTTGTTAATTTTGATATCTTAGTTTTCTTTATTTTCTTGATTCCTTGATTTTACTTGCATATTCAGCCCTCTGGTGTGCTACCCCTGTAGTTTGAGTCATACAAGGACTTATTTTGGCTGTTGTAAGGTTTGACTATGAAACAATAAGTAAAAATTACTAATATTTTACTTATTGTACTATGAATGTCCTTATAAATGAAATAAATAAGATAAAAATAATTATAATAATAAATAATTACTATAATTATCGCAAAAAAATAAGTATATTATCAATAAAATATGACAATATAATATAATAAAATGAATATATTAATATATTTAATGGCACTTTATTATTGTTACAAACAAATAATAAAGGCGTTAAAGATTGTGTCTTATTAATAAAAAACAATTAATAACAATAATATTACCAATATTAAAGTTATAAATTAATATAAATACTATTTATATTAATTAAAGAATTATTAAAAGAATAATATAGAGAAAATGATTATAATAAGAGAAAATAACCTACTTTTAATACTTAATATAATAATTTTGAGATATTTTACGTCAAATAATGTAAATACAACTTATCTAAATTGTATTTACAATAAAAAATAGAGAAAATTACAAATATTCTTGATTTTTATGTGGAAATGAGTTTTTAGAGAGATTTTTAACAAAAACAATTAAATAAATGATTTAATCACGTCAAGATTGATGATTATAATAAGATGATCTTTGGCGTTTAATAATATGAAAGTTTTATATATAAAGAATAAAGATATTACCTTTTTAATTGTATTGATTTAATGTTCTTGATGCGTCTGAGGGGAAAACAGAGTAAAAAGAGCTCTATTTATAGTAAATACCTCCCTCCTAGAGTCCAACAGGCTTCTAGTAGACGTGTACTGATCATATCCACTGGAATTGATCAATATTTTAAGGTTTGGTTATGATTACATCTTGATCAAACCACATTACATCATTATTACGCCATTATTTAGAATTATCACTATAACTCTAAGTTTGATGACGTCAAAGGCTTGGAAGAACCCCAAATTTCGTGTATTCTGTTAGTTTTAATCATAAACTAATAGTATTCACCAATTATATCACTTATATGACTGTTAAACTTAATTTAAGGTTACAGTGAGTGATCATAAATGATCAAATTAAGCTCAAACTTTGATCCTTAATAACTTTTAAGATTGACACGCTACAGAAATTCAGGGAGTGAATTCTAATAGCTTGGCATAACCCTATTATGCTTCCAAGAGCATTTCATTACATCATCAAAGCTCTATTTTTGATGATTTTTCTTGTAACTCATCTTTTCTGTCAAAATTTAATATTTTAAACTTCAAACTATGATTTCAAGGGGTTATACCTTGAATATTATAATAATAAATACATCATTCTTCACAAATGAACTAGTAGAATCCAACTGTCTACTTTTTCTTAAGTTTGGACCACTTTCACAACAAAGTGGTCAACAGCTCTGTTGATTTTAATCAATAATTCCTTACAGATTTTAACCTTGTTTATAGCTTGTGAAAGAAACTTCATTTCTGTATTCCTACAGTAATGAAGGGATGACTTTTTTTTTGGTTCATGACTCTATCATGCATAATTCAAGAGATATTAGCTAAAATCCTTGAATATATGCATTGACCAAAAAAGTGCATATATTCAGGTTAATTCCTTAAGTATTTGTTTTGAAGCTTACCTTATTAATTGTTTTATGTGTGGATATTTATGGAGACTCTAATGGTACCATTTATTGTACATGTTGTTTCATTTGGTTTTGAAATAAATAAGGATTTGTGTTTTTTATAAGGTATTATTACTTATAACTTATTAAATATTGACTTTACAGATATGCTATAAAAATGGTATATGTGTATTTTACCATGGGGAATCCAATGGTATAATTTATTTCACATGTTTATTCATTGTTATTTAAGTTAAATCAAGTTTTATACCAATTTGTGGTATTTTTGTAGTTTTTTAAGGTACTTATTTTTAATGTATAATTATATTAAATATTTCTTGTGACCTTTTTGGGTATGTGGTCATATCTCAAAGGTTCACAGCCCTCTGGGAACCACCCTGTAGTTTCAAGTCACACAAGGACTAATTTTAGCCTTCAGGTTGCTACCCTGTAGTTTAAACTCATACAAAAACTAATTTTAGCCTTCAGGTTGCTACCTGGTAGTTTAAAGTCATACAAGGACTGATGTTTTGGCCGTCAGGTTGCTACCCTGTAGTTTAAAGTCATACAAGGACTGATTTTAGCCTTAAGGCTGCTACCCTGTAGTTTAAAGTCATACAAGGACTAATTTTTTGCCTTCTTTATTTGATCTGATCTTTTATCCTTAATGTTAATCAAGACAGTTTATTTTATTTATTTTTTGTTATTATAATTTTTTTTATGTTGAAAAAAGAATTTTTTTTTTTCTTGTCTGTTGAAAAAAAAAAAATTTATTTTATGTTAAAAAAAAATTTTTTTTTTTTTACGTTGAAAAAAATTATTTTTTTTAATGGTGTTTAAATTGATGAGTGATGTTGAATGAGGTTTCAACTTGAGGAGTGATGCTATATTTTGAAATGGGGTAGTCACAGCCTGCAAAGATGTCAGGATGATACTATGATAAAGGTATAACTAAGCTAATTACAACTTTAACTGTGTATGTGACACGGCAGAAAATGATTAAAAAAGATTTATAAAGGTTTTATAATAAGATAAAAGGGTTCTACTATTGAGAAATAGTGGTGGTGAGCGCTATTGAGAACCCTGGGTGCAGGCTTTATCTGTTGGATTACAATAATTAAAGATTATAATTATACCTGATTATTTAACCAAGAGTAAAACTGTTTTTGACAGTTTACTACGTAGGTTATTCAAGAGCAGGATGAGGAAAGGATTTTGGCTGTGAAAAGCCCTCCTTTTATCCTGAAATTGGGGTGGAAAGGCTGCTAGACCTTTCCACGTAGAGGAAGTGAAGATTTTTCACTCTCTATGACAAACTTGTGGCTTGCAAACAGCCTGTATACCCTGTATTGGGCTCAGATGTGGTTTTGAAACCACATCTGGGCAGGTTTCACCAATACAGGGTGAAAATTTTCATCTGGGGACCTCACAGCCTGATTCTGACGTGTATGACGCATAGAATGCTGTACAGAAACTGTATGGGACCCCAGTATTGACTGACATATGAGGTATTAAAGTAAAAACATGCTTCTTCGTCTATTTGACACCTCATATTCATGGTTATGGGATATTATCCCATGGTAAAGCTGTATCTGACAGCAGGTGGGATTTTGACCTTAAAATGGTCATAACTCTGTCGGTGTTTGAGATATCAAGCTCAAAGTTGGTTCATTGAATAGCTCTGTATGAGCTCTACACAATGGTACCCTACTTGACATGGTTATCATTAAATATGACAAAGTTATCCCATGTACAAGTATTTTTGTACATTGGCGTGGTCTGGTCAAAAGCTGTATTAAGCTTGTTTGGCCAATAACTTCTGTTGTAGTTGGGTTATGAGGAAATGGATGGCACCATCAGATAGCCCTGATTGTGCTCTTTCCAAAAAGACCCCACTTCAGGTATCTCACACTAAAACTGTAAAAGTTAGATGAGAGGTGAATGTTTTGTTCACCCTTATTTGGTCTGAATTTGACCATAACTCAAGTAATACTGGTGCTGGCTCAGTTTGGCTGGTACCATTGGATAGCCCTGGCTTAGAGCTTCATTTTGAGTACCCATTTGATGGTGTTAAGCCTCTCCTTCTAGATTTTAGATGAGAGGTGAAAATTAAGGTTTATGCTCAGCAATAACTTTGAGCAGGAATAGCTTTGTTATTTCTTGTCCTATGGTGATGGGACTTATATTTTCAGGAAGAGGTGAGTTTCCTCTTTCTTTTGATACCTTTTGAGCTAATTTGGCTCAGCTCCATGTCTTGGTGGTATTTTGGCTATACCATTGGTTTATGGTATTTTGGCTGTCATGCTTGTGCTCTGGTTTTGAGTCACAGGCTGACATACCCTCCCTCTAAAAAAGGCTCATCATTGATGAGACTGTTCAGTCCTCCTAGAGGCTCTTAATCTCCTTAAATGGAGGTTCCCATCTGGTATGGCATCCTCTGCCAACCATTTGTCTTTGTCAGCTGTCTGGTTCTTGAATCTGACTAGATATTGTCTCTGATCCTTCCCATTAAGTCTGATCTTTCTGGCCCTGATGATTTTACTCACAGGTCCAGGAGAGTCTTCTACTTCCACCATTTCTGGTGGAGTAGTGTTCTTCTTCCTGGAGGGGAATTTATCCTCCTCTGTTTGGAAGTAGGGTTTGACCAGGCTCACTGGAAAGACTGGGTGTTTCCTAGAAAACTCCTCAGTGAGCTTGACCTCTACTGCATTCTTCCCTATCAACTTAATGATAGTGAAGGGCCCTACAAATGAGTCCCTCATTTTCTTGGGTCCTTTGAGATTGTTAAAGTTCAGTGTAGACACTAACACCTGGTCCCCTTCCTTGAAGTCAGGTTCCATATGTGATTTGTCCCACCTCTGCTTGTTATACTCTTTGGCCTCAGCTATGCATTTGGCAGCAGTATAACAGGCTTCCTTCCACATATCATGGAAGTCTGTGGCTGTGGGGTGGATGGTCAGAAGATTTTTCTTCAAGTGATCCACAGGTAACAGGGGATTCCACCCTTTCTCTACCAGTGCAGGTGTTTTTCCTGTGGTAGAGTGCTGGCTTGTATTATAAGCCAGTTGGACTGCTGGTAAGAGGGTGACCCAGTCATGGGTATATCCCTCATGGTCCTTGTATTCCATGCCATAGGCACAGAATCTCCTGAGGATGTCCTCCATTGTTTGGATCATCCTCTCAGCTAGGCCATCTGTTTGTGGATGGTAATCTGTGGAAAAAGCAAGCTTGGTGCCAAACATGTCATATAAATTGGTCCAAAATTCAGATGTGAATTTTGGGTCCCTGTCACTAATTATGATCTTAGGGACTCCACAGGTGGATATGATGTTATTCCAAAATAACAGAGCAGTGTCCATGGCTGTGTCCTCTTTATGGCATTGTAGACATCTCATGATCTTGCTGAACCTATCAACTATGATTAAGCAGGCATTGTAGTTTTCTTTGCCTCCCGGGACAAGTCCTGTGACCCAGTCCATGTTGATGGTTTCCCATGGGTGCTTGGGTTCCTCTATGTGTTGAAGCAACCCATATTTCTTCCCATGTTTCCTATTTGCCTTTTGGCATCTTTCACAAGTGTTGATGTATTCTCCCAACTCTTGTTCCCACTTGGGCAACCAAGCTGTGCTTCCTACCCTCTCCTTGGTCCTGTCTTCACTCATGTGTCCCATATAGGGGCAGTCATGGCATTCCTGCAGGATTAAATAGATGTGGTCTCTGTCTATCACTGTGAGTGCACTGGTGTGCTTGTCTCTGTGATAAATCAGGCCATCTATAAGGAAGAATTTATTGTCCTTATAGGCGCTCAACCAGGGTTCCTCCAGCTGGGTTTCCAGTTCTGGGCTCCTGTATTTTTGTCGAAAGAGTTGGAGTAGTATGCTACACTGTTTGTGTTTAGCATAAGATTTCAGTACTGCATTGAAAAATTCATTGTGCAATTCTGAGGAACTTATTCCCAGTATGGGGGTTTCTGTCCCTTCTGAATCAGTGTTTCCACTGTCAAGGGTACCACTACCTGGTGCCCATTCAGAGAATCTGAAGTTTTTCTTCCTATTTATTTCCATAAAATGGATAGGAATTTTTGCAGCAACTTCAGGGTCATAAGCTGGATTGCTTTTGACATTGTCCAGTGGCCATCTGCTAACGCCATCTGCATTGGTATGGCTTGTACCTTCCTTGTATATGATGATCATGTTCCCCCTATACTCCTGGATGGCTATTTTCCATCTCAGCATGTGTCTATTAGTAGTCTTCATGTTTGGTAAAGACTTCAAGGCTGTGCAGTCTGTGTAGACTTCAAAGACTGCACCCTCCAAATAATAATGTAGTTTTTCTAGAGCCCAGACTAGACATAGACATTCTGTCTGGGTGGCCCCATACCTGGCTTCTGAATCTTTCAGTTGCCTGGAGATGTAACATATTACACCTTCTCTTGGTTCACCATCCACAATTTGTCTTTGGTGAAGGGCTGCTCCCAAGCCTTGGCTGCATGCTGCATCTATATATAACTTGAATGGTAGTTCAAAGTCAGGCAATATGAGCACAGGTGCATTTGTGAGTTCATATTTGATCCTCTCATATGCATCCCTCCTTTCCTTGGTTATTTCAAAAACTACATCCTTTGAGCATAACTTGTATAAGCTACTAGTTATGTGGGCAAAGTTTTTGATGTGGTTTCTATAGTAGCTAGCAAATCCAAGGAAAGATTGCATCTCTTTGATGTTCTTTGGTACTGGCTTTTGCAGTACTGCTGCTACTTTGTTCTGGTCAATTGCCAGACTAAGGCCTGAGACTTTGTGTCCTAGAGCTAGTAGCTCTTGTTGGCCAAAACTACACTTTTTAAGTGAAATTTTCAGATTGATGGGTGTACATTTACTTAGCACTCTGTCTATGTATTGTACATGGTCTTCCCATGTCTCTGAGTATATAATGATATCATCAATATATACTACCATCCAGCCTTCCATTATTTCTTCTTGAAATATGGTGTCCATCATCCTTTGGAAGTGGGCTGGTGCATTCTTGATGCCAAATGGCATTCTGGTGTACTCATATATGCCCATATGGCATGTTATTCTGAGCAACTTCATGGAGTTTGGTTTAACTCCATTTTGGTGGAAGCCTTTCATACAATCCATCTTGGTTATGTATTTGGCTTTGGCCAGCTTATCCAAGGCATGAGGTATCCTTGGTATAGGGTACCTGTCTGCTTTTGTGTAGTTATTCAGGGCTCTGAAGTCTCCACACAATCTAGACTTGCCATCATGCCAGGTGATCAGGACAGGAGTGGTGATTTCCACTATTTCATTATATCCAATCTTCCTGATGACATCCATGTCCAGGAGTTCATTGATGTGTTTTTCAATTTCTTTCCTGGTTTCCAGACTTGCTGGATAGGGAGGTATCCTCAGCATGGGTGGATAAGGTCTTTCCACATCCAGATATAGTTCTATATCATGGCCTTTAATCTTGCCTAGTGGCTCTTCACCAATGGCAAATGCTGGTCTGTTCTTCCTCAGCATCTTCAGTAAACTTAGTTTTTGTTTACTGGTGAGGGTAGTGCTAAACTGTCCCTCCTTGAATTCCTTCAAGAGTTCTTCTAGTGGATCCTGTGAAGATATGTGGTATATGTCAAGTGAAAATTTCTTTTCCTTGTTGGTACCAATGGTAATGTGCCTGTTTTTACTGTTGTAAATATCTATGCCATACATCCTCTGGTAAGCTGTTCCCAGTAAAAACCCTTGGATGTGGGCATCTTCAAGCACTACAAACTCTGGGTTGAGTCTGATATTACCCTTCCTGTGGGGTATAATTATCTCTTTGATAATTGTCCCAATGGAAGTCATTTTCCCTGATGCACTTTTGAAGTTCTTTGCCTTGGTGGGCAAGAGCTGCTTTTCCCAGTTTGGGAAGTGGTTATCCAGATAATTTTTGGCCACTATGGAGCAATGTGCTCCACTGTCAATGATCAGTGGGTGCTGAGCATTGTCAATACATACAGTCATTTTTGTGGCTGTTCCATGTATATATGCCATTCCTTTGGTTGGTGTAACCAGGAATGTTTGTGCATCTTGTGTGTGTTTGCACAAGTTCTTGTTGGCAGTGTCCTGTGGCATACCTGCTTCCAACTGTATATCCTGGATTTCCAATGGGGTTTCCTCTTGGTATTCCACTAGAAATTCCTCTCTTGGGTCTTGATCATCATCAGATGGTTCTCTGATGGCATCTCCCATAGAGTCTGATTCAGAATCCTCTGTTGGAGGTTCTTCTTCAGGGACTTTTTCTATAGCATAGACTTTTTTCTTTGCTTTTGGACAGCTGTTGGCATAGTGGTCTGTTGAACCACAATTTTGACAAGAATTCTTCTTCTTTGCCACTTCTGCCACTCTTTCTCTGGGTTTGTCCTTAAACTCCACCCTGAAAGGTTGTTTCTCCTTGAAACTACTGCTTCTATATGGGGTGAATTTCCCTATATTTGTCCTCTTCCTTATTTCTTGTAAGGTATTGGCTATGTCATCTAGAGTGCAATTTTGGTTGCATCTGCATTTCACTGCATGCTCTAATTCTCCTGGCAGTTGTGTCAGAAGTTTGTGATTCCTCATCTGGATGTTCATCTGAGGATCAATGGCTTTAAGTCTTTTAGACTGTCTGAGACACCACTCATATGGATCTTTGTCCACAGAGTATTTGTCATTTTCAAATGACATTGTCTTTTGCCATATCCAAGTTCCATTACTGTACTTTTGGATTATTTGACTCTTCCACCATGGTCAATTTCTTCTGCCATGGATTTCTTTCATTTCAGTGTACCATATACTTGCATGATCTTTAAATGCAGTATTCAGTCTAGCAGTAATCCAGTAATCTGGTATGCTTGGTACACCAATGAAGAGTCCATCAATATAATCTATGAGTTCCATATGATCATATTCTCCTGATCCAGAGAATTTGGGCCAGTTTGAGGCCTCAGGAAGCTGTTTCAAGGCTTCTTTCTCTGAATAAGACATGCCATCTCCATCCTGGTATTGTGATGGAGATCTTGCCTTATTCAACAACATGGCATCTGGTTTGATTTCATCTGGTTGATATGGATTCTCCATAGCTTGGCCTTGTGGTTGGGGCTTTAAGCTATGGTAGGCATCAAACAATTTGTTGATGTCTTGGTTCAGACACTCCCTGTCCCTGCTGCTATGGTGTTGTTCTTCAGAGACTTGATTCAGTCTCTTGTTGGTTTCTTCAGAGGCTTTGCTCAGTTGAGCATATCCTTCCTGAAGGTTTTTAACTATCTGCTCCAATGAGGCATGAGTTTTTCTCATCCTCTCTTGGGCAGCTGCAAATTCTGCAGCCTGCTTTGCAGATTGCTCAGCATATTGGGACATTTGCAACCACAGTGTGTCACTGTTGATGTTGCTCTCAGATGTGATAATGTTATTTTCAGTCTGAGTGGGGGTAATGTTTCTATTACTAGGACTACTGATTCTAGAGTGGTTTACAACTACTTCTGATTCTTGTGTACTTCTTTTACCAAATCTAACAGCTTCTGGATCATGGGGTCTGACTCTTTCCTCCTCTGGTTGAAGGAGGCTTTGTTCTTGCCCTTGTTGCCTTGTCTTCTCCTGGAAACTTCCTGGAATTGTGAAGAATGGTGACTCTTGGCCACTGATTTGCTGGTTTCTGAATGGTTTGAAGCCACTGGAGAGCTGATTTGGCTTGCTCCTTGTGAACCTGAAGGAATCTGAGTAGGCCCTGTCTGGGTTAACTGTTCTTCTATAGCTTGGATAGTGGCTTGATTCTCCCTTATCCTCTGCGCCCTTGCCTCCAGGAGTCTGTGCTGCCTGGTAGGGTTCCAACCCTTGGTGATTACCATAAGGTCCTTGAAGTCTATCTCTTTGAGACAGATCTTCTGGCAACTTGATCCCAGTTCTGCCCAGTGAGTTGCTAGGTTGAACCTCTTGTTGTCCATGCTCCATTGAAACAAATCTTTGAGGAGTTGGTGGATTTGAAGAACTTGATCCATATCCTTCCAGTCCTCTGGTTTGAGGTTTCTGTTGAATTGGAGTGTGAATGGCAAGGTTGATATTATCTCCCTCATTGTTTTGCCATCCACCACTGTGTCCAATGTGTCTTCTTTCAGGTCTTCTGGTTCTAGACATTCCTGCTCTATCCTCTGGCTGGTTCCTTTGGAAGCCAAGGTCTCTGAGGTATGCAGGGGACATATCAGTGTTTGCAAGCAGTCAAAAACTTTATGTTCTTAGGGTATTTACCTTTTACTGTGCCTTGTACAAATTTGTTATCTGCTGATTTGGGCAGTTTGCCTTTGGAGGTTACAACTGGGTTAATAATTGTAATCTTCCCTGCACAAGTGGTTAAAGCTGGTTTACCTTGTATTGAAGCAGAGTTTTGTGGTTTTCTACTCCTCTGAGTGGCTATTGGTGTCCACTTCTTGGCTGTAATGAGGCCTTCACTAAGCCTTTTTCCTTTACCCTTGCTGCCCTCTGGTTCTGAGGGTGTCACTGGTGTGTTGGCCTGTGACTGGGTTTCAAGTGGGATGTAGTTTTCTTCCACTGAATCAAAACAGGAAAAAGAGGGCTTATGTCAGTTAAGACTTCTTAAAAGGCTGGTTTTGCACGTCTAAGAATGGCCTCTGGGCTTGTATATTATTACAGTATGCCCTTGTATAATGACAGTGTAATTGAATTAACACCTTCACGTCAAAAGTACAGCTTATGGTGTCCTGTCACACTGTTTGTGTGTCAGTATCCCTCAGATACACTTGTGGTTTGCAAGTGTATTCTGTAAAAAGTGGTTTGTATACAAGTGTTATTGAATTAACAATACACTTGACCACGCCTCAACTGATGGTTTTTCAGTCAGAGGTTTCCTTATTCAGTCAAGAATACAGGACTTTATTAGTGGCTTATGTGTTTTTATATGCAAAACACGCCAAAAATAATAAGTTACTGTGGGTGTTAACCACGTAAAAAACACTCTTATGATATGAGTATATAAAAAAAAGGTAAAAATATATAAAATATATATTTTTAAATAGAAATTACGCCTAAAAAGGATAAAACAATGGTTAATAAGTCATAAAACAGAGAAAAGACTTACTTGTAAGGTCCAAAAAAAGTCAAAAACATGGCCAGGCCCCCAAAATGTCAGGATGATACTATGATAAAGGTATAACTAAGCTAATTACAACTTTAACTGTGTATGTGACACGGCAGAAAATGATTAAAAAAGATTTATAAAGGTTTTATAATAAGATAAAAGGGTTCTACTATTGAGAAATAGTGGTGGTGAGCGCTATTGAGAACCCTGGGTGCAGGCTTTATCTGTTGGATTACAATAATTAAAGATTATAATTATACCTGATTATTTAACCAAGAGGAAAACTTTTTTTGACAGTTTACTACGTAGGTTATTCAAGAGCAGGATGAGGAAAGGATTTTGGCTGTGAAAAGCCCTCCTTTTATCCTGAAATTGGGGTGGAAAGGCTGCTAGACCTTTCCACGTAGAGGAAGTGAAGATTTTTCACTCTCTATGACAGGCTTGTGGTTTGCAAACAGCCTGTATACCCTGTATTGGGCTCAGATGTGGTTTTGAAACCACATCTGGGCAGTTTTCACCAATACAGGGTGAAAATTTTCATCTGGGGACCTCACAGCCTGATTCTGACGTGTATGACACGTAGAATGCTGTACAGAAACTGTATGGGACCCCAGTATTCACTGAAATATGAGGTATTGAAGTAAAAACATGCTTCTTCGTCTTTTTGACACCTCATATTCATGGTTATGGGATATTATCCCATGGTAAAGCTGTATCTGACAGCAGGTGGGATTTTGACCTTAAAATGGTCATAACTCTGTCCGTTTTTGAGATATCAAGCTCAAAGTTGGCTCATTGAATAGCTCTGTATGAGCTCTACACAATGGTACCCAACTTGACATGGTTATGATTAAATATGACAAAGCTATCCCATGTACAAGTATTTTTGTACATTGGCGTGGTCTGGTCAAAAGCTGTATTAAGCTTGTTTGGCCAATACCTTCTGTTGTAGTTGAGTTATGAGGAAATGGATGGCACCATCAGATAGCCCTGATTGTGCTCTTTCCAAAAAGACCCTACTTCAGGTATCTCACACTAAAACTGTAAAAGTTAGATGAGAGGTGAATGTTTTGTTCACCCTTATTTGGTCTGAATTTGACTATAACTCAAGTAATACTGGTGCTAGCTCAGTTTGGCTGGTACCATTGGATATTCCTGGCTTAGAGCTTCATTATGAGTACCCATTTGATGGGGTTAAGCCTCTCATTCTAGATTTTAGATGAGAGGTGAAAATTAAGGTTTATGCTCAGCAATAACTTTGAGCAGGAATAACTTTGTTATTTCTTGTCCTATGGTGATGGGACTTATATTTTCAGGAAGAGGTGAGTTTCCTCTTTCTTTTGATACCTTTTGAGCTAATTTGGCTCAGTTCCATGTTTTGGTGGTATTTTGGCTATACCATTGGTTTATGGTATTTTGGCTGTCATGCTTGTGCTCTGGTTTTGAGTCACAGGCTGACAAAAGAGCTGTGGTTTTTAATGAAACCATGTGCAGTTGTTTCCATTAGTACTGTAAAGTACACAAGCACATTGAAATAAAGTATACATTCCATGGAACTTCAGCGCTGTAAAGGTTTCTACACAGTTGACCACAGTGTGATAGATTCTTCTTTATACTACACTGTGAGTTTTCCTTTTTCTACATCATTCAGCCGTTACTATATTGGATACTTACTTAATACAATTTTTTTATTAATCAGTGCATGATTTGATTCCTTTGATTCTATTTTTTACACACTGTTATCAAATGAATATTTTCAGTCCATTTCATTAAATCTCATTTATTTACACCTACTTATAATTTATTTCCAAGAAAATGAATCTCCGATCACTTATTTCTTTACTTTTTCAATCTGATTATGTTACAATAAGCAAGATTGGATTTCTCTTAGTGCTTTTGGTTTCCACTATGAACCAAAATGGTCATTCTCCTTCCTCAAAATCCCAACAAAATTCTTCAATAAAAAATATATCGGACCCCATGATAGTCACAGAGCTTCAAAAGAATCTTTCCCCAAAGGATCACTTGATTTCACACCTACTCAACAGGGTTCAAGCGATGGAGCTTCAAATTCAAAACAAAACCTCAACCAAAACTCTTGAAACACCAAAAGTAAATTCTTCAACAAAAGCAATAAGAGGTAACCAATATAAAGAGAGCATACAAGAAAGCCAATCAAGAAAAAAAACAAAGACCTCTAGAGGCAGCTTTCTGAATAAAAGGAAAACCCTCAAAGCTCAAGCCCTCCAAAAAATTCATGACAAGCAAACAAAGAAGAGTCCACTTCAGATGATTACCAAGGACTATCCTGCTGGATTTGAAAATACAAAAGTGAGTTTGGGATTTTAAGAGTTTATTTTTATTTTAAATCTGAAACAAATGCCTAATTACCTTATAGGAAGCACTCCAAACACATGTCAAGCTACTTTGGGGGCTAATAGCCCAACATGCTGTTCCACTTTCCCCAGATCCTACTGAACTGAAGGAGTTTTATCAACGATTTTCTAACACTGATCAGATTGAGGTTGCTATTTCTAATGAAGGGCCTCCATTAGTTCCTGTTGATACAATCAAAACACTCCACGAGGCTTTCCAAAAACGTACCAAGATTGGAAAACATTTCTTGAACTTGTCTGACTTCTCAATTAAATATGTTCGCAGTTCCCTTTCCTGATTGGGTATTTGTACTTGGGCACCAAATCTGCTTGAGCCTGCCGGCTCACTTTATAATGAAGCATGTAGTATCAGTGCTTTGAAAACCTTTAGACAGCTTGCTGTTGGAGGTACCTACCAGTTTATGAACATTAACCTTTGATATGTCAATGACTTGGATCTTCTGGCAAAAGCCTATGATCATTATGTTCATCTTTACATGGAAGGCATCTTTTGCAAGGAGCAGAAGCAAACAGGAAAACACCATTTTGATAATCAAAGGAAAGCTTTACAAGAATCTTGCATGAGAGTAAATGAAATTCATATCCTGAGAGTTGGACAAGTATTTATTTTTACAACTTAATCTTTTTTAGCTAAGAAATGAATGATATAAGTTTGCTATTATTCAAGACTTTCCAAAGCAATACATCAGAATAGTGAAACCCATTCAGGCTCACAGCAATGAATAGTACAGCCAAGAAAAAGAAGTTTATATTTCTAGAAAACTTCCTTTCCAATCTTAATCAGCAAATAGGTTCATGCGTAACCTCGATGAAATCCACAAGAGAACTTACCATGAAGAAGGAAGGCGCGATCAACATTGTCACCAAATACACATTAAAAACCCACCAACCACATATTTTCGCAAGGCTCCCAAGGGATTTCCTATTGACTTCTACAATGTGTGTTGGTTCAATTAAAAACTTCCATCACAGCAAAGAAATTTGGCAGATGCAGGGACAATTGCATTTTTGAGGGATGAAACAAAATCGCTTGAATTTAAAGACAAATATGAGAAAATGGGCGACAAAAGGTTTACCAACAAGAACTGGGATGAGGCTACTAAAGAATACAACCTGTACTTTTTAGTTTCACCTAAACAAGACTCTGAAGATGAATCAATTGGAGACAATGATACGGACTATGGCGAAAGTATTATTCTTGAATCTTCTGATGAATATGAAAGTAATGATGATAGTGACAATACTCAATACAAATCCAAAGCAGCAAAAGATAGGAAGGGAAAGCAAAAAGCCAATGAAGAAGATTTTGAAGCAGACAATATGGAGCTCGATGAAGAGTATGGGAGGGCAACGTTTGCAGGAGGAATGGAATGCTTGGAAGTAAAACAACAAATATATCAACAGTATATTGCTGATATCTTGGGTTGCTTTATGCTTGATTTTTCTAGGATCTTGTACATAGATTTTGTTTTGAGCGAGCTGCTTTTATTTGATCTTATAGATAGCTTCACGATTGAATGATCTCCTCTCTTATGAAAATTTTTCACATGAAAGTCTTTCTGAATCAAATACATGTTAGGGATTTGTAGATTTAGTCTTCTAAACTTGTCTCTTACGATGTGAATAAAGTGTTTTAGTTGTATTAGAATAAGTGAGTGAGAAAAGTTACAGCTTGATGATGATAAATAAGTGAATATAAAAACAAAAAAATGGAAATAATTGAATGGATATCTTTTTCCAATAAATATCAAAAATTAAGCTCTCAGTAATTGATGTCCCAGTCCATTGAGTCCTGATTGAAAAATGAGACATCTGAGAGTGATGAAAGAGGTCGTAACAAGTAAGTTGGTGATTTTGGGCCTAGGCTCCATGCAGGTAGTATACGATAAGGGACTGGAGTTACAAGGTCAGTTTCAATAATGAGCTCATCCTGGAGCATTTTGACCTGAATGAAATTCAATTTCTTCAACATATGGCTTAAATCAACATCCATTGTAACAGGTATTGCTGATTTCACTTTGACAACAATCAAATCAATGTCTCCAGTAAGCTTTAATATGTCACATACCTTACCGTAAGTCAATCTCCCTTCTCTTCTATATTCAATAACATTGTTTGGCTTTTTTTTTATATTCTAAATCCATTGTCAACAGAAATTGATTCAATTTCAATCACTTGATTTGTTAGAACCCTTACATTTTCAGGATGAGGGTATTGATGATATGCCCTCAAATCAGGTATGATTTTCTTGAAAAAATTCAATATTTTTTCATATTCTTGATCCTGAATGATAAAGAGCTTATTAGACTTCTTCTTCCTCTCTCCATCTTCACAAGCCAAGTGATTTTTTACCTCTAGCCGTTGAAGCTGACAAAATCAATTCATTATTGCAATTCCAACATGTTCTAATTTCAAATTGAAGAAAGTTATAATTAACAAAATCTCAAATGTTCAAAAAAAATATTGACATACTTGGATTTAAGTTCTTTTTAAACTTTTGCAAGATACCAACAAGACGTTCACCAGGAAACTCTGAGATACCAGTTAAAGGACCCCACCGCCGCATTTGCTCAGGTATGTGGAGTGCATAATGGTGATTTGGAAGAATCTTTGAAGTTGTTGTATAATTTCTATATTCCTCTTCAAATATCTTACAATATTCTTTGTTAACTACTTTAGAACTGATAACATTGGTGCATTGGACCAGGGAGCAGTGGTTATCAATTACATATCCATATCTTATCAAATCGTTGTCAAATGTTTCAATCTTGATTAAGCTATCAACAAATACTAAAGGAAGATGGATTTAAAATAGGGAGTGCCACTCGCTTGCTTTTAGTTTTCCATTGTCATCCCACTTGGTACTACAATCTGTCCAATAAATGTAAGTAGTTGTTTTTTGACTGTATTTCTCAACAATCCCATTTTAGATCCACTTGATTCATTATTATCTGTTTTTTCATTTTATTCCTCTGTTTCATCTCAACCACTTTCAGTTTTAAATAAAAAATCCATCCCCCAGCGATAACCAAAATGATGCTTTAATACTCCTTCATACCAATTGTGCATCATACCAAGCACAACGTCTTTTGAAGGATCCCAGTAAGGTAAGCGATTGAGCTCTGACCACCTCACTCCTGTTTTTTTAACAAGACTTTCACGTTGACATATTTGTTTTTGATTATGCCATCTGATTGATAGTTCTAATGTATCGTGCTTATTTCTGCATTTACCAACAACAACTTTCTCAATATCTTTTTTTTTCACTTCACACCAAGAACAAAGGCAATGGGCTGAATGCAAGGCAAATCCGGAAACCTTATGGGTCGCAAGAATATCTCCAATCAATGCTGCTAACTTAACACTGACATTTCTCCCATTTGAATGCTGATAAGTTTTAATATTGACTGTTTGATTCAGTTGGAGTAATTCATCTACCAAAGGCTTCAAAATGTTATTTAACGTGCTTGTATTTGGCTGGTTTGGTGCTGGAATGAGACCTGAAAGGTAAGTAAATTGTGGCTTGTATCGCATTGTTGGTGGCAGGTTTAGACATGTCAAGGCCAGAAATCCTAATGATACTTGTTTTCCTGAAATTTTGTTACCCAGGGGATTGAACCAATCTGCAAATAGACTGAAGTTCAACTAAAGGCTTGAAGAATTTTCATTTGATTGACCAGTTTTTGAAAGAGATTGGTGGAAAGCATGAGAATGATTGTAATCAACTACTTCACATGAGTTTGAACTCAATTTATCTCTCCACTTGTTAATAGCTGATTCAACTCCTGGTAAGCCTAAAAACCATTTCAACCAATCTGTAAACCTCTGGCTAACAAAGATGCTCCTTGGGTTTGTTTGATGAGCTTTCTTGCATTGGGGAAGCTCAAGTCTTTGCTGTAAGGCTCTTGGAATCTCTTCCCATAACAAGAATTCCAGTGGATTAAAAAGGTCTTCTCCACAAATCAACGAGTCCAGAGTAGCACGATAGCTGCATTCTGATGGTGCTATCTCAATCTCATACATAGAATAACAAGATGAACAACAAATATGAAAGTCGAATTCTGCAATAAGCTTTAAATGCTTAGAAATTGTTTGTACATCTTTTGGAATTGTCGTCTCTATCTTGATTCCTTGTGGAAGTTGACGACAATGCTTAATTATGAAAATAATGTAGCTGATTGCTTTTCAACATTTTTCCTGGCTGATCCCATAGATAAGAGAAAACCATGCTATAAAAGAAAGAATAAAGTCTAAAAAAATCCTATGTCACCTTTTGAAAAAATTCATAGCTTTCCAGATGAAATATATGCCTTAAATCTATGTATATATTTTGGCTTATAGTCATGGTAAGAAGTCACATTTGAATCTCTTGAATAATTTTCTTCAATTTCAGTTTTCTTTGATTTCAAATTTGGTATTAATTCTGTAAAATCTTCTAGAGAAATCTGGTTCATCGACTCTTCTGCATTATCATTGAGTTGGTTACTTTTAGCCCAATGTTTTCAACTAGTGCTTGGATGAATATAGAGTCCTTTCTGTTTGATACCAGCATCACAACAAAGGTGTTTTTGTTGCAAATTGGGCAAGTGCACAGCACTTTCTTTGCATTCATTTCTAATTTAAATATGTATGTATACACCAAAAAAATTGATATTGTAGAAAAAAATAGCAGTAAAAATAAGAAAAATAAGTATATTATGAAGGAATATAATTGCTTCTTTCTTGAGAATGATAGTTTGCCGAAAGTATAAACCACTAAATACATGGAAGGGCCCTCATTTAAGCTGAGTCCATTGTTTCCGACTTCAAAGGAACTCATTAATTGTTCATTACTGATGGTAAGTTGTGGGCAGTTGTTTATTTTCTTTGACTTCAATCAGATGCTATATATTTAGCTTGTTGCAAAAAATATAACTCTACAATTTTGAAATGTATTTTCTTTCAAAATGCTGTTTTTATGCTCAGCAAAAACTGTACCTTCTACAATGGCATGTATTATTGGACATCATGTAAGCTCAGCGTGTGGGGCTCAGTCAGCATGTTTTGAATATAAAGTGGAAAAACAACTGCACATTTTTTCCTGAAAAACAACAGCCACTTGCAGGTAGTGAGTGGTTAGTGATTCCAGGTTGCTTTCAACTTTCACCAAGGTCCTGGGTTTGATTCCCACCTCTGGCAGTAATTCTGCTGCCAGACCTGTCAGTTTCAGGAATAGGGTAACCATGCTGGGTAGCATATTCTGAGCCTTGAGCAAGCTTAGTGATGCAATTGGGTATTGTTGTGTTCCTTGATTCTGTCAATACAATTGATGTTTGGAAACTTGTTGTGATTGAGGGTGCTCAACCTTGATCATTATTTGAGAAGTACTGATTTCAATTTCCTTATCTAAAATTCTGGAAGGATGCGTGCTTGTCAAAGATTAGCTAAACTCATTAATTTGGGGCTATAAGAACGTCATCCAGTATAAATTGTAGTGGCCTTTTGGTGAGCTGAAATATTTTCTGTATTGAGGTGTTCATTTTATGAACAGCGGTCATAGTTTGACATTTTAAATTCTTTGATCTTCCTTTTCTGTATCTGAATGGCCTAGCTTGTTTGGTTGGTTTTTCTTCCCTGTCTTGATATAGCTTTCTTGCTTTTAGGGAAAATTATGACTTGCAATCATAATTTTGAAATTTTGAGCTTCTTCTATCTTCTTTTTCTGTATCTGAAGGGCCTAGCTTTTTTGGTTGGTTTTTGTTTCTTCTTGTTTTTGTTTCCATATTTTATCTCTTCCTGTCTCAAACAACCAAATTATGACCAGCGGTCATAATTTTGATATTTTGAGCTATCTATATCTTCTTTTGCTGTTTCTTCACACCATCTTTTCATTGTTTTTTTTCAAAAAAGAGAAATAACATTAATAAAGGCCCATGGGCCCACACTTCCCCAAACTTGTGCCATTCTTTTTTATGAGGTGGCATAAGAACAGATAACCACCCCTTTTTTTAAAAAAATAAAATAATAATACTTATACATTGAAAAAAATCTCTTGGAAAATGTTGAGTTCAAAGTCCTTTATTGAATACTGACTGATACATAGCCTTTTCAAAAAAAATGTTGAATAATTTGAAATTCCTCTTTGATAAGGCAGGAGGTCACTGCCCTGATACTAATACAGATGTGAAAATAACTCTCTTTTTTTAGGCTATTTCTTTTATTATCTTGCTATTTTTTATGGTGGTTTTTTTTTTAAATTGGCAATTGAAATCGGATTACTTCAGTTATTATTGAGAAATATTCAACCTTCTGTTGTGAATTACTGAAAGACATATGTCCTTCAATATTTCTCCAAATATCTTGTTGTGTTGTTTTCTTTGTGTATTTCCTTTCCATTCTGAAACAAAACCCTTGACTTCATGAATAAACATGTACCCAAAATCACACCAGAAAAGAGTTCCTCCCAAGATTTCCAAACCATCTAGATTCAAATCTTTTTGAGCCCATAACATTTTGTGATACAGTCCTTCTATTGTCATTTGATAATATCCATAAGGCTTCTTCCAGGAAGGATTCCGCAAATTTCCTTTGATTCCAATAGTGGTTAGTAATTCCAGAAAATCAACATTTGTAAGATTTGATCCAGGTAGTTCTGAAAGATATTTGGTTTGAATTATTGATAAATCTAGCTCATAATCATACAGTTCTTTAAATGTTATTATTGGAATTATTACATAATCTTCCACTCCTTCATATTCTGGTATGTCTTTCTGTATGCCATTTTGATTCTGGAAGTCATTTGGTAATCCAGATGTAATTCCTTGATTTTGATTAAATAAATCAGTTGAGCTTGAAAGGCAGCATATTTGATCATAGGCATCATTACATTCTTCTAGAATGCTAAGCCCAGCTAGCCTTTGTGTATTTTATGATAACTCTCCTTCTTCTAGGTCTTCAAACATTCTGATTTTTTTATATTTATCTTCCCAATTGCCATTTTTTTGTTGACATAACTTCAATTCATCTTCTTATTCTACCAATTTTCCTTCTAGAACTATTTCCATTCTTTGTTTAATACCGTTTTTAATATTACTATCCCAAACTTGATCCATTTTGTCTTCAGTAATTATGGAAATTTCCTTTTCCAATTCTTCAAATTTTCTTTTTGCCAATGGCTTGATTATGCTATCTTTTGGTTCTTCACTTAGTAAATCTTTTTCAGTATCACCAATGTACCCGGTTTCCTCTTGAAATAAATTGAAATAGTCTTCTGAAATTCTTGAGGAATTTGCTTCAGGTGGTTTCAGATCCATTTTGAATTTCTTCTGTGGGCTTTCTACTTGATCTTCTTTGTTCATATCACTTAACTCAAGTGCTAGCCATTTCTCTGGGTCTTCTATGGCTATGTCCAAATTTCTTCTCATCTTCTTTAGTTCCTCTTTGATTTTTTCTATTGCTTCACTATCTTCTACCTCCAGTTTATCTTCTTTCTCCTTTCCTTTAGATTTTATATGAGTTACAGCAGGCATACTTTCTTTAGATGAAGATAATATGCTGGACTTTTCTTCAATTATTATTTGATTAAAATTTTCAAATACTAAGAAGTCCAGGTAGGTTTTTTCTTCACTTTCAACAGTGATTCAAGATTTTTAATTTGATCAATTGGCTTCAAAGAGTTTACTGTTGATTTTGATGCATAAGGGCTGATTTTTAATTTGGCTTTTAGGGCTATTTCCTGATTTATAGCATTCAAGTCATTTTTTGCATCAAAAATAGCTGAGAAGGGTATTTTGTTAGGTCCAAGAAATATTTTATTCACTCTTGTTGAAGATTGACTTTCTGTTTCCTCTTTTTTGTTTCTTTTGGATGATTCTGCTTGATGTACTGAAGATTTACCAATCTCTGAAGATGCACAAAGTTCCATACCACTGGGTGGAGAAACTTGCCAACCCATGGCTTGAGGGTTACATATTGATAAACATAATCGACGTCCATCTTGCTCTGGATAACTAAATATTTCCCCTTGCTTGTGTGAAAATTCCAATTTAACATTATTATCTGCTAAAAATGGTCTTCCAAGTATAGTGTGTACAGCTCCTTTTGCTATGAATAAATGAATTTCTTTTTCTTCTCCTGTTATCATAGTAATTGGTGTAAATTCTGAGAGTCCAACCAAAGATGTTGTATGTCCACCAATTCCTCTGAGATTCATATTGAGCTTTCTACTTGTAAGTGAGGCTTTAATTGCAATTTCCTCTGGTATTATATTAATTTCTGATCCAGTGTTCACCAATGCCATTGTAGGATATTCTTCTCTTCCAATAAATACTTCCATAAATCCAAGTGGGCATGCATAATGTAATCTTGGGGTATCATAGTCCTGTAGCTTTACTGAAAGTAGTCTTTCTTGAATATTTGACATATTGACTGATTTTATCACTTCTTCTTCCTGGGTAGTTGAGTTTTCTAATTTATCAATAAAGGTTGGTGAAATTGATAATATTTCTTCAATAGTAAGATTTATCTTTTGTTCAAGTATTTTCTTTGTCACATGTTCAATTATTAGCTTTGGGTTACTGGCTGTAGATTTTACCTTGTCTTTTAATTTCATATTTTGTGACTCCTGTCTTAGTCCCTCCTTATTCTTTTCCTTGGAAATGATTTCAATATCATCATTATCTACTTCCTTTCCTTCTTGTTTTTTCTTGTATTTTGTTGGAGTTAGAACTCTTATTTCTTCTTCTGCCTCATCTTCCTTGTGGTAGGCACCTAGCATCTTCTTTTTAAAGGGTTTGTGTGTTTCATTTTTATCCTCTTGCTGGGTTTTGCTTTGACTTTCATGTCTTGCAGCTCTTTGCCTTGTCTGTCTAAGCCCAACATTTATTTGAAGATTTTCATTTGCTGGTGATATTTGAGGAGGTTTCCAGCTATAGCAGTTTCCTTCTCACCTTTGCTTTCCTCAATTACTGTTGTTTCTTGCTTATTTGGGGGTGAATTTGATTGTTCCATCATTTTCTTTTTAAAATCCTCCTGCTCTTTGGAAAAATTTCTGACTAATTCTTTTGCAGATTTAGGGCCTTCTGTGGGTACTCTTTGAAAATTTGGAAAAAGATATGTTCCTCCATGCTTCAAAACAGTTCTTTTCTCCAAGTCTTCTGTGAGATGATTACATCTTATTGTGGAATATCCTTCTTCTAAGCAGTAATAGCACTTCAGTAGCTGTCTTGGAGCCATTTGTGCTAGAACATATGGTTGATAGCGAGAAGATATGGGTGGTAAAGGATATCTTGGCCTGAATGGCTGTGAGTTTTGCATAACTTTCTGATCTTGATTATTGCCTGCTTATGTTTCATTTGGAGATTCAACTACTTCTGAAAGTTTTTTGATCTGATTAAATACTTCCTTAACTGATTCCTTCCCAGTATTCTTTGATTGATGCCCTTGCGGCTGAGGATTTTGAATTTTTTGGGTAAGATCTCTCATTTTCTTTAGCACTTCTTCCCAGATTTCCTCTTCAAACCTAGCTTTCTTCTCTTGTGACTTTGGTTGTGAAAATTCCTTCTGTTGAATTAATACTTTGGCTTCTAAATCTTGTTCAATATATAACTTTAAGATTTCCGATCTCAGAATGATATAGCTACCATCCAAAGCTTGCACCATGGCCTTATCTTTAATCATTTCTTTTTAAATAGATTCTTGAACACTTGAGGAAAGACTTGCCAAAATTTCTTGATTGTGATTGATATCTCCTTGTATATATTAATACCTTTTGAGATAATTAACAATGGATTCATATTCACCAATGAACTTTTTATATTGAATCATATTTCTAATTCCTCCTTCTTGTTGAATCTTTGTATATAATTGAGTAATGGAGGACAGCTTGTATCTTCTTTCAGGTGACACTATTCCCCATCTCCTCTTTATATCCAATTTTAATTGCTCCGAATTGCCAGTCTCATATTCAGGCATTCCTTCAATATGGTAGCTAATTTCTTGATCTTTAGTCCAAAAGGATATCTGTCTTGCTATATCCCTTCCACTTGCTCCTTCAATTTCTGCTATATTTTCCACTATTTTAATAAACCTTTCCACTTCCTTTCCATCAAACCATAAATTATAATCCTTTGGTCCTATCTTGACAATGGGTGTATTGTTTCATGGTATTTCTTGTTGCAATGGGCTTGAAGCCTGTGCATGAATATTCACCCGCTTTGGTAAAGTATTTGGTCTCTGTGAAGTTAATGGAGTTGATGAGGCCATGGGCCTTGAAAAGGGTGATGGTGACCCTTCTTGTCTAAAGATTCTTGGCATGCTTGTAGTTTCTTCCATTGGGCTGTTTTCTGCAGTAAAACTTGACTCTTTCCTTTTCCCTTCTTTTTTAAGGAGTTCAATTAGTTCTTGTTGCATTTCCAACATTCTTTGATGAAGTCTTTCTACATCAGAAATATCTTCTTGTCCTTGCATGGTCCCTTCATTTCTAATTTCTTCTTTGGATTAATCTGGATTGTGTGGTATCTTTGATGATGATTCTGAATCCATATTGATATATTCTTTGTTTATTTTGTCTTTTTCACTTTTCTTTTTAATTTCAAATAGTTCCTTGAGTAATTTCTGAAAATTATCTGTAACTATCTTTTGATCTTTCTTCTTGGTTCTGGGTGTACCAACTGGTATACCATAATCTATAGGTGATTCTTCTCCAGGTTGTGTTTCTCCTCTTTTTGGATAATAATAGTGAAATGATTTTGTTGAAGAACTTTATGGTGACAATGATTTAGAATTTTGCGCTTTTTCTGATTCCAGATTGACTTGATAGGCGCTTGAAATTTTTTGCTGATAAAAGGCTTTTTTCTTATGGACTAAATCTGAATGTTTTTTTTTCTTTGATAATTGACAGATTATTGATGGTTGAAGCTGTTGGCCGCTGTTGGGACACCAGATGTGGGAACTCCTTTTGGTGTGGGATGAAATAAGGCAGTACCTTGAGGGGTAAATTATTGGTAAGTCTGTTTTGAATTTCATAATTGTCCAATAAACATGGGTTCTAAGGTGTATTAGCTGCCCGTCTAAATAATACTGAATAGTCAGCCTACAGAGAATCACAAAATAAAATAAGATTTGTGGCTTTAACAGATAGAGAAGACTTATCAGCAGTCTTTAAATCAGACCTATCAATAACACTACACTAAAAACTCTGATCTAAAATTTCTGATAAAATAAACATTAAGAATTTTTTATTTTATTTTAATAAGAGTGATGATAATATATATATATGCTTTGAGTTTCTTTTATTTTAATAAAACTAATAAGAATATTTTTTTTGTTTTTTTTTAATGGGAATGATAAGGATATATATTTTTTTATGGTTTTAGGTTGATTATAATGATTTTTTTTGATATGAGTACTAATAATAAGACTACTGGATTTGATTCTTTTAGAATTTTTTTTAATACTGAGTTTATATCACTACTACTTCTTTTTGTTAATAACACTAAGCTTTTGAGCAAGGCTAATAAGCTTTAACTACGGTTATACTACTATTTCCTTAACAATAATAAGCTACTGAGCTTTTTTACTAAGGTTATACTACTATTCTTCACTAATACTAAGCTACTGAGCAAGGCTACTGCACTTTTACTACGGTTATACTACTATTCTTCACTAATACTAAGGCTACTGAGCGTTTCACTACTAAAACACTACTACTATTCTAGATATCCTGCTAGTTCAGGGATGGTGGTGATCCTGGATAGTGGGAACTTGTTCCATGATGATGGGAAAATGAGGGAGAGAGGACCTCTATTTATAGCTTTTGGGCCTCCATGGAGCTTCTCAAAATAGGGTACTTAGAAAAAATCATAGTTGAGAGTTTTTAGCTGGTGAGATGTGTAGTTTTGGTGTAGCAGCGTGTTTTCTGAGAGAATTATGCTGGTGGTGCTTTTTCATATCAAAATCATATGATGTATTTGAGATAATTTTTCTGGTGAGATTTTCTTTTCATCAAAGTCATGTGAGGTCATTGAGATAATATGGCTTGTGATGTTTTCTTGAAGGTGGGGAAAGTATTTTTTGTTTCTATTTTTACGTATGTTATGAGAGAATTATGCTGGTCTTTCTGTTTTGATATTGTATCATTTCATATGGAGATTGCATCATTTCTATCAAGCTTGATGTGTGTCATTATTACTAAGCAAAAATTTGCTCTTGGAAAATATATTGTAATTTTATGCATAGCCTTGAGGTATTTCTTCTTTCAATTGAATCAAGGTGGGGAAAATATTTTTGTTTCTATTTTTACATATGTTATGAGAGAATTATGCTGGTGGTGCTTTTTCTTATCAAAATCATGTGATGTATTTGAGATAATTTGGCTGGTGAGATTTTCTTTTTGCCAACAAAGTGGATAAAATACAGCTCCTGACAATTGAACTTTCTTCTAGTCATATGATATATATGATAAAATTATGCTGGTGTTTCTGGTTCTTATCAAAATCATGTGATGTCTTTGAAATAATTTTGCTGGTGACATTTTCATTTTTGGTGACTTTGTTACGTATTTTCTGAGAGAATTATGCTGGTGTTTCTGTTTTAGTATTGTATCATTTCTATCAAGTTTGATGCATGTGATTATTACTAAGCAAACATTTGTTCTTGGAAAATATATTGTAATTTTATGCATAGCCTTCAGGTATTTCTTCTTTAAATTGAATCAAGGTGGGGAAAATACAGCTCTGATGCTGTGGTGCGTCTTCATATACCTTCATTTAGATTAACTCCTTTTAATTTCATAATTTGTGATTGATGATGCAATAAGGTGGATAAATCCTTTGATACTATACTGTTTTGATAAGATCTTGAGGTTGTGTATTTTATATTTCCTTTTTGAAATTTGTAGTTGTAATGTGTAAATATGTTTTGCGTAATTTGTTTTATTATCATTTTTTTTCTTTTGTTTTATTGGTAGGCTTGAAACTGGTACTAATGGTATGGAAGACCACACCACCCGCTCCTGAAAGATTTTTTGTCTCTTTATTTTCAAGTATGTGACATATTCTCCTTTGAGTTGATTAATAAGCTGTTGGTAATTTTCTTTAAAATGGCGGCGCTTTTGTGAGCTTTTCAGGTAGTTTATGATGAGGGATTCTAAAATTTGGGTATGATTATCAATGAAGGAAACTTTTTTGAGAGGAAATCTTAGCTTAAATCCAAAATCTGCCATTATGATGATCTCAAAATTATCTTGAAAGAAGGGTTAACAAGCTAAGAAATAAGATAAGGTAAGGTGAGGTGGCAAAAAAAAGAACATGATTTTTGTGTGGAAAAGGTATTGATTCTTCATCTAAGAGGTCAAAGGGAAAACCTTTAGAATATTAAAATATAATTACTTGGGTTAATATGTCAATCATCAACAGATAACACATTTGTTACTATGGAAATCTTAATCAAGGTTTGGGGTCTTGTAACTGACTTACATTATGTAAATGTTTTGACCAGAAACATCAAAAGTTCATCTAATATCAGTAATATTTAACAGATGGAAGCTTCAAGAGGTCTTAGCCTGGAATCCACCAAAAGGTTGGGACATATTCTTTATTTTTAAATGGTTAAAATGTCTACATTAATTCATTTGTGATAAATTACTTTTATATATATTGATACTTAAAAATTTAGTTAATTATAATAGAAATTAAAACATAGGACCTTTAGTATTGAAACTCTGTTTTCCTCTAAAACAAGAAGAAAAATATAAACAAGGGCTACATTTAATAAGTGGCTGATTGTTTTTTTATTATAATAATACTAAATTTTTAATTTTTGTTTGTGGAGGTTGGAGTAGGATGCTCCATCCTCCACCTGGAAGATTTTTTCCAGTCAATGATCTTATTTTAGGATGTGAGGACTACCTAAAGTACAGTACAGTAGCCTGGCAGCCAATTGTCAATGGTGTTAGAATAGCCGTTGGCAATTGGCAACCAGTACCATTGCTGCAACCCAAAGGAATGGCTTACATAAGATTTTCAATGATCTTCAACAATCTTATGTAAGCCAAGTGAATTGGCTGCAGATTTCTCAAACCCCCTCTAATATAGCCAATGATGTCTGTCTAGTATATTTCAGGTGGTGGATGGAACAGTCAGCTCCATCCACCACCTAAGCTCAATAATATTAATTATTTCATTGTGTGAGAAGGGGAAAAAGGCCCTGTGGATTTTCCTTTCTTTTTGATTAATCATTCAAAAATGATCATAATCTTCATTAAAAATTGGGTATTATAACTCATAAATCAAAGCTTAAACTTTTTTGATCTCAAAACTAAGTCTTTAAGAGTTCAATCCTAAAACTTTCAATTCCTTTTTCCATTTATTTTATTCAAATTTAATTCATATTTTTTTTTATAATTCTTGAAACCAACCTAAAATTTCATTTTATTCTCCTCAGAAATTATGTCTTAAACTTTATTTCCCTATTCAGTGAAAATTTTCATTTTCTCACTCCATTTTCTTAATTTTTGATAATTTATTCTCTACCAATTTGTTTTAATTCAATTTTAACTATCTTTTTTTCATTACTTGACTTTTATATAATGTTTTTAAGAGAGAATTTTGTTTGTATAATAAAAGAAATTATTTTTCATTTTAAATTTATAATAATCTTTTGTATAAATTTTTGGATATATTTATTTCTCTCCCATACCCAGATTTATCATGCGTATTTAAATTGGAAATCCTTTCATAATTTTTAATTAGGTAAATATTTGATTCAATTGAATATCAAAATCATTTGAATAAATTGACAACTTAATACTTATGGTAGTATCAATAAAAACCATAATCTAAACGCTAATAAGCCATATCTAAATTCTTCACTAATTTACCATTCTCCTTATGATATTCCTTATTATATTCAAGTTTGATCTTATCTTAAACCAAAGTATTCACAAATAAATTAGACATTAAATGAGAATATTTCTACTGAGCTCGAGGTCCATATCTACTTCCTTCTTATAATTTTCAACTGAATTATCTCCCTTCAAATAATTTTTCTAAATATGATGAATATTTGGCTTGTACCAAATGAAGAGTCATTTTCTTTTACAGAATTTACACATGATTTTATTTATGCCCTTTGTTTGTCACATTAAGATATACCTGCTCCAGTAGCATTTCCAAAAAACAATTGGCTCAGAATTATTACTTTCTATATGTTTTCCATGAATATTGTCAGGCTGAGTCTATGTAGAAGTAGTAATTAGGCTATTTACAGCTTTAACTGTGACTGTGACACGTGATAAAAGATTAAGAATAAAATTATTGATTGATAATAAGGGCTTATAAGAAGATTTAAAGGGCTTTGCTATTATAAAATAGTGGTGGTGAGCACTGTTGAAAGCCCTGGGTGCAGCTTTACCTATTGGATGACAATAATATAGACTACAATAATCAATATTAGAATTATACCTGTTTATTTTCCGAGGGTATAACTGTTTTTGACAGTTGTACTACACAGGAATTGAAGAGCAGGATGATGAAAGCTTTCCTGGCTGTGAAAAGCCCTCCTTTTATCCTGAAATGGGGTGGAAAGGCTGCTAGGCCTTTCCACATAGAGTAAGTGAAGATTTTTTCACTCTCTGAGACAGGCTTGTGGTTTTCAAACGCCTTTATAGCCTGTATTGGGCTCATATGTGGTTTTGAAACCACATTGGGGCAGTTTTCACCAATACCGGGTGAATGTTTTCATCTGGGGACCACATAGCCTTCTTCTGACGTGTATGACATGTAAAATGCGGTACAGAAACTGTATGGTACCCCAGTAATGACTGACTTATGAGTTATTGAAGTATAAACATTCTTCTTTGTCTTTTTGACACCTCATAATCATGGTTATGGGATATTATCCCATGGTAAGGCTGTATTGGCCAGAATGTGGGATTTTGACCTTAAAACAGCCATAACTTTGTCAGTTCCTGAGATATCAACCACAAAACGGTTCAGTGTTTAGCCCTTTATGTGTTCTACACAATTATACCTTATTTGATATGGTTATCATTAAATATGGCCAAGCTATCCCACGTACAAGATATTTTGTACATATGTGTGTTTTAGGCAAAAGCTGTATTGGGCTTGTTTGCCCCATACCTTTTGTTCTAGTTGAGATATGAGGAAATGGATGACACCATCAGATAGCCCTGATTTTTCTCTTTCCAAAATGACCCCACTTTAGGTATCTCACGCTAAAACTATAGAAGCTAGATGAGAGCTGAATGTTTTGTTCACCCTTATTTGGCCTGAACTTGACCATAACTTCTGTAATACTGGTGCTAGCTCAGTTTGGCTGGTACCATTGAATAGCCCTGACTTAAAACTTCATTCTGCATACCCATTTGATGTGGTTAAGCCTCTTACTCTGTATTTCAGATGAGGGGTGAAAATTAAGGTTTATGCTCAGAAACAACTTTGAGCAGGAATAACTTTGTTATTCTTTGTCCTATGATGACAGGACTTGTATATTTGGAAAGGGGTGGGTTTCCCCTTTCTTTTGATACCTTTTGAGCTAATTTGTCTCAGCTCCATGTTTGGTGGTATCTTGGCTATATCATTGGTTTATGGTATTTGGGCTGTCATGCTTGTGCTCTGGTTTTGAGTCACAGGCTGACATACCCTCTCTATAAAAAAGGCTCATCATTAATGAGACTGTTCAGTCCTCCTAGAGGCTGTTAATCTCCTTAAATGAAGGTTCCCATCTGGTATGGAATCTTCTGCCACCCATTTGTCCTTATCAGCTGTTTGTTTCTTGAATCTGACTAAGTATTGTCTTTGATCCTTCCCATTAAGTCTGATCTTCCTGGCCCTGATGATTTTACTCACAGGTCCAGGGGAATCCTCCACTTCCACTGTCTCTGGTGGTGTGGGGTTTCTCCTCTTGGAGGGGAATTTGTCCTCCTCTGTTTGGAAGTATGGTTTGACTAAACTTACTGGGAAGACTGGGTGCTTCCTGGAAAATTCCTTTGTAAGTTTGACTTCTACTGCATTCTTTCCTATCAACCTAATGATAGTGAATGGCCCTACAAATGAGTCTTTCATCCTCTTGGGTCCTTCAAGATTATTAAAGTTTAGTGTAGACACTAGCACCTGGTCCCCTTCCTTGAAATCAGGTTCCATGTGTGCCTTGTCCCACCTCTGTTTATTATAATCTTTTGCCTCAGCTATGCATTTGGCAGCTGTGTCACAAGCCCTCTTCCACATGTCATGGAAGTCCTTGGCTGTGGGGTGGATGGTCAGAAGATTCCTCTTCAAGTGATCCACAGGCAACAGGGCATTCCACCCTTTCTCTACCAGTGCAGGTGTTTTTCTTGTGGTAGAGTGCTGACTAGTATTATAAGCCAGTTGGACAGCTGGTAGAAGGGTAACCCAGTCATGGGTGTATCCCTCATGGTCCTTGTATTCCATGCCATAGGCACAGAACCTTCTAAGGATGTCCTCCATTGTCTGGATCATTCTTTCAGCTAGGCCATCTGTTTGTGGATGGTAAGCTGTGGAAAATGAAAGATTGGTGCCAAGCATGTCATACAAGTTCGTTCAAAATTCGGATGCGAATTTTGGGTCCCTATCACTGATGATGATTTTAGGGACTCCACAGGTAGATATGATGTTATTCCAGAATAACATGGAAGTATCCATGGCTGTGTCCTCCTTATGGCATGGTAGACACCTCATACTCTTGCTGAACCTATCAAATATGTTTAAGCATGCATTGTAATTTTCTTTGCCTCCTGGGACAAGTCCTGTGACCCAGTCCATATTGATGGTTTCCCATGGGTGTTTGGGTTCCTCTATATGTTGAAGTAACCCATACTTCTTCCCATGTTTCCTGTTTTCCTTTTGGCATCTTTCACAAGTGTTGATGTATTCACTCAACTCTTGTTCCCACTTGGGCCACCAAGCTGTGCTTTCTACCCTCTCTTTGATCCTGTCCTCACTCATGTGTCCCATATAGGGGCAGTCATGGCATTCCTGCAGGATCAAGGAGATGTGGTCTCTGTCTACCACTGTGAGTGCACTTGTGTGCTTCTCTCTGTGGTAAAGCAGGCCATCTAAAAGGAAGATTTTGTTATCCTTTTAGGCCCTCAACCAGGGTTCTTCCAGCTGGGATTCCAGCTCTGAGCTCCTGTATTTTTGTTGAAGGAGTTGTAGTAATGTGCCACACTGTTTGTGTGTGGCATAAGACTTCAGTACTGCACTGAAAAATTCATTGTGCAGTTCTGAGGAGCTTATTCCCAGTATGGGAGTTTCTGTTCCTTCTGAATCAGTGTTTCCACTGTCAAGGGTACCACTTTCTGGTGCTCATTCAGAGATTCTGAAGCTCTTCCTCCTATCTATTTCCATTAAATGGATAGAGATCCTGGCTTCAACTTCAGGGTCATAAGCTGGATTGCTTTTGACATTATCCAGTGGCCATTTTCTAAGGCCATCTTCATTGGTATGACTTTTACCTTCTTTGTATATGATGGTCATATTCCCTCTATACTCCTGGATGGCTATTTGCCATCTCAGCATGTGTCTATTAGTAGTCTTCATGTTAAGTAAAGACTTCAAGGCTGTGCAGTCTATGTAGACTTCAAAGACTGCACCCTCCAGATAATAATGGAGTTTTTCCAGAGCCCAGACTAGACATAGACATTCAGTCTGGGTGGCCACAATCCTGGCTTCTTAAACTTTCAGTTGCCTAGAGATGTAACATATTACTCCCTCTCTTGGTTCACCATCTACAATTTGTCTTTGGTGAAGGGCTGCTCCTAAGCCTTGGCTACATGCTGCATCTATGTATAACTTGAATGGCAGTTCAAAGTCAGGCAAGATGAGCACAGGTGCATTTGTGAGTTCATATTTGATCCTCTCATATGCATCTCTCCTTTCCTTGGTAATTCCAAAAACTACATCTTTTGAACATGGCTTGTATAAACTACTAGTTATGTGTGCAAAATTCTTGATGTGGTTTCTATAGTAGCTAGCAAACCCAAGGAAAGATTGCATCTCCTTGATGCTCTTTGGTCCTGGCTTTTTCAGTACTGCTGCTACTCTATTCTGGTCAATTGCCAGACTAAGACCAGAGACTTTATGTCCTAGAGCTAGCAGCTCTTGTTGGCCAAAATTACACTTTTTCAGTTAAATTTTCAGATTGATGGGTGTACATTTACTTAGCACTCTGTCTACGTATTTTACATAGTCTTCCCATGTCTCTGAGTATATAATGATATCATCAAGATATACTACCATCCAGCCTTCCAATATTTCTTCTTGAAATATTGTGTCCATCATCCTTTGGAATTGGGCTGGTCCATTTTTGATGCCAAATGGCATCCTGGTATACTCATATATGCCCATATGGCAGATTATTCTGAGCAATTTCATGGTGTTTGGTTTAACTCCATTCTGGTGGAAACCTTTCATAAAATCCATTTTTGTTATGTATTTGGCTTTTGCCAGTTTATCCAAGGCATGAGGTACCCTAGGTATAGGGTAACTGTCTGCTTTTGTGTAGTTGTTCAGAGCCATGAAGTCTCCACACAGTCTAGACTTTCCATCATGCCAGGTGATTAGGACAGGAGTGGTTATTTCCACTATTTCATCATGTCCAATCTTCCTGATGACATCCATGTTGAGGAGTTCATTGATATTTTTTTCAATTTCTTTCTTGGTCTCCAGACTCTCTGGATAAGGAGGTCTCCTGAGCATGGGTCGACAAGGTCTTTCCACATCCAGATATAGCTCTATATCATGGCCTTTGATCTTGCCCAGTGGTTCTTCACCAACGGCAAATTCTGGTCTGTTCTTCCTCAGAGTCTTCAGTAAACTTAGTTTTTGTTTGCTGGTGAGGGTAGTGCTAAGCTGGCCCTCTCTGAATTCATTCAGTAACTCCTCCAGTGGATCATGGGTGTAGATTTGGTATATATCAAGTGAAAATTTCTTCTCCTTGTTGGTACCTATGGTAATGTGCCTGTTTTTACTATTGTAAATATCTATGCCATACATCCTTTGGTAATCTGTTCCCAGTAAGAAGCCTTGGATGTGGGAATCATCAAGCACTACAAACTCTGTGTTGAGTCCAATATTACCCTTCCTGTGGAGTATAATTATCTCTTTGATGATGGTCTCAATAGAAGTCATCTTCCCTGAAGCACTTTTAAAGTTCCTTGCCTTGGTGCGCAAGAGCTGTTTTTCCCAATTTGGGAAGTGGTTATCCAGATAATTTCTGGCCACTATGGAGCAGTGTTCCCCACTATCAATGATAAGTGAATGTTGAGCATTGTCAATACAGACAGTCATTTTTGTGGCTGTTCCATGTATATATGCCATTCCTCTGGTTGGTGTGACCAGGAATGTTTGTGCATCTTGTGTATGTTTGCACAAGTTTTTGTTGGCAGTGTCCTGTGGCATCCCTGCTTCCAACTGTATGTCCTGAATTTCTAGTGGGGTTTCCTCTTGGTATTCCACTATAAATTCTTCTCTTGGGTCTTGGTCATCATCAGATGGTTCTCTGATGGCATCACCCATGGAGTCTGATTCAGAATCCTCTTTTGGGGATTCCTCCCCTGGAGCTTTCTCAATGGAATAGACTTTTTTCTTTGCCTTTGGACAGTTGTTAGCATAGTGGTCTGTTGAACCACAATTGTGACAAGAATTTTTCTTCTTTGCCACTTCTACCACCCTTTCTTTGTGTTTGTCTTTAAACTCTACCCTGAAAGGTTGTTTCTCTTGGAAACCACTGCTCTTATATGGGGTGAATTTCCCTATATCAGTTCTTTTCCTTATGTCTTTTAAGGCATTAGCAATGTCATCTAGAGTGCAATTCTGGTTTCATCTGCATTTTACTGCATGCTCTAGTTCTCCTGGCAGTTGTTTCAGAAGCTTGTGATTCCTCATTTGGATGTTCATCTGAGGATCAATGGATTTAAGTCTTTTAGACTGTCTAAGACACCACTCATATGGATCTTTGTCCACAGAGTATTTGTCATTGTCAAATTACATTGTCCTTTTCCATATCCAAGTGCCATTACTGTAATTTTGGATTATTTGACTCTTCCACCATGGCCAGTTTTTTCTGCCATGGATTTCTTTCATTTCTGTGTACCATATACTAGCATGACCTTTAAATGCTGTATTTAGTCTAGCAGTAATTCAGTAATATGGTATGCTTGGTACATCAATGAAGAGTCCATCAATATAATCTATGAATTTCATATGATCATATTCTCCTGATCCAGAGAATTTGGGCCAGCTTGAGGCCTCAGGAAGCTGTTTCAGGGCTTTCTTCTCTGAATAAGACATACTATCTCCATCCTGGTAATTTGATGGAGATCTTGCCTTATTCATCAAAATGGCATCTGGTTTGATGTCATCTTGGTGATATGGATTATCCATAGCATGGCCTTGTGGTTGGGGCTTCATTGTATGGTAGACATCAAACAGTTTGTTTATTTCTTGATCCAGACGATCCCTGTCCCTTTTGCTGTGGTGTTGTTCTTCAAAAACTAGATTCAGTCTTTTGTTGTTTTCTTCGGAAGCTTTGCTCAATTGAGCATGTCCTCATTGAATAGTTTTAACAATTTTCTCCATGGAGGCTGTTAGCTTTTTCATCCTCTCATGGCTTGCTTCAAGTTCTGCAAACTGCTTTTAAGTTTTCTCAGCATATTGGGACATTTGTAACCACAGTGCATCACTGTTTAAGTTACTCTCAGGTGTGACAACATTATGTTCAATCTGAGTGGGGGTAATATTTCTATTAATGGGACTACTGATTCTAGAGTTATTTACAACTACTTCTGGTTCTTGTGAACTTCTTTCACCAAATTTAACAGCTTCTGGATCATGGGGTCTGACTCTCTCTTCCTCTTGTTGAAGGAGGTCTTGTTTTTACCCTTGTTTCCTTGTCTTCTCCTGGAAGCTTCCTGGAATTGTGAAGAATGGTGACTCTTGGCCACTGATATGCTGGTTTCTGAATGGTGTGAAGCCACTGGAGAGCTGATTTGGCCTGCTCCTTGTGAGCCTGAAGGAATCTGAGTATGCCCTGTCTGGGTCAGCTGTTCTTCTATAGCTTGGATAGTGGCTTGATTCTCCCTTATCCTGGTTGCCCTTGCCTCCAGGAGTCGGAACTGCCTGGTAGGATTCCAGCCTTTGGTGATTACCATAAGGTCCTTGAAGTCTATCTCTTTGAGACAGATCTTCTGGCAACTTGCTCCAAGTTCTTCCCAGTGAGCTGCTAGGTTGAACCTCTTGTTGTCCATGCTCCATTGAAACAAATCTTTGAGGAGTTGGTGGAGCTGAAGAACTTGATCCATGTCTTTCCAGTCCTCTGGTTTGAGGTACCTGTTGAGATGGAGTGTGAATGGCAAGGTTGATATTATCTCCCTCATTGTTTTTCCATCCACCACTGTGTCCAAGGTGTCCTCTTCCAGGTCTTCTGGTTCTGGACAAGCCTTCTCTGTCCTCTGGTTGGTTCCTTTGGAATCCAAGGTCTCTGAGGTATACAGGTGACATTTCAGTGTTGGCAAGCAGTAAAAAACTTTATTTTCTTAGGGTATTTACCTTTGACTGTGCCTTTTAAAAAAAATCCGCTGATTTGGGCAATTTACCTTTAGAGGTTACAACTGGGTTAATTATGGTAATTTTCCCTGTACAAGCTGTTAAGGTTGGTTTAACTTGTATTGAAGCAGAATTTCATGGTTTTCTACTCTTCTGAGTGGCAATAGGTGTCCACTTCTTTGCTGTTATCAGGCCTTCACTGTGCCTCTTTCCTTTTCCCTTGCTTCCCTCTGGTTCTGAGGGTGTCACTGGTATGGTGGCCTGTGACTGGCTTTCAAGTGGTATGAAGTTATTGTCCACTGAATCAAACAGGAAAAGAGGGCTTAATGTCAGTTAAGACTACTTAGAATGCTGTTTGCACATCTAAGAATGGCCTCTGGGCTGGTATATTACTACAATATGCCCTTGTATAATGACAGTGTAATTGAATTAACAATTTCATGTCAGAAATACAGCTTACTGATATTTGGTATACTGTTTGTATACCAATATCTCACAGAATAACTTGTAATTAGCAAGTATAAACTGATAAAAGTGGTATGTAAGGGGTAAATTTAATTAACAATATGCCCAACCACGCCTCAACTGTTGGTTTTACAGTAATAGGTGTCTTTATTTAATTAAAAAAAGACTGTATTATTGGCTTAAAGTGTTTTTATATGCAAAACATGCCAAAAATAAGGGTCCTGTGGTTATTAGCTATATTACAGAAACACTTTTTAATATGAGTATAAAGAAATATATAATATATATATATTAATAAGAAATTACGCCTAAAAACATAAAACAAAATGTCATAAATAGACAAAATAAGTGAAAAAACTCACTTTTGAGGTCCAAAAAAGGTTAAAACATGGCCAGGCCCCCAAGATGTCAGGTTGAGTCTATGTAGAGGTAGTAATTAGGCTATTTACAGCTTTAACTGTGACTGTGACACGTGATAAAATATTAAAAATAAAATTATTGATTGATAATAAGGGTTTATAATGAGATTCAAAGGGCTTTGCTATTATAAAATAGTGGTGGTGAGCACTGTTGAAAGCCCTGGGTGCAGCTTTACCTGTTGGATGACAATAATGAATATTATAATTATACCTGTTTATTTTCCAAGGGTATAACTGTTTTTGACAGTTGTACTAAGTAGGAATTGAAGAGCGGGATGATTAAAGCTTTTCTGGCTGTGAAAAGCCCTCCTTTTATCCTGAAATGGGGTGGAAAGGCTGCTAGGCCTTTCCACATAGAGGAAGTGAAGATTTTTTCACTCTCTGAGACAGGCTTGTGGTTTATAAAGGCCTTTAGAGCCTGTATTGGGCTCAGATGTGGTTTTGAAACCACATCTGGGCAGTTTTCACCAATACAGGGTAAAAACCTTCTTCTGGGGACCACATAGCCTTCTTCTGACGCGTATGACGTGTATAATGCTGTACAGAAACTGTATGGTATCCCAGTATTGAAGTATAAACATGCTTCTTTGTCTGTTTGACACCTCATAATCATGGTTATGGGATATTATCCCATGGTAAGGCTGTATTGGCCAGAATGTGGGATTTTGACCTTAAAACAGCCATACCTTTGTCAGTTCCCGAGATATCAACCACAAAATGGTTCAGTGTTTATCCCTTTATGTGTTCTACAAAATGATACCTTATTTGATATGGTTATCATTAAATATGGCAAAGCTATCCCACGTACAAGATATTTTGTACATATGTGTGTTTTAGGCAAAAGCTGTATTGGGCTTGTTTGCCCCATACCTTTTGTTCTAGTTGAGATATGAGGAAATGGATGACACCATCAGATAGCCCTGATTGTTCTCTTTCCATAAAGACCCCACTTTAGGTATCTCACACTAAAATTGTAGAAGTTAGATGAGAGCTGAATGTTTTGTTCACCCTTATTTGGCCTGAATTTGACCATAACTTCTGCAATACTGGTGCTAGCTCAGTTTGGCTGGTACCATTGGATAGCCCTGGCTTAAAGCTTCATTTTGCATACCCATATGATGGGGTTAGGCCTCTCCTTCTGGATTCCAGATGAGAGGTGAAAATTAAGGTTTATGCTCAGCAATAACTTTGAGCAGGAATAACTTTGTTATTCTTTGTCCTATGGTTGTGGGACTTACATTTTCAGAAAGAGGTGAGTTTCCCCTTTCTTTTGATACCTTTTGAGCTAATTTGGCTCAGCTCCATGTTTTGGTGGTATCTTGGCTATACCATTGGTTTATGGTATTTTGGCTGTCAATCTTGTGCTTTGGTTTTGAGTCACAGGCTGACATTTTTTGTGAGAAGGTAAATGCATGAAGTTAATTCCCAATTTGGATTATAAGCATAAATCCAGCTAGGGTAGCTCAATAATGTGAATAATCCGCAATTACCTGTATGAGGTGGTAATATGGAAAATGATGTGAAAATCATCATCAATATGAAATAAATTAATTTTTTATTTTTTTTGCATTTTTACACCAAAATGATGGGATTCTGGAACCTCCCATGTAGAATATGAACTAATATTAGTGTTATGAGTTTTTATAACACCCAATAATAATTTATAATCATGTAAACCCTTGTTAAATCAATTATGGATATTTGTCTTTAATGCTAAATTACTATTGTTTACATTAAAATAGCTAAGGTGGACATAAAATATCCATGACATACAGTTTAACCCAATTGCTGAGGCCTTTGAGATTTATCAATTCCTATATCTTTTATACATGGATTATCATGGCTTGATTAGTCAATTAAGACCTTTTGGGAACCTTTTTACTATGTTTAAGTCTGATTATATCATGAGAAAATAACAAATTAGTTGTCATTTTGATGTGACAAGAAGTTAATGAGAAACCATGACTCCTTTTACCATTTCCTTCCTTGATATTTTACCATGGATAATCCCAAAAGAGATAATTTAAGCCCTCTTGGTACTATTACCCATGGAACTACCTCATGGTATCCATCTTTCATTATACTTCTTACTTGTATCACATATAAAATGAAGTAAAACTTCATAAGTTTATTAAAAATATAATTATTAATTAACCTCTCTGAAAGCTTCAGGACTACTTGAGAAAAAGGTGACATACACCAAAACCAAAATGAATTATTACCTGATAATCAAAATCCAAAGTTTTCCTTATAAAGTTCATTTTTTATTATTCCATTTGAAACACAAAATCTTCAAAAGCTCACAAGAAATCCAACCTGTCATTGAATTTTCAATAAAATTAATAACTTTCCAATAAATACTTTCATTTTAGAATATAAGAGGGCTCACTTAGCTAAATTTCTAATCTCTTAACTATTAATTGGTTGGTAGCCACATAAAATGATTTAATTAGGTAGTTATGATCTCTTTTTGTAAAAACAAATCACCATGAGCAAAGTGGCTACATCTGCTAGCAGGCGCACCATTTGGAAAATAGTTGGGACCCAGATCAGGAGGGCTTTTACAGTTTTTCTGAAATTTTTTGAACCCATAATTCTTTTTTTTGTCCAAATTCTCATTTCTTCTCAGCTAAAAGAATATTATAGAAGCCTCAGGAAATTATTCCTATTATTCATTTTCACAGCTTACATAAGTCATATTAAATTTTCATTTAATTTCTTTTAACTCCTGAAGTTACCCTGCCTTCTTATATTCTTAGTTTTTTATTGAAATTCCCCTTCTTTAATGTAGAGCCTGATGATTTTCAGTCAAAACTTATGGTTTTCCACTACTTTAACCCTCATTTTGGTATGATAAAGTTTCCTTAATTCAAAATAACAGTTTTAAAATGAAATCTTTCAAAATTTAGATGTAATACAAACCGAATGATTATTACTATAATTCCTTTTTAAGAGAAGCTTATGCAACAGAGTCTTTATATAAGCTGTATCATTTGTTAGCTGCAGAAAATAATCTTTAATATTACCTTGTTTCCCAGAACTTATTAAATATAATTTGTGCTCATATTTGAAGTAGGTAAGAAAATTTCTTCATCAAAGCTTGACAAGTTTAGAACTATAATAATTCAGAATTAAATCACCACCTCTTTCAATCATGGGTGCTATTTTCATTTTAAATACAAACAGTTTTGATTTATTTATTTTTAAGCTTTTTATTTTTACAAAGTATTCACATTAAACAAGATATAATTATTCTTATCTTGTGCTCTTTGAGCAAAAAATATTCCTCATTAATTCATCTCCCTCTATCCCCCAAATATATATATATATATATATTCACTGGGTCTGGTTATATGGATAGCTTTGACAATTTCAAAATTTACAACTAAGAGCTGTGTTTATATCTTACATCAAAGGAGAGAATGTTATTTTATGTAAAAGAACTCTATTCATAAAAAATAATTTCATTTTTTGTGGTTTTTATATACTCTTAGCCAAGAGGGGATTTTGATAATATAAGTGGGTCATCAAAGATGTTAAATACTTAATTATTTAAGAAGATTTGATATAATAAGCTTATTTTATTTCATAATTTTTGAATCTGTTTAAAAATGACCATTTAGTTTTTTGAATAGCTATCATGAGCTTTTTTACACCTTTTAGGAAATTAAATGTCTTAATAAGCCAGTTTTTGGCTTCAAAATATTTTTTACAATTAATTTAGTTATCATTAAATAGGGAATATTTTGAATGGAATATTCCATTAATATCTATTATGAAGCTGAAAAAAATAATGTTTTTTTTGTAATATCAGCAAATATTAAATATATCTTTTTCATATTTCTAATTTCATGAGTCCCTTTTGGACCATAGTAGAAATTTCAAATAATTTGGATTATTTGAATTATTAAATTATGACTTCAAAGATACTCTTTTCGTCTTATAAATATACAATTGAATCTTATAATTATCAAAAATTGTGAGTTTTATTAAGCTGCTTTCGCTTAAAGTTTTTAATAATTATCCCAGGGAATGAGTTATATTATTTAAAAGGTGAATAAAGTGATAAATTTTAAGTCCTCTTTTCAAAAAGCCATGGAATAGGAAAAGAGAAAGTGAAAAGCAATATAATTACATAGTAGATATTGATAATCTCTTAATTATTGTAATGAAACATACTTTTAATTAAAATATTTACTTAAGGCCCTATTATTGTGATTGTTTTATAAATATTTCCTATCTCTTGTTTATTGAAAATAGCTATATCTTCTCATTTTTGTTAAATTTTATAAACTATCATTTTAAATATTGCTTATGCTCATTAAAAATATTAAAAACCAAAGTAATTGTAATAAATTTCTCTCAAATTTATTAAGAAAACACAATACTCAGAAGTTTGAGTTTTGTTTTTTTCTTATAATATAAAAGAATTTCGCCAAAAAACAAAACAAAGAAAATTTAAAAAATGAGATCATGGTAACTTCAATTGTGAAGTATTGTGGAACTCCTTTAAATTATATTATCTAGTAAAACTTTGGTAAATAATTCTATAATAAAATGAACATTTTACCTTTCTTTGGATTATGAGTTTAATAATCTAGCTCTTTTTATAGAATATCTTTTTATTAATTGATTCATTTATTGAAATTACTCACATATTATCTTTAGATATGTAAAATTACTTCAAATTTAATTAGTATGATATTTATTTCATTCAGGGAGTCTAAAAGGTATCAAAATATATTTTTGAAGATCATAATCTAATTAAATAAGATATTTTAGGAGTGAGAAAAGGTTCCCGTTTCACTTGATAGTACACAGATTAACTCATATATATTCATATTTCTCCCCATCATTTGATAAGCTTCTTGTATATTCTATCTCATTCTATATATTAAAGAGTTTAAGATTTAAATTTATAAAAATAAATTTATAACTATCTAAAATAAGATATTATGAGGTTCCAGGTTGATATTGAAAATCTAACATTATATAAGAAAAATAAATATTTAAAATAAGTGGGATTGTATTTTTTACTGAAATATTACTTACTAGATGTATTTTCCATGTATATATAGCTATCAGGAGTAAGTTCCAAATCCTTAGACTCAAGATCATTACATGGTGGATTAAATATAATTAATATTCTTTCAGTATCAAATATTTCTTTTTGAATTCATTTTTATATCAGTTTGAGGAAAATGATTGGCATTCTTGACCTTCTGATAATTTTTTGCCTTCTTTTTGGGTATATTAAAAACTTCTTTCAGATTTCTCTGACTTTTTGATTGATATAAGTAGCTCTGAGTAAATTAGAATCCAAGCTATTTAAGAGTAACTTGAATTCCTTGGTTCTCCATGAAAAGATTTTTGGATGATAATTTCCCTCAGAATCCTCCTCAGTCTCGGAGAAACAATCGATGTAGGAAAGTATTTTTGAGGTGATTTCTTGCCCAAGGTGTCTTTTTTCAGTGATAATTTTATTTTTGAATTTCTTTTCAAAGACTTTAATAAGTAATTACCCTTTTTTATTAAGTATATCTAAATATTTCATACCTGATTTGTTATGTTAGGCTTGGTTTTTGTCCTCCTGGGTGGCTTTGGCTTCATTAATTAGTCTTTTTGACCTCTAAGCCACTTTTCAGATATTCCAATAAGTACTTCTTTCTGTAAATGAGATATATTAAGATCATAATTTTTGAAAGAGCCTATATTAAGTGCATGAAACCAGTTCTTTGTAATAACTGAAAGGATTAAACCATCCCATGGGGTGATTATTTTTTTTCTCAACTGAAAGGTAATATTTTGAGCTCCATAGCTTGAGATCTCAGAAGTGCATTTATATTTGTTTATCCCTGTAATTCCCCTTCTCCCTTTATGTTATTTTTTATCTAAAAATGGAATCTCAAAGGAATATTTATTTGTTTCAACTTCTACTTTATTTAGTTCCATAAGTTGTGATATTAGCTTCTCTGATGGTGGTCCTGTTAATTGAAAGCCATTTGGTGCAATATCAAGACTTATTTTGATTAAATCTCTTGAGAAGAGAAATACTTGATCATTTAAGCTGAAATGTTTCTGTTAATCTTCTTTGTTTATTCTTCTAGTGGAGGTGGAAAAATGGGTATGATACAAAATTGTGTCTTTTATTTTCAAATTGATAAATTGATTATTTGAAGAAAGATTATTAATTAAATTCCTAGATTATATATATATTAATTTAAAAAAAAGGTTCTTTGATCACCTCCTTTTAATCAAAAGCAAATAAATTTGGAATATCTTTAAGGAGGATTAACTGTAATAGTGGAGTAATTATGAAAGTCCTGGAAATAAAAGGATATTATTTGTTTCTTTTTCTTAAATAAAATATTTGAGGATTTATTGGTAAAACTTTAATAAAAGAATTGGGAAATATCCAAGACATAATATTTTAAACCTTTTTATTCGTTTAATGTCTTACTATTCCTGTTTAAATTATAAAAAAGAATTCTTCATTCGATTAAACTGTGTTACATCTTCCTATATCAAGTCAAAAAATGATTTCATATATACTATAGTTGATTCTTTGAGGTAGAGGCTACAGATTTAAAGTTTTTAGCACTAACCCTTGATATTCTTTCAAGAAAAGGGTGAATTGAATTTACAATTTTACCTTTTTTTCTTCATCAAAATCATGAACTAACTACAAATCCTCAATAATCCCTCAATCTGCTCACTGAAAATTCTTAATGGTAGATATTAAGACACCTTGGCCAATTGATCTTTCCTAATAGACCATAAAATCCCATTCTTCCAAGAGTTTTCAAAAAATGAATCCTGAAATTACCAAAGAAGTTCCATCTTGTTAGTTGGGTTTAATTCTTAAAATAAGATTCAAAAAGCTCTTTGGAAGTTTGAAGAGCCACCCAATATTTCAAATCTTTGTAGTTCTTTTTATCTGTTGGAAATATAGAAATTGCCACTCGACCTAAAAGGAGAAGGTTGGATATTTCTTCCATCATTTCAGGTCTGTGATGATAATTCTTCTTGGCTGTATGACTATCCTTTTTCTAGAGTTACTCTGATTAATTATATTAAATGTCCATAATTCCATCCATTGATGTAGTAATTTATCCATGTACTCCTCTTATACCCCAATGGTATGATTTAAATTCATCATGGCTTTGACTTTCCTTGAATTTTGAATTTTTGTCGTTAGGAAACCTTAGGGTTACATCTTTTCCAAAATTTGGAATCTTAAATATTGTGTGAAACATGATAAAAGCCATTTTTGAACGTGTTTCAATATTTCCTAGTTAATCAGAGGAATTGGGGAGCTCTTGGTGACTGAAAAAATCAAAAGATCTCAAATATCCCCTTGATGTCTTAGCCATAAAGTATTGAAAGGAATATTGAGGGGTTCCATTACTGATTTTATTACTTCACTGGTATCGGAGCTTTGAGTTAATTTAGTTTATTGAGATTCATTTATGAGACTGCTGTAAATTATTTGATCACCCAAAAATACATCTTCACTGTAATCAGAAAAAAATATTTTCTGTTTTTTCATGTAATTAATTCAATAATAATTTGATAATTTTAGGTTTTTCTTACAATTTTTTACCCTCATAAGAACAGTCTCAAGGTCAGTTGTAAGTAGTTTACCAGTAAAAGGTACCATTTCAACTTCATTCCCTAAGAATTTTGGAAGGTGTTTCACAATGAAGAAAATCTTTCTAAGATAATTCTTATAATCTTCATGACATGTAATTTGAGTTTGACAATTAGAAAGCCTTCTCATGGCCCCTTCGGTGATACATTTGATAATGGGATCTGTTCAAGAAATATTGTGAGTATTATTATTGGACATTTGAGAAAAATTATTCCCTACTTTTATGTGGACCTTTTGGGATTGTGGAGATATTTATTGAACCTTTTGAAGGGCCAGATCTGGATTTAGGAGCTTAAATACTAGGAATCTTAGAAGGATTGGGTGATTCTTGTCTTGGAGCTCCAGGTGGGAGATGCTTTAATTGTGGAAATTCAATCTCAGGTGGTTAAGAAATAATTTAATTGTTCCCAAAACTGTAAGCCAAGGAGAGGTTTGTAGTAGGTAAATTCTGATGGGCTTAATTTGAAGGAGCTTGAGTTGAGACTGTGGTAGATGAGCTACAATAGGCCACTTTTAGGGGGATATCTCCTATGTCCAGGGTTGGGGAAGCTGGTTGTGGTTTGGGTACTGCATTATCTTACTAGGGGTGTTCTTCATACAGATTGACGGCCACAGATGGTATTTCAGGGAGGTAGATTCAGTTGTTGTGAGACGGTTTCAGGACAGGGTTTTTTCTTGAATTATTCCTTATCTGTGTAAGAATGGGCTTTAGTCTATCGTATTTGGTGGAATATATATGGTTTGAATGGGAGGGATTGGTTTGATGGGGTGTCTTTGAAATTTTGAAATTTTTGGAATATTTGAGTTTGAGGAGGAAGCTATTGTATCAAGAAAAATATTAGAAAATGTGGAATTATTTTCTTATTACAAACATGAAGCTCACATATACATTCTTTAGAGTGAAATTTATGTCTTTGAAACGGTCCTGGTGATGGACTTCAAGAAATTTCTTTTCCAGTGGTTTTGTGTGCTCTAAAACCTAAATATTTTTCAATTGTGACATTTTTTAATCTTTCAAGTTTTTGGGGGTTTAAATTGAATAATATAGCTGATAAGTTGGTCTCTGGACTGAAATTTTAAGGTGAGTTCATTCCAGAAGAGCTGGAATGAAGGTTTTCACATTCATAGTGTATTTGGTCCGCCCTCTCCTGAAAGATTTTTTTTCTCTTTATTTTCAAGTCTGTGACATATTCTCCTTTGAGTTAATTAATAAGTTGTTGGTAATTTCCCTTAAAATGGGGGCGCTTTTGTGAACTTTTCATGTAGTTTTTGATGAGGGATCCTAAAATTTGGGTATTAATATAAATGAAAGAAACTTTTTTGAGAGGAAATCTTAGCTTAAATCCAAAATCTGCCATTATGATGATCTCAAAATTATCTTGAAAGAAGGGTTAACAAGTTAAGAAATAAGATAAGGTAAGGTGAGGTGGCAAAAAAAACATGATTTTTGTGTGGAAAAGGAATTTAATCTTCATCTAAGAGGTCAAAGGGAAAACCTTCAGAATATTAAAATATAATTACTTGGGTTAATATGTCAATCATCAACAGATAACACATTTGTTACTATGGAAATCTTAATCAAGGTTTTGGGTCTTGTAACTGACTTACATTATGTAAATTTTTTGACCAGAAACAGTAAAAGTTCATCTAATATCAGGAATATTTAACAGATGGAAGATTCAAGAGGTCTTAACCTGCAATCCACCAAAAGGTTGGGACATATTCTTTATTTTTAAATGGTTAAAATGTCTGTATTAATTCAGTTGTTATAAATTATTTTTATATATATTGATACTTAAAAATTTAGTTAATTATAATAGAAACTAAAACATAGGACCTTTAGTATTGAAACTCTGTTTTTTTTTAAGAAAAAAAAAGAAAAATATAAACAAGTGCTACATGTAATCAGTGGCTAATTGTTTTTTTATAATAATAATAATTAATTTTTAATCTTTGTTTGTGGAGGATGGAGTTAGATTCTCCATCCTCCACCTGGAAGATTGTTGCCAGTCAATGATCTTATTTCAGGATGTGGGAACTACCTTCAGTACAGTACAGTAGCCTGGCAGCCAATTGTCAACGGTGTTAGAATAGCCGTTGGCAATTGGCAACCAGTACTATTGCTGCGACCCAAAGGAATGGCTTACATAAGATTTTCAACGATCTTCAACAATCTTATGTAAGCCAAGTGAATTGGCTGCAGAGTGCTAAAACCCCCTCTAATATATCCAATTATGGCTGTCTAGTATATTTCAGGTGGTGGATGGAGCAGTCAGCTCCATCCACCACCTAAGCTCAATAAAATGAATTATTTCATTGTGTGACAAGGGGAAAAAGGCCCTGTGGATTTTTCTTTCTTTTTGATTAATCATTCAAAAATGATCATAATCTTCATTAAAAATTGGGTATTATAACTCATAAATCAAAGCTAAAACTTTTTTGATCTCAAAACTAAGCCTTTAAGAGTTCAATCCTAAAACTTTCAATTCCTTTTTCCATTTATTTTATTCAGATTTAATTTGTATTTTTTTCTATTATTCTTGAAACCAACCTAAAATTATATTTTATTCTCCTCAGAAATTATATCTTAAACTTTATTTTCCTATTCAGTGAAAATTTACATTTTCTCACTCCATTTTCTTAATTTTTGATAATTTATTCTCTACCAATTTGTTTTAATTCAAATTTAACTATCTTTTTTTCATTACTTGACTTTTCTATAATGCTTTTAAGAGAGAATTTTGCTTGAATAATAAAAGAAATTATATTTTATTTTAAATTGATAATAATCTTTTGTATAAATTTTTGGATATATTTATTTCTCTCCCATACCCAGATTTATCATGCGTATTTAAATTGGAAATCCTTTCATAATTTTTAATTAGGTAAATATTTGATTTAATTGAATATCAAAATCATTTGAATAAATTGACAACTTAATACTTATGGTAGTATCAATAAAAACCATAATCTAAACGCTAATAAGAATATCTAAATTCTTCACTAATTTACCATTCTCCTTATGATATTCCTGATTATATTCAAGTTTAATTTTATCTTAAACCAAAGGATTCACAAATAAATTAGACATTAAATGAGAATATTTCTACTGAGCTCGAGGTCCATATCTACTTCCTTATAATTTTCAACTGAATTATCTCCCTTCAAATAATTTTTTTAAATATGATGAATATTTGGCTTGTACCAAATGAAGCATCATTTCCTTTTACAGAATTTACACGTGACTTTATTGATGCCCTTTTTTTGTCACATTAAGATATACCTGCTCCAGTAGCATTTCCAAAAAAAAATTGGCTCAGAATTATGTCTTTCTATATGTTTTCCACGAATATCAAATAATTTTAGCTGTAAGATTAAACTTATTTTGAGACTTCTTATTCAATTCAAGATCCATCAGTTTTCATTTATTTTTCTTACTAAGAGAAGCTCTTCAAGTTTAATTCAAACTACTTCTCCCAAAAGATGCATCACAATTCTATTTAATATTTGAAGAATTTAGCATTCAAATATGATTTTTCTGATTAGGATATCCTGGAGACTGTGAGAGATATGGGATGGATCTCTAGGATTGATTAAGCTGAGTTTTTTTATGGGGGATATCACATTAAAACTTAAAAGATTGAAAAATTCAATTCAAAATCATAGATAAATGATAAATATGATTTTCAAAAAGGGTGACCAAAACTTCAAAAAATGAAATTAAATTGGCTGAGAGAATATTTGAAATGAATATTTTTTCTTGAATGTTGAGAAAAAGAGATTTGAGATTGGAATCCATAGAGAAAATGAAAACAAAATGATAATTATTTAATGGCTTGGAGAGCCTTGAGTTATGATAAGGAAATTTGAATTAGGTTTCAAATTCAAAATCTTGAATTTTTTACAAACCTCTGATTAGAAAAAGCACCAGGTCATTCTGTTGATAAAATGTTTTTTTTTGAATTTTATAATTTCTTTAAAAAACCCACATTATTTCAATGTGGGCTTTGATAGGTTTTAGATTGTCTATTATTACAGTTTCATTCCTAAAGGCTTATTAAATATTTACTTCCAACTATATTAAGATGACATATTATTTCTGAATTGTTTACTTTTTTGAAAAATGCGTTTTCTTCCTCATTATTGAAAAAAGGTTGTTTGGAGAAAATAAAATGGGCTGAAAATTAGTGTTTTACATACTATTTCCTTATTTAAAAAATTCCCATCGTTTTTGAAGATTAAACAAAGGAGTGGGAATCTTTTAAAAAATGAAAAAAAGTATAGGTTTTTCAGAGAGTAGCACTTAAATGTTATTATTTTATATGTTTTATTATCTAAAAATCACAAGACACATTAGCTCATTTTTATTTCTTTGCTTCTAAAGCTTCATTATATTCTGATTCATGACTTTTAATACCTTGAACTTCTCTTTTTGTTAAAATAATTCTTATTTATTTTTTTGAAAAAAAAATATCTTGAAACAGTTAAAGTTTCATTCTTGGCTTAAGATCAGTGAATATTTTTCTTTTCTGGAGTAGATTAGATGGTTGAGAAGAGAATTTCTACCTATTTTTATATAATCTCTTTTTTGGAGAGACTCAAGATCAATTCAATCAATTACAAAAAGTCCTATTTCCATATCTCAGTATGACTGAGTCAATTGTGTTAAAATGTCAAATGATCTCATTTTGTGAAATTTGAAAGATGAGATGTTGGCCAATAGTAAGTAGCCCCTAGTCAAGATGATTTGAAATTCAATTTAAAGAATTTTTAATAAAATTCTCATTTCAATTGCCTAAAGAACCGCACAACGTAGGATTTGAGGGCAGGGCGTGCTGATTAAATTCGAATTCTAATCATTCCTTCACACTAAAAATCACATTGCGGCATTGCAATAATCATCAAGAGGTAAAGTAAAACTTTGAATATAATTTAGGAACTTTATTGAACATCCAATTCATCCATCCATCACCCTACTGTGTGTGTACCTTTTAGGCTTTTAGATTAGTAAGTAGTCTTATTCGGTCGATCGATCGATCGATCCCCGAATCAATTTAAGTTCATCTCGGATTGTTTGAAAACTTTTAGGCTGATCTTTCGAATTTCGATAACTTTTTCACTCACTCTCATCCTCAATTGATCATCTTGACCGTTATCAAATTTACAGTCATGGCTGATCAATCCAACTCACCTGTTCGTGACCTTATTTCGATTCTGTTGACCGTCCTTGTGATCTTCACTATATCGATCGATTGGTTGGGATGGCTTATGAATTTAATTGGTTATGTTTAGGATACCGCAGCGGAACCTGAGAAACACTTTGAGCCATTGGTCAAATTAGATGCAGTTGAGTTAAAGTTAAAAATTAAATAAATTCTCATCGTCCATCGGTTTTCATCCATCCATCCATCTATCCATCTATCATTGACATCCTTCATCTTGCTTTTTATCATCAGGTCGAAACTAAGACACATGAAGAGCAGGAGGATGTCTTTTTCAAATTGTTAGCAATTTAATTCTTACCTTGCTCGAATCAAAATTCACATTTAGATTTGCGCAATCTATTATAGGCGAGCTAAACTGTTCAGGTTTGACAAAGAATTAGGTGAATGGAAAGAGAGAGGTACCGGTGATTTGAAGTTGTTAAAACATCAAGTTAAGTCTCCTCATCTATCAAACTTCTTAATCTGATCCTCGCTCAACTTTCTACTTCCTATAACAGACATCAAAAAAAATTAGACTAGTCATGCGTCGGGACAAAACACTAAAAGTTTGTGCAAACCATTATAGTTAAGTCCTTCTAGCCAATTTTGTCACATCGTTGACTTTCTTTCTATGATACCCTGAATGATTCTTATTGACTTGAGGAAATCTATCTCTTTTCTGCCATCTTAACCGTCAACAGTCACCTCCGATATGACATTAGCCCCCAACGTTGGTTCAGATCGATCATGGGTTTATAATGTTGCAGCAGATGTTTCTGAAGATGTACCTCGCGCTGAAACTCTCGCGATTAGATTTGGAAGCTCCGAAAGTAAGCTTTCTTCCTATCTGAACCACACATTTCTGTTCAAGATGTCTGCTTATACGGTTTTCTCTTTCAAATGAATTTGTTTTATGCTTATTTATTGATCCATTTATCACCTAACAGACGCTAATAAATTTAAAGAAAAATTTGAAGAAGCTCAAGAAATTAACAGCTCGCTTGCATCAAATCCTAATGCTAACGGCGCTACGCAGGTTGGCCCAAAGACGAACCAAGACACAGAAGGCGAGGAGGCTCAAAAGCAGGAGACCAAGGCTGAAGCAAACACAGTCGCTGATACCCCTGTTCAGAGTGACGCAACAGCTAATGCTGTCACCCAAGACGTCACGACGGAACCAGAGGGGAAAAAAGAAGAGGAAAAAACTGATTAGGTAGGCTGAATATCTCATCGATTATGAAAACGTAAAACTAATCCACTCGTCTCAACGGTGATCTTTTGGTTACATCATAGTTTATGAAAACACAGCAAACAATTGGAGAAATTATGGATGTGTTTTTTTGCCAGTCATGCTTTTTTAACCATTTCAATTATTTCAGTTGTTCTCGCTCTTCAATAAAAAAGAAATTCATACTTCATACTTAAAGAAAACACATTTTTTGTTAGAAACATCTATTCTGTTTTTAATTACTAACTCCTCCAAGAAAGAAGTGATGAAGATGAATCTAGTCACGATGTTAATGAAAGAATTGGGTTTTATAATCAGCAAATAAAGAGTGACGAATTAATAGACTTTTCATGAAAGAAAATACCTTTATCCAGAACCATCCCAAGTGGGCCAAAATCAATTTAGGAGAGATTCTCCCTAAAGTTTTCGCCGGCGCATGAGATTGCCCCTGGCAAAAGGAACACCTAGCTGACATCAGTGAACAAACAAGACACAAAACCCATTCAGTGTTTTTGAATGATTTCAAAGCCTCAGTATCATAAAAGCCCATTGAAATTGAAAACAGTCACATTGAACTAGATATTTCTTCCATGTAGCAAAAACTACACAAAATGTTCTCATTTCTTTTTCCTCAAAACAATACATTAGAACAAAACATGCCAGAGATGTTGAGCCAATATTTCTTCTTGACTCCTTCCCTTTATAGAAAACAAAAAAAACATGCAACCAAGAAATATTGAAGAACTTGACATGTCCATTATTTCATGAGCTCAGGCAACTTGTCAAGCCAAAGTTGATTGTGTTACAGGCTTGGCCCCTAGGTATGAAGTCTAGTTTACTTGAGAAACTGTTTGACTGGCAGTAAGCACTTTAAATCCTACATTTTTCTTGAATTTTTGTGAATCATCAAGCTCTATCCTTTGAGTTTGAATGAGCTCTTACATTCAATCTTCATGAAACTTGTGACAGATTTATTTAGCCATAATGAATTGAAATAAACTCAAACTCATTATTTTTCATGTTATCATAATTATTTTTTTAATAAAATTTATTTATGGGTTTGTTGAAAAATTATTTGAAAAATTCTTATGAAATTAATCTTAAATAGTTGTTGTGTTTTTTTGCCCTTGTTTTTCCTTTTTTTTTGATTTATTTATCTTAATAATTTTCTTTGGTTCTTAAAAAGATTCCTTTGAAAGAAATCAAAGAGTTTATTTTTAAAAATTAAAATGAGAAAAAAAAAACTAATCAGGAAAAATATTTTTTTGCATTTTTTTCAAACAATAACATTGTAAAAAAAAAATGATTCTGCTGGTTAGCTTTTTTTAAAAAAAAAAACTAGAAAAAAGCTAAATATTTGTAAATAACCGTATGCCAAATATTTTTTGAACATATGATTACTTTTTACCAAAATTTCTTTTGGTGCTATTTTTGATTACATAACCTTCCCAAAACATTTTCTTCGAAAATTGAATTTTCCCTTTCACAATAATTAAGATTAAAAGAATAAAATGAATTTTCACAATCTTTTGACTTTGTGAACTTTCTTTTTTGAAAAAAAAAAGCCAAAACTCAAAGGTAATGTTTTTTTCAAGAAAAGATCAAAATAGTATTACTTGGAAATCAAGTATTACAGACCTCATAGGCCTTATAAATTAACCCAAAAAGACACTTTAATTGTTATTCTAGAAAAATTACTTTTTTTTCATAAGGGTGTATTTTTGGGAGGGTTCCCAAATAAATCCAGCACCTAAGCTAAGAAAGAAGGAAATATTTATTTATTAGTTAAATTATCTTTGTTTAAACCCAAAAAGGGATTTTGTTTTTCTCTTCAAAAAAATCATAAAATTATTCAATACCTTTGTAGAATTACCTTTTGATCTCAAAATATTATGTTTAGTGTTGATTCTAAAAATAAATTTACTATTTAATATAAATATGGGTTTAATAATAATGACTATAAAATTTTATTTTCCAAATTTTAATATTTTTTCTCAAAACATTTTTTCAATTATTATTTCATAATCTGAGTATTAAATTTACTTAATATACAAAAAAAAAAAAAAGAATAAATATTATTTTATTTTATTATTGAGTTTATTTTTACACAAGGATATAACTTAATTTTCTCTTATTAATTTAATTTAAAAATTCTAAAACTTATTTTGACTAAATGTAAATTTTTGAATATCAATTATTATTTTATATCTTAATTTTATTTTAAATTTTAAAACATGAAGAAAAAAAATCCCAAAATATGTTTTGATTTTTTTCCCCTTATTCAAAATTATCAAAAACTTGTTTATGTTATGAAAAAAATTTAATTATGGAAAATTTATAAAATCTAAATTTAAGAAAATTCTAAACAGATTATTTTCTAATTAATTATTTCAAAAAAGGGTCTTAAATATCAAGCTTTACTTATAGAATAATTCAAATTAAATATGTAAAATATGCTTCACTTGGCTATAATTTAAACTCAAAAAGACATGATAAAGCCAAAAAAAATTAATGGCTCTTATTTTTTCATAAAGAAAAGCCTTGAAATATGAGATTTGTCTATTAAAAAATTTAAATATGAAAAAGAAGAATACTCAATTACCATTTATTTGAGCTCATTCAATATAAAGAAAAATGAATCCATACAAATTATTCAAGATATTTTTCAACTTTCTCAAGTATGAAGATTTAATAGTTAGTACAAGATCTGAAAATTTGGTTGATATAATTTCATAGTTTTACTTCAAACCCAAATTTTTGATGTTTTAATTATTAAATTAAAATGAATTTTAATCATAAGAAAGATATTTCTAGGGTAAAATAGTTTACATATTTTGATTATTCTCATAGTAAAGGAATATTTTCTATGTATTTTTTTCTCATCTTTTATGGGAAAAACACTCTTATAACTTGACCTTCAAATTTTTCAAATAATTAATTTTTTGTGAATATGAAATGGACAATCCTTCTTCTATTTTTTCTTTAAGAGATTTTTATTTTATTAAATTTATAAATTTTTCATTAAGAATCTCTAATATTATATTATCTATTCCTAAAATTAAAATCAATAACCTTCAAAATCTAAAATAAAAAAAATCTTCAGAATATTTGAAAAGAAAAAAAATAAATTAATCAATTAATAGAAATAATTTTTTTAGTTAATTTTTTTGTTTTAAATTAATTCTAATATTTTATTAGGATGTTTCAAATATAGAAAATACCAAACTAAAATAATATAAGATTTAACACCTAAATCTCACTGTAAAAAAAACTAAGTTTTTCAATCATAAATACAATGGTTTTTTCAAGTGAGTCCCCTGGTATTTTGTCAAAATCTCTATGCTTTTGAAAATATGAGATTTCATCATTTCAAAAATAAATTAAACCTGACCTAGCCACATTTAATTCCTCAACCAAAAAAAAAAAAAGTTTATCCCTTAACAAAATATTTTTACAGAAAGATCTTCAAAAGCATTCAAAAATAATTCATCCACAAATTAATTTCATTTTTCTATTTAAAATTTGTTTTTTCTTTTTATTTCTAAAATTTAAATTTTTTTGAATAAATTGTTTTTAAAATGGAATTTCTTTCTTTGTATATTTAGAATAATAATTCAATTTGAATTTTAGTTACTAAACTAAATTATTTTAATGATTCTACTTATTAATTTATTTTTAATTGAATCATTTTTATATAATAATAATCTTTAATTTTTTTTTAAAAAAAAGTTTTTTGACTTTAAATTTTAATTTCAATTTATTTTTCTTTAGATTAATAATATAATTTTAATTTTAATTTTTTTTTGGGACTAAACAAAATTATATTAATTATTCAACTGATTTATTTAATTCTCATAATTTTTTTTTTTTTTTTTTTTTTCATAATTTTATAAATTTTCTTCTTTTGTTTTTGTTTTAATATTTCAAAACCATTTATTGGATTAAAAAAAATATTTTTTTTTTAAAAAAAAAAAAAAAAAAAAAAAGGTTTCAATTTGAAATTATATATAATTATTTTTTTTATTTTTAAAAAAGAAATTATTCTATAAAATAATTTAAGAATTTTTATTTTATGTTACAAAAAAATAATAAATAATAATAATTTAAGAATTTAAATCTTGTGAACCAAAATTTAAATGAGTAGAAGAAGAGAATAAATTTCTCAAACAAAAATATTATAATTTATAATTAGATTTTCTAATTTATCTCAAAAAAACAATTCTTAAAGAATTGAGCTTATTCTTGAAAATATTCATTAAGATTTAAATTCAAGTACAGTTAAAATATACTATTATACCTTTATTTTTTAAAACTAGTTCAATTGAAATAAAGGAATAAATAAGTGATACTTATAGCTTTTCTGGATTCTATATAATAAGTTTGAATTCAAAGTCAATTTTTAAAAGATAATAATTTTCTCACATTCTCAACTTAAGTAAGCCCAAGTTTTAATATTTACAAGGATGTAAGAAAACTTATTTGTTTTTAAAGTTTATCTATAAGCATTTAATATGCAATAAAAGAGATATTTATTAAATAATAAATTCTCTTAGTGGGGTATGTAAAAAATTAATGTGTGATTTGAATAATTAATTAAAGTATTTGATGGGTTGAAATGTAGTATTTGGAACCAAAAATCTGGATTTCAAGCACTTGGAAATACCACAAAATTTGAGGAATTGTATTCTCAAAATCCCAAAAAATTAAATTCAGTATTTGATGAAAAAAAAAATTAACTTGGGATTTTTTATATTTTACTCCTCCTATTATTATTATTATTTAAATGATATATATTACTAAATTATAAAATGAAATCATAAATATTCTTAAATTACTAAACTAAATTGAAATTTATATTAAGAATTAATATCAAATTAAAAAAATAATATATTGGAATTAAGTGATTAATAAATAAACAATTTTAAGAAATTTTTTTCATAACTTTTAATCAAATAATAATAATTAGTTTATTATAGTAAAAAATAGTAGTTATTTTTAGGTATACCAAAAAATATATTATTGTTTTTTTCTTATATTTTTCTTTCAATAAAAATTTAAAAGATAAATTTTAGTGGAAAAAAGAGCTTTAGAGATATTAAAATTATTCTATATTCTATTAAGAAATTTGTTTTAATATAAAATTAAAATATTGTGATTATTAATATTTAAAAAGTAGTTATTAGGGGGTGTCAAAGTCACCAAATCCCACCTTAAAATAACGCAGGATTTGGAACCCAAATCCCAACACTAAATCCCAGGTTTTTTATGTGTAAATCCCATGGCATTTTAACTGAGTCCCCTGGTATTTTGACCAAATCCTATGCATCTGGGATTTCAGCTTGAAACCTAACCCAAATGAGTAGTAACAATTCATACCTGTACAACATATTCTTCTACACTCCATTTTGGAAAATCTGACCGAACAGCTTACAGTCCATTTATACTTCTTCATACATATAATAATGCCTCAATCCAAAGCAAGACAAATTAAGACAGATATGAAAATCACCTCTGGCCTGCCTCATCCATCAGGTAACTTAATACATATAGAGTATTTAACCATAATTAATTGGCTTTCAGTAAAATCCAATTTTGAGTCATGTTTTGGTACTAGTGGTTCAACATCTGTTGGAAGACCTCCTTCATCAAAGCAGCATGGATTTCAGCTTATGGCCATTGAGGTCAACAAAAAATCATGAAATTGCCTAAACCTTAGTTCAAGCAGCATCTGAGATTGATGGAAAACATATAAAAAGAAATATATGGCAGCAAAAAAATTTGAAAATTCGACTGGGGCTGGAATAACAGAAGAAGATGAGAGTAAAGGAATAAAATCAATGAGTGAAAATCTTGAAAGTATGTGCCCTTGCTATGCTGAAATAGATTTTCTCTTTGGCCACAAGCCCAATGTCACTCCCATTGCAAGCTATGATTTTCAAGAAAAAGACAGCTTCAATGGTGATGATGATGTTGATGTTTTGCTTGATAAGGTAAGATATTGCCTCTTCCTCTTTTTACCTGTGATAGTTAAAGCTCATTTACTTGTTAAAGGAGAATGATAGCTTGGATTTACCTCTAATTCTGGATCCTTTGCTTAATAATGATGATGACTTGGTTCAAGTGGAAAACCTCCAAGATGAATAAGTAAGTATGTTTAAGCCCAATACTTATGAAATCCATTGTTGATTATTTCTTGTTTGACCAGCAAAGTAAATCCATAATGCATTCAATACAAAAGCGTCATCAAGCATTGACACCCAACTTGAATGACAAGAGTGGCTCTAGGAAAAGGCAGATGGATATGTTTGCACCAACATATGCAAATTTGCTGGAATCACGGCAAAAGGGTATGTTTTGGGCTTATGGTTACTCAGATCAATCCTACTGACAAAATGCATGATTTGTAGCCCGTGAAACCAGTGAACATGCTTGTTTGGAGTGGAACAGGGAGAGGTGGAATGAAGAGAAAGAAAGCAACATGGAAAAGCAACAGTTTGAAGAAGTCAAGTTGCAAAAGCAAATGGAGTTTGAGGAGAAGCAACTTATGCAGAAATATGAATTTGAAAAAGAAAAGTGGAATTGAGAATTGGAATTTAAGGAAAAGAAATGCCAGATGGATCTCACTATAGAAAAATTTTCATCAAGAAGGCCAATCGGGGAGCTGGAACGCATTCTGACATTAATCAATAAAAAATAAAATTTTAGGTGTACATCATGTGATCAGTTTATATGTGGTTATTTGTTAAATCAAAGTTATTTCTATGTTTAATTATTGATCTTATGTCATGAAATCTAACTGCACTTTATTACCAAATGGAAAATACAATGCTTAATTGTAATTGGGGCACCAACTTGCAATTTCAATTTTTTATGACATTTATTTGCAATTTAGGACAAAATTGAAAAATTGGGCAAGTTTTGTATCAAGATTTTATGTGAAGTCTGTTCAAAAATAAAATTTTATGACACCTTTTTTCCTTTTTTATGAAATGATATTTAATGTCATTTTATTGTGTTTTTTTTTTTTAATTTTTTCATCTTTTTCTATATGTTTTTTTTTAATTTAATGGTTCATTTCCTTGTATTTTTGATTTTTGATTTTTCATTGTTAATTTTTAATTATTTTTTTTAAAGTTGATTTTTTTCTTTAATTTCTCTCAATTTATTATTTTTTATTATTACTTTTCACCCCTCCCTCTAAAAAACAATTCACCATTTTTTTTAATTTTTTTTTTTTGATTTCAAATCTTAATTCTCAATTTATTTATTTTTATTTTTACTTTTCACCCCTCCCTCTAAAAAAAATTCACCAGTTTTTTTAAACTTCAGATACGTGATTTTTTCTTGTTTTTGTTTCACCACTATAAATTTTTTCCAACCTGACTTTTTTTTCTATAGGTATTTTTTTAATTGATATTTTATTAATTTTTCCCCACCTCCAAAAACTCACCCACCCATCACCATCCCCCCCAAAAAGGGAATCATCCATCACCAGCCACCTCCCCAACCCCCCCCACCCACCCTGGAACCTCCAAGGAGCCTATTTGGGAGGTTCCAGGGCCTAGGCACCTCAAAGCGCTCCAAATCAATTCGGAATTGATTCAGAAGGCCTCCTGAATTGATTCCAATTCAATTTGGAGTGTTTCTTTTTATTTTTCATGCTAATGGCCCCCAGAGGCCATTAACATGATTTTTTTTTTTTGGAATGATGAATTACTGATTTTTTTTTTTTTTGAATAATCATAATCTAATTGATGATTTTTTCTTCCTTTTTTACTATCATCATCATCATGAATCACTCATGATGGTTTTTCATTTTTTTAGAATTCTAATTTTTTTTACTCTTTTTTTTTATTCATAATGATTACTGACCTTGTTATTTTTTTATAATCATCATCATCCATCACTCATTAATTTTTTTTGACTATTTTTCTTTCCAATCATAATAATGTTGAACTGATGTTTTTTTTTTTGGATTATAATCATTACTGACCAATGATTGATTTTTTATTTTAATTTTTGTTTAAACTTTTCATTTATTTGTTCATATAGGGGAGGATCAATTCTAAGGGTTTCTTTTGCAATGTAATTTAATTTCACACCCCTTCCATCATCCTTAAAATTCAAAAAAAATGTTCCTCCTCTCTCTCATTCTTCAAATCATTTTGATGATGTCAGGGTTAGGACTAAACCAGACTCAGCACATCATCAGAATGATTTGAAAGATGATGAAGCTATTATTTCTCCTCTTTATGTCATGGTTAGGACTAAACCAAATATAGAACATCATGAGGATAATAATACCAAATCAAATCATAAAAGAAAGCTCACCCAAATCCAAAGACAACACATCCATGATTAAAAACAAACTATGTCTCACCTTGGCCATTCAAAAAAAGAATTTAAAAACTTTTCAACCATTTCAATTGACAAGAAATCTGCCAATGCCTCATGGTTAAAACTTCCATCACTCAACACTCTCCCCCATTCTTATATCCTCATTGATAAAACAACAAAGCCCTTTTTTCCTGTAATCATATATGAAATAACCCCTTTTGATAATTCTTCTGGACACTCTCAAATGCTGCAAAAACTCATCATGACATTAATGTCCTTATCTCAAAATCAAAAAGAAATTAAAACCAATAAGCAACTCCAAGGTGGCATTATGAAATGTATTGGGTTTTGTTCTGGTTCAGATTCTGGAAAATCTGCAGGTGTGTGATATTTTTGGCTCATTATTTTAATAATTACTAACTAATTACAAAATTATTAGGTGTTTACTCCAGAAAACCGGGTTTAACTCCTCATCAGTTTGAAACAGATAATAATCAATGGATCAAGCTTCATCAATATGACAAATTTGTTTACTCAAGAATCTCCCATTTTTCAAAATTAGCAGCAAATGAAAATAAATCATTAATGGAAGCAGCCAAATGACCCAGTTTAAGTCAACTTGAATGGACTTCTGCCACTCCCAAGGAAGAATTCAAATCATTTATCAATGTCATTGTCACCCAAGATGTATTTTTCAATAAACCACACCAAGATTTGAATGATCTCAATGCCTGGACTTATGGTGTATTTTCTTTTGTATCAAAAAAAAGATTTCCATCCACTTCCAACTGTCTTCACCCCCTCTGGACATGGCTTGCACTTCCCCGAATTGAAAATGGAGATTGATTTTTCAAAAAACCTGGCATCATGGAGATTCTTTGGAAGACATCAACAATGGTTCATCATACAACAAAACCACATCCAGAAATTATCAATCATGACAAAATAACTCATTTTGGATTTTCTTTTCAAATAAACCATAAATTATTTCATGTAGGTGACAAATTCTTGAAAATTACACCCACTGCAATTAATTCAAGAGTAAATGGGTACTGTGAAAGAAATGTGCAGGACCAAAAAAGAACTAACAATTATTAATTGTAAATAGTTTTATTTTATGAATAACATCTCCACTCCGTTGTATGCCATTAAATTAAGTACATAAATCAATGGTCCTGATGAAATTTACAATTGACTATTTTTCCATGCCAAAGTGATTGGTTTAATTTTTTTCACACATATTTACCACATCTTCCCCAATTTTGTTGTTGGCCAGATTTTCTGCATTTGGTGGATCATTGTCTTCATCTAAAGCAAACCATTCATCACCAATTTGTGCTAAAATATTATGTAAAATCATGCAAGGCACAACCCAACTAACAAAATATTCAATTTTATGATTATCCCTCATTTTATTTTGCATTTCCCTTAGAGAAAACCACCTCCCCTTCAAAATTCCAATTGCATTCTTGATTCTGACCCTTTATCTTTCTAGACAGTAATTGAAAGAAAGGTTGTCTTCATTCTGTGCTACAACTCCCTTATATGCTGGAACAACCCAAGGAGAGCTTGCATATGCCAAATCTGCAAGTAAGTACTGATCCTTTTGATAAAACTCTTGAGGTGTTTGTGCTATTTTCATATGTTTATAGACATTCAAATCATGAAGTGATCCAGTACAACCAACATGTAGAGCAGTGAACTGTTTGTTTATATTGCAAACCACTTGTATTGACATAGAATACCTTATATGTAAACCATCAGTAAGATTGAAATAAAGAATAAAGATTCAACAGCTTACCTTTTTTTGCAATCAAAATAGGCTTCACCATCATTGGGAGGACGTTGTGATAATAGCATGAGACTCCCATCAATAAACTCAATGCACCCAGGGAAGCCTTCTGCTTGCATTACTTGAGACATCTATCTTCATTGTTCTATTGTTGGCCACACAATCACTTTGTGCTTCAACTTCATTAATATATGGATGACTCTTTGAGTGTACAACACAATAGCCCCATGGCTAATTCCAAACAACATTCCAATCTTTCCCAAAGCGGCCCCATTGCCATTTGATCCTAGCCTTGATAATGCCATAGCCAATTGGATGGCAGGATTGTGTTGTTTGTTTTATGATGAGTTTTGAAAGGTTTCATCAGCTTGAATTTTTGCAACCAATTTTTTAAATGATTCATGTGTGGTCCTACATAGTTGTCAAAGCTTTTCAGATGATAATTTTTGTAAATCATTCATTGTATACATGTAATGTGATGGATATCTTCTACAAGGATTGATGTATCTTTGTGAGGTTATCATATCTAATACAATTATATCTTCCTGGATATCAGAATCACTATCAGAGTTGAATGCATTGATGAGCTGCAGTGAGTTTAAGGTCTGAAGTAAAGGTAGCCTTTGCAATGCCTTGGGCATGGTAAATGAAGAAAAGGTCTGTATTAAATGCAATTTAAAATCAAATACTTTAATAAATTATGGGTGTATTCAGATTTTATGCAAGAGAAGTAAAGCTATATGCAATTTAACATGCCCTTACTGAGTTGTGTGTTTCAAACATGTGCCTTTATGGGAAGCTAAAGGTGGGATTTTGGTATTTAAACATGGGATTTGGTACCAAAAAACCTGGGTTTTTGTACCTTAAAATACCACACCTCTTGAGGTGTGGGATTTCTGAAATCCCAAAAAATCAATGCGGCATTTTGGCAAAACAAACTTGGGATTTTGAGTGTGGGATTTGGTAAATTTGACCCTCTCCTATTGTTAATTGTTAATTAAAATTTTCAGAAATTTAATTTAAATATTATTAGGAAATTTTCAGAATTATGCTATTAAATCCTACTTTTTTTTAAAAAAAAAAGGTCTATTTCAATGGAAAAGTTCTTATAAATTAATTAATTGAAAATTTAGGTTTTCTTATTGAATAATGACATAAAAATTCCTTACTAATCAAGTTTTGATCAATATTTAAACCTTTGAAAGATCATATTTATCAAAATTATGGTATTTAAATGAATTATTACATAATATTATTTTACATATTATTTGTAATATTGATGATATTTCAATATAATTCTTATTTTATTATTAATTTGAAATGGAATATACATTAGTATTATAGCTCAAATTCATAATAGAATTATTAATCAGATATTATTTTGAAAATTATTTCATTATTTAAAATATATGGCTATAGCTTTAACTAAATGGTTCAAGAATTTGAAGAAGTTTTTAATTATTACTTAGCCATAATAATTAATTGAAATAATTATTTATTATTCTAAAAAACTTAAATTTGACTTTTTTAATATTAGTTTAGCCAATATTTCAAGCCTCTTCAATATAAAAAGATATTATTTTACTAATTTTTCACCTAGAAATGGAATAGTCTTAGTTATTTAATAAACAAGGAATATCTATTTTTGTATTATAAAATTTCTTTAACCATGCTTAATAATTAAAAAGTTATCTTTTCATGAAATATACTCATAAAACTTTTTTATTATAAGACTATCTATAAGTCTCTTTTTTAGATAAAAAGTTTAAAAACTATAATATTTTTTTTTATCAATTATTTTTTGGAATAAATTATATCAATTTTGAAAAATTGAATAGCTAAAATCAAGTTATTAAATTAATCATAATCAATTTATTTCCTATTCTTATATATAATTGACCTTTAAATAGCATGACTTATCCTAAGGTTCTATCATGGCCTGGTCATGAAGCCCAGATCCATGAATTATAACATTTGAAAAAGGATATACTAAGTTATTAATTCAAGTTTTTTTCAAATATATATCTTTTGAGCTTTACTTATTGCTAAAATTAATCATAGGATTAATTGAATTAAAAAAATATGCCAGTTATACTTATAACCAGATCTTGAAGCTTTGGAAATTTTAATCTAAACAGTTAAAAAATCAATTTTTTCTGAAAAAAAAAAAAAATTTTACAAATACAAATAAATATTTTATTGATCAATTTGAATAAAATTGAATGCTCTTAAGGAAAGCTAAGATTAATAATGATAGATGAGAAAAATAATCCTCTCAAATTGATATATATATTTATTCATTTAAACTATATTTTTATATAATAATATTCCAAGAATTAATCTAATATTATAGCACCCAAAAAAGAAATACTTTATTGAATCAGGATACAGAAACTCCCTTTATAATAATAACCAAAAATTAACATGATATAATATAAAGGAATATTTCCCCTTTTCTAAATCTTAGACTTATTTTATCTCATAAGCCTTATTATTCATTTATTGCTAAATTTTTTAAAAATGAAATTAATTAAAGTAAGAAATTTCTATGTTTTTGAGTTTTCTGAAAAGTATGAAATCAAATCACTAATTTACCTCTCTATTTACTTTTATTGAGATTCTAACATATCCGTAAGTAACACTGAATAAAGCTAAACTTATGTTTATTTTTTGTTCTTTCTTGGTTATTTTATCATAAAGTACAATTACAATATAAGAGAACAAATTTCTCTATATATTTTTCCTATAAATACTCCAATTAAAATAATTTTAAGGGGAAAAATAATCATATGTCAATTGTACCAGTTGTGTTTCATTTTATGGAATAAAATTTTGGATTTTTCACAGAAAAAGGAAGTTTTATGGTTTTTAATTAAATGAAAAATCCCGAGAAAAACAAAATAAAATTAACTTATTGAAAATTTATTTTTTATTTTAATCTAAAGTATAAAGTTCTTGATAATAATAATTGATAATTTTAAATTTAATTTTTTTTTTTAACCAAATTGATTAGATATTTATTCATAAATTAGAAAAAGCTGAAAATTTTTCTTATCTAATTAATTAAACTTAAAATATTTAAGTCAAACGCTTTTTTTAGGTTTACTACTTTTTTTTCCCTAAAAAATATCAATCATATTCTTCAAGCTTAAAAATGATAGTCTTGGTATTCATTTTATCAATCAAGACTAAACTAAAGGAAAATATTTTATATTTTTAACTTAAATATTATAATTCAATAATCAATTTATATTTTGAAAAATAAAATGAATTAAATGAAATATATAAGTGGGTTTTGTTGTAACTTATTTTTCTCAATAAAGAACAACTTCGTTTAAATTTTTATCACGTGAATAAATCAAATAATGGATTATTAAAGAAAATTAGAATTATTCCTCATCTTTTTATATCCTCATTTTATTAAAACAAATAAGGTACTATCCTCAAACTTTTCTATTTTAACCATAAAATGTATCAATTTTCGCATGCAATATTTTTCTATTTTGAAGAAAATTAAAAAGAAACAAATATTTGAATATGTTGCAATTGTTTTTATAGATTTATTATCATTATTAAATATTTTTTTTGGAAATAAAATTGATATATAGAAGATAAATATATAAAGATAAAGTATGATTTAAATTTTTCATAATGAAGAAGAAGTTTAACATAAAAAAAACTGAAACATAAGTATCTCTTGGTCAATAAAGTACATTTTTTTTTGTGAAATCAATTAAAGGTGAATTTTTGAAGCCATAGGTATATTTTCATAGTAGAATTAAACTTTAAGTTTCAAGAAAACATTGGAATAATTGAATAAAAAACAGGCAAAAAAATTTCCATGGTCATTCTGGGTGTGTTTTATCTATTAATACAGATTCTATGATATTCATTTTAATAAAATTGGTAAAAAAACTTTATTTATGAAGAGTTTTTCTAAAAATAAAAGTACTAATAATTTAAGTAGCTTCACCATTAAATCAATAATATATGATAGTCAATGTTTTACTCTTTTTTGGATCCGAATTTTATTTACTTTGATCATTTATTAGGGCTTCAAGACCCAAATATGTACAAAGATGTTTGACTAATTGATCCATATTCAATGAGGGGTCAATTTAATAATTAATTAAACTCATAGTAAATCAATTTAGTAATTAGTAATTTATATATCTTTCATATCAAATACTTACAATTATCCTTTGTACCCTAGAGCTACTTACATATTGAAAAGGGGATTAATGATAATAGGGAGAACTCTAGAATAATTCTCATGAGAAATTCATTTATTACCTCACCACTTCATGAATACCTTTCAAAAATATTTTCCTTTACCCTTGTAATAACATTATTACGTACTCAAGACACTGTTACACTTTCATGAATGATCTGCCTTATCTTATGACGAATCTTTATATTTACAAATCAAATGAATTTTTTTTGGAGGTGATTGATAATATCAGGATTTCCATTTAAATAGAATAAAATGTGGCTTTTGGTAGAACTTTAACTTATGTAAAGTATCAAGACTCATTTTTCTTTAACAAAGTATATCATATTCAAATTTTAGTAAATATGAAGAGTATGTAATATAAAGAAATACTTCATAATACAAAATTCAAAAAATGATTCAATCTTTAACTTTATTTCTTGAAATGATGAATATTTATTTATTTTCAGAATAAAGTTTTTTTTTTTGAATTTACTGAGATTCATACATAATTTCATTTGATTATTTCTATATGCAATTTTTTTTAGGTTCTCATTATTTGGGTTCATTTTGAGAGATTTGTCAAAAAAGTTTAATTTTGGGTGATTAATTACTCACATAAAGAAAAGTAAAATTGTAAAAAAGATTAAATTTCAGAAAAAACTACATATAAGTACCAAAATATATAATATCAACTTACAGAGAATTATATTAGAAATGAGCTCAACATATAATTAGCCACATATCCAAAGAAGGCAGACTAATAATAATAAAAACCTCTGTTTTAATAAGAGAATTGATGAAGGTATGAATCCCTTTAGAAAAAATTCCTCTTGATTATTTTGAATTTTTCATTTATGAAGTGATATTTTGAGATTATATATTGCTGTAAAATGGATTTCATAAGTCTAAACTTGAGTAAAAGGAATATCATATCACTACTCTTTAACTGTAATTTTTTTACTTATTTTGAATAACTAGTATTTAACATCTCAAATATTTGATACCTACCTTCCTTCATTACTCTATACTCAAAAAACTATCATAAATTTAAGTCTCTATATTCAATTATCATTGAAAATTTTGAATTATATGATTAATGAAAATGACCAGCAGTTTACATCAGTGATAATTATGTTTTCAGAAAAATTTAAGAATGAAGCTTTTTCTAAAAACTAGTTAAAATTTGAGATTATTCAATTAATACTTGAATAAAATGAATTTTGGATAAATATTCTATTTCAATCAATATTCTAATTCATGTATTCAAAAATCAATGATTACAGCCATTTTATAATCAATAAATAATGCATAATTATTAATTATTCAGTAACTATTCCCCTAAAAAGGAAGCACCCAAATTCTTTGTATCATTTTATTTATTAAATATCCATTTGTGTGACTAAATCTCAATTATCAAAAGAAATACCTGTAAAGGTTATAAGTTGATACAGCTCTTATCAAAAGATCTGATTAATGTGCTTAAAAACCTCCTGTATTCAAAATGGATACAAAGGGGAACTTCTCTTTGTGGATTTTTAAGACCATTTAATTTCTATATTGGATTATTTGAATCAATAATTAAATTTTTAACTTCAAATTTCAAAACATCAATTCTAAAATTCCTTGAGAAATTACTTGAACAAAATGCCATTTTTATAAATCAAAATAAAATGAAAATATGGTCCTTCTTGAGTAAAAATCTAACAATTATTGATATTTATCTTCGAAAATACTTTTAATTTAGCTTTTTGAACTCTTTTTGAGATTTTGGATCAAAAAATTCTCATAAAAATAATTTATAAAGCCAATTTCTCTACAGTAAGTCTTCTTATTTACATTCAAAGGAAATAAATTAAATTTCGTTTTTTGAAGGGGAATAAACAATTTCTTCACATTTGAATAATATTTCATGGAAAGTTAAGATCTCCTTTATTCCAAATATATCACAAGGAATTATTTCCAGGTGGTTTCCATGATTAAAAATTTTATTTTAAAGAATTATCTTAAGTAGATATTGATTATAACAATAAATCAAGGCCGGAAGCTTTGATAGTCCTATATTTGACCCCTTTAATCAAGGGTTCATATTTTTATCCACTTTTTTTGGAAAGCTGAATGTACCAAAATTAATTTGTAAAAAGATGAAATTATATTCAATTTTTGTCTTGAGTTACTCTTGAATTCCAAAATTTTAATTTAAGAACTATATGAAAAAGCAAATTTTTTGTTAGATTATGAGGAAATTCAATATTTTTGGTCCTGGTATTAGATTAAGAAAATGAATCTAAGGGTTTATTTTAAAAAAATTACTCAATGATTGATGATTATTAACAAATATTTAAGAAGAGTCAATTTTAAAATTCATAATTTCATATATCCAAAGCTTATTTTTCAGATATTGATTTTTATCCTAGATATTCTCTCTGTAAACTTCCTTCCTTAAAAATGAAATCATTTCAAATTTCCTAATCTAAGACCTTTTCTTTAATTCTGTAACTTCCTATTCGTAATAATACGAAGAAGCTATATAACATATTTCTTGAATAATTGGAGAAAAGTTATAGGCTTTATTGTTCTCAATCAAAATTCTATTAATAAAAAATATTCTCCATAAGCTCATAATAATATTCAGCCCTATAAAAATGAATTACTATGAAATTTAATTTGTTACTTAATACTAAAATTTCAGCAAATCAAATTGACTTTAAGAATAATTTTGTAGACTTCCTTCTTTCTCCGAAAAAAACTCAGATTAACTTTCTTTGTAATTTGAAACTATGTTGATTGGGAATTCCAAAGATTTAGTATATTCCATAAAACTAGTAATAAACAAAATATTATTAATGACTATACAGTTTATAGTTAATTCCAACTTAATAAGTTTATTTTCAATTAGTTTATTTCATTAAGTTAGCTAAAAAAATGCAAAGTAAATACAAATTTTCTGGAAATTAAGAAGAATCCACTTCAATTAAATACTACATACCACTGATTTTTGAATTAATTGAATACTTTGGAGAACTAGTTCTCTTTTTCCTTATTCACCTTCAAGCTGACCAGCTCATTCCTGAGGTCATTCTTTCTAAAGAAATTAAATATAATCGAGTATCCCAAAAAAAAAAATTGAATCCTTCTTTTGCTATCAATATAAGGTTAGTTTTATATTCCCATAGTTTGGTTTTCACAGATAATTTCCTAAAAAAATCAATCTCATATATGTTTTAAAGATCTTCAATAGAGATCATATAATAGGCTTTCATTGAGAGATAAGGGGCTAAAATTTGATCTTATGACTCACTATTGGAATATCTCAAATATTGAGCACTTGATAAAAATTAAATATGATAATAAACTACTTGAAGAAACTTAGTTGAAAATAAGAAAAGATATCAGCAAAAGGCATATGATAAATATTCAGAAAGTAAACTGAAATCTAATTAATTATTTTTTGAATATTGATGTTTAAAAGATTAGAAATAAGTCTTTTCAATCATTATTAAAAATTATGAGTGACTTTCCAATCATTGGTTTGTCCAGAAAGAGTATGGACTCATAGTGGGCTAAGGAAAAGCAGAGACCGGAAACAACAGCACAATAATAGTTGATGACAAGATCTTGAAGCTTTATTGGTCAGTTCAATGCGTTATTTCATTAATCATAAGAATATAAAGCAATCTATCAGCTAATATTGAGTTATTCATCAATTGCATCAGTTGATATGTCACAAGTGTCAATGGAAAGTGGCAAATTTCTGGCATGTTAATACTCCTTAGTGTTTGAAGCAGCTATAGAAATGAAGGCTCACAAAAAAATATTCAAAAAGAAAAAAAAACATGATATAGAAAGCAAGTCACCCTTAAGTCCCTCCAAAAATCACTTTACTAATATTTCTGACATCTCCAGAGGGGACTTAAGCAATCTTCGGAATCGATGTTCCAAGTATGAGCCATTCTGCATGAACTTCATGAAGTACGCTGGGTAGAAATTTAAACACATCGTGATAACCGGAAATCCATATTATCTATTGAAAGGTCTAAAAATCAAATCCCATCATCATCATTGAAGACGAGGCTCGAATGTGTGCTAGATTCTGTCCTCCGAACAATTTGAAGAGTATCGCTGCAAGCCTCGACCACCGCAGCTCGCAGCATCTCCGCATACAAGCATATCACGCTGGTCACTCCGAAACCACAAGTCGACAGTTTTGACCTAACCTCGCCGGATTTGATAAAAGTAAGCCAAAAATTTCTGAGACCCTGCCTACGGTTGCGCTGCACCCCGACCTCAATTGGTACCCTCAACTCATAAGGCTCCTCTCTTTTCGATATCAAACTAGAACTCAAGCGTTAAATACCTAGCAAGAATGGGCTTCGGAGACGGTGGCCGTGGTGGAAGAGGTGGTCGTGGTGGTGGTTTCAGGGGCCGAGGCGGATTCGGAGATCGAGGAGGACGAGGCGGAGGCAGAGGGGGTGGGATTGCTCCTCGTGGGCGCGGTGGCAGTCGCGGAGCGCCAAGAGGCCGTGGTGCCAAGCCTGGTGGACGGGGTGGACGAGGGGGATTAGGAGCCAAGAGAGGTGGTGCTCCAAAAGTAATTATTGAAAAACATCGTCATGAAGGGGTTTTTATTGCCAAGGTCAGTCCTCTAGACTTTCAATCAATAACCTGATCTAGCAAGCATTTGGATCTTTGTTCTATCCTGACAGAATTTATTGTCGTTTGGCATTTAGGGCAAAGAGCATTTATTGGTCACCCGTAACCTTGTTCCAGGAGAGTCGGTTTATGGAGAGAAGCGCATCACAGTCGAATCACCTTCATCTTCTCCAGATACTCCATCCGAGAAAATTGAATACCGGGTTTGGAACCCCTTTCGCTCTAAATTGGCAGCTGGCATTCTAGGTGGATTGGACGACATTTACATTGCTCCAGGAAAAAAGGTTCTATACCTCGGTGCTGCCAGTGGCACCAGTGTGAGTCACGTGGCAGATGTGGTAGGACCAACCGGCATAGTATACGCAGTGGAATTTTCTCATCGGAGTGGACGTGACCTGATCAACATGGCGAAAAAGAGAACAAATGTCATCCGTACGTGCCGGGTCAATATATTTTGTGTATGCCACTTACTTTCCACTGATACGACAACCTCGTGAATTACAGCTATTGTTGAAGACGCTCGGCTCCCAAATAAGTACCGCATGCTCGTGGGAATGGTGGATGTAATTTTTGCTGATGTCGCTCAACCTGATCAAGCTCGAATCATATGTCTGAATGCACATCATTTCCTGAAGCACGGTGGCAATATTTTGATTTCAATCAAGGCCAACTGTATCGATTCAACTGCGCCTGCTGAAGCTGTGTTTGCTAGTGAAATTAAGAAGATGCAAAATGAGATGATTAAGCCACATGAACAGCTAACTTTAGAACCATACGAGCGGGACCATGCCATTGTAGCAGGGACTTATCTTAGACATGCTTAAAAATATTTACAAATTGTCCATAATTAGATTTGGGATTGTTGTGCTTGCCTTGTTTCCTTCAAGTACCTCAAAGCTGGACAATCTTGCTATCCGTCAAATTGCCTATGTGCTGAATAAACCCCAACTCTCACTTTCTCTATATGTCCATTTCATTACTTATGCTTTTTCGGTTAGCTTCATCATTGACCCACCATGCGCTGTTTTTTTATATAGGTTATTTTGTAAAATTGTCTTAATAACTATCTTTTTGCTTCATACCTATGTCAATTCCTGGCTGCTCATTTGCGTCAATATCGAACAACATCATGATTTCGCAAAAGGATTATCAATGTTCGAGTTCAAGGACAGCTATGAATTAGAAGCATTGATACCCATGGTATTTTGTGAACAAAAATGTTTATTATACGGCTTAGCAACCTTTTTCTTCCAAAAAATAGATAAAAACTTGGATTAAACATAATTTAGATTTTGAGAAATTCTAAATAGTTAAGGACAAAATCGAATATTTTCAAATTGAAAAATTTTAGGCCCGGTTCATGATCGGGTCTTGTTTTTTTTTTCTTGAAATTATTTTTAAATTAATATACTACTGGTTTTAATTTGATTTTAGTTCAAATTTATTTTCAAAAAAACTTCAAATTCTCTGATGTCACTGAAATTTTTTTTAACCACTTGTTATTTTTTTGATACCATAAACCTTACTACACTTCAGAGTGTTTCAAAATGTCCAACATCACACCAGATTCACATTTTTTTTGGAGTGAAGAAAGCACAAAACAATTATTGGCTCTTATGATGGAGCTAAGGTTGGATTATGAAAGCTTAGATAGTACATCAGCAGGTTTTTGTATCTTGGCTGTGTTATTTCAAGAATCAAGAAGTTTATAAGAATGATTATTCAACTTTAAAGAATTTGTCTTCTGAAACAATGGATCATCAATATAAGGCATTAATGACATTTTGCAGAGTAAGTCTTTCTATCCTATATAGAGACAAGTATTTTTGTAAAGCTGTTGTATCACTAGATAATTAAAGATGCATGTGATAGAAATGGTGGAAGGGGTTTATTTATTCAATTGCAAAGCCATCACATGACACAGGAGCTATGTGAAATAGCTTAATGTAATGTAATTGGTACTGTACTAATTTTTTGGATCTTTTCCTAGGTTTATGATATGTTAAAGCAGTTGAATGAATTGAATCATGGAGTTTCCCATCAATGCAAAGTCAAATGGGTGACTTGTTTACTGAAACTCAAGGGGACCTATGGGTTGAATATTGACAAGCAGGTAACACTGAAGATGTTTTAAAACATCGAAATGTGAATTCCCCCACAGGCATCATGGAGGAAAATGGGGCAGATTTACCAACTGTTGAGCAAAATCCCACAGTCCATACCACAAATATCCCAAGAAGGTCTGCCTCTTTTTATTTTGGTTGGCATGATTTAATGAGACAATCCTCAACAGTGATCTTTGCATAAAGCTGATGGGATCACAATTTTGTCAATGACATGGATCAGAACATGCAAAAGATGCTGATCCGGTATGGGTAGGAGTGAGCAGGAGAGTGTGACAGAATGAAGTGGTATCAAGAACAAGATCTCAGATCTAAGTAAGAAAGAGAAGAAAGAAGAAGAATGAAGAGTCCGAAAATCAAAATTGAAAGCCAAAGAAAAGGCAAGGAATGATTGCTTAGATATGGTCATGCTTACTGTATTGGCCGGAATTGGTAGAAATACAAAGGAAGATGTAACACTTTGATGGTATGTAATAGGTTATTTATATTTTCTTGAATACGCTTAAAGTTACTCATGACAAGGTTGTATTATGTTATTTGAAGAGGATTAATCCATTTTTAGAGGGGAATTCTATGTTTCAATGGGAAACAGAATGACTTTGATAGGTAGATTAAAATGTGAAACGCAGAAAAAAAGATGTATTATGTGATGGGTCATGATGGCAATATTTGTGTTTACTTATAATACTTTAAATAAAGCTTTTTTGAAGCATAAAATCTACATTTTTCCCCTTTATTTACAGCTATATTATTTGTGTAATAAAAAATTTAATAGGCGTATATATGGAAATAAAAGAAATCTACCAAATATTATACTCAAAGATGAGGAAAAAATATGGGTAGATTTCATATTTACTGCAAGAGATTTAGCTTTGCTAAAAAGATACTTGTAAAATATGAAAGGAGAGCTTTGTCTGAGTAGAATTATGATCTCATACTTCATATGTCCCAGATGACCATGCACTTTGGCAAGCAAAATTGCCAGTTCTTTATTCTTATTAAGGTCATAGGTTATATATGGTCAAGCCCCAGGAAAATTTACTTAAAAGACCATTAATTTATAAAAACCACATTTAAAAAAAAAATATTTGCTCTTTCAATTCCCATTTAGAAGCTTATAGAAATTACTCATTGCAGTTAATATTAAATCTTTACAAAATAAGAAATACTCAATAATTATTGATTCAGAACTAATAAGGTGATTTCTTATACTTGTATTTTCACAGAAAAATAAAAGGGGCCACCAATCAACTCTAGCAAAAAAATATAGCTCTCACCAAGAATGCTGAAGATCTTTTAATAGTTATTGAAAAATTATGAAAATAAAATTCTCAATTCAAGAGAAACATCATCACAATTTTTTTTTGAAAAGGAGCTTTTGTGGTTAGAATTGGTGACAAAAGGAGAGGATAATTGAAAATTTGAAAAAGAATTCACAAAGAGCTTTATTTTATGCAAAAAAATATTTAAAACATGTTGTGATCTGATAAAGTGAGGCCATTTATTATTTTATGCAAAATATTTGCAAAATATATTATGCAAAAATTCACCCTGATAGAAACTCAAATTAATTGTTAAACTTGCATATCCATCAGTGGATTCATGAAGCTCTGAAAAATGAATTTCTCAATAGTCAAATACAATTCTTATACAAGAAGACAAAAAAATGTCCTTTTGAGAAGGCTCATTCTTAAACTATAATCAGTAAATAACACTAATACTTCAGCTTACTGAATACCAGAATAGAAAATTAATCAACAAGTTAAAGCTATTTTCAAAATTCCACTCTCAATCTGTCTTTTTGAATTTTATTTTTTTATATTACATATCAAATAATAATAAAAATCTTGATTTATATAATAAACTAGATGAAAAACTCAGTTTTTCATGTTTTTTTATTAACTTAACAAGAAAAAATATACTTAAAGAATCAACCTAATTCCTTTTCTATTAATTAGGATGTGTAATATCATGAAAGCAATGCTTGCCTTGGTCATGTATAATGGGAGGATAGCCTGTGGTTCAATAAAACAAATAGAAAGAAATTTTCAGTGTACAAAGTTTTTTCTCAATTATTACCCTGAAATCATAAATCCAATCAAAAACTCTTCAAATTTAATATTATAATTCTATAATATTAGCTCACCTAGTCAAAGAGTTTATTTGATTAAAATTAATATGTTCAGCATCATTCTGATTTCCTGGGGTGTAAGTATTAGTATTTTAGAGGAATAAACCTAATTTTCCTTAAGTAAATAACATTTAGAAAATCTTGCCAATTTGAGATTTTAAAAACATTTGACTATTGTGTACTGAGCCAGGAACACCTCTGTATGCCTATATATAATAGCTTTGGGGTTAATCAGAATATCATCTCCAACGGAATAATACTCACCTTACAAAAGATTTTATTTTCATCCACAATGAATTGGAACACAATTTAATTCCATCCTTATTGGTTGACATATGAGCTCCATTGATCGTTTTGTGATGGATGATTGGGATATGAATTCCATCAACTTCCCCAATAATATTGGTGATTCCATGTCTACTTTTGAAGCAATATTTTATTTTTTTCCACTTGAATTCATCATATATAGCAAGAAAGATATGAATAACAGAAACAAAATTTTATAACAGGATATTAGGAAGGAATATTCAGACTTATACTATTGTAAAATCATGCACTTTCTCCAAAATGGCTTTTACAATTCTTTTTAACACATTGTAAGAAGTATACTTATCAATATTTAAAAAATGTACCTCTGTTTCATATGAGCTACCATTCCCCACACAATAAAGCATAACTCAAACCTTTTCTTAAATCGCTAAGCCACAAACCATCTTATAATTTCCATTTCTAACATGAGGCCTTAAGCATTCAGTTAATAAAATAACTCTGGGTTTCCCATCCAGAAAATATGCATGTAATGTACTTAATAAAACATAATCTCATTAATAAATGATTTTAATAAATAATTCAATTGTAGGGGTTGATTTTTTTGATGTCTAATTTAACTATAGAAGTTTATATAAAAAGTGGTGGCCACTGTCATGATTGTTTTCCCAAGAGGATGAGGGGTCTCAAATAGTGATATTTATGCAAAAGGAACTTTTTTGAAGAAAATTGTAACAGGTTTGAAAATAATAATGATATAATTACAATTTTTTTGAATTTACACCTATGAAAAACATTAGAATTTTATTTTTTTTTGTAGATAAATTTGAGCTCAAATTATAAGAAAGTTAATATTGTATTAATTTAGAAATAATTTGAAGAAAATTTTTAAAAATATTAAAGACACAACAATAATCCAGGACTCGATCTCAAAACTAAACTCAAGACAATACACTTTTCTGTAATTTTTTGAGACCCCATATTATATTATTATATTATTATTATTATTATTAATCTTACATAAGGTATAAGATTCAGACTCTTTTAAATTAAAATTGTAAAAATTCAATTTAATTTCAAAATTTAAGGTAGGTTAGAAAATTATGAGTAAATTAAAACATAATTTTGTTCAAAGGAAAATATTTATTTTTGTGAATCAAAATTTCTATCATGAAATTAATAAGAAGTTCCCTTTTCATGGGATCATTATATATAACCTGCTTTGAGCTGATATTAGGAAGAACTTACAGAAAAAGGTTAGTATTTTGGTCTATTACAATGGTTCAAAAACTGATAATTCAAATATGAACCTGATCATTATTCCTTTTGTTGAAATTTTGAAGTTCAATACTGAAAAATTATTGGAAAAGGTATTTCATTGACTAAATTAGGAAGTTAATTCTTTGGATAAGAAATTCAAGAGTATGTTATGAATGGGTAAATTGATTTTTTTTGTCATTAAAAGAACTCATCATTTTACTCCTACCTACTTTAAAGTTGTTCCTTCTCATAATTATTTTTCTGGATTTTTAAGCGAAAACTGATCTCTAATTATTTAGGTATCTGTCCTATCATGGGAAATGAGTCATCAAGCACTAATCTCAGGAAATTATGTCAACATATATTCCAAATGATGCAGAGCTAATCAGAACCTATCTCCTACTTATTTCACTTTAAATTTGAACAATAAAAAATATAAAGTCTGTTTTCTATGATTTAGCTAAGCTCAATTCCGCTGGAATTTCCAGTTATTGTTGAGTTATCTTTAGTTTTATGGAAAAATTATGTATAAATTATTCTTATTTAAAATAAATGAAGTGAACATTTTATCAATTCTGTTCATTTATGAAGAATTTTCTTTTAGTTTTTCACTTTTACTTAATATTCTCCTGTTTTTTCTTAATATTACCAAAAATTTACTAAACCAATTTTTTCTAAAATAAATTAGAAAAACAAGTATTGAATTCCTTGTCATTTTTCCAGTGATTTTGATTATTTTGCATGTAAAAGGAATATTTATTTTCATTCTCTTAAAAAAAAGGGGAAAAAATAACTCAAATATTTTCTGAAGTAGAATCCAAATTAATAAATGGAATAATGAAATTTATTTTTATTTTAATATCTCTTTATTTCTATGAAAAAGCCTCTTTTTTCCTAAAAAAAAACAACATTGAAATGAAATTTTTCTAATTCAATTAAGATTTATATATGAAGTTTTTTCTCAAAATAAATTAATAAATCCACTTGAATTTAAATTTCAAAAAATATAAATAAACAAATTTCAATTTATTCAAACCTTTTTTTTATTAAATAAGATGAACTAAAACTTTAATTTCAATTTATTCATTCATCTAATTATTTATTTATCTTGATTTTTCAGCAAGGAGAAATCGAGTTCTTCAAGTAAATAAGGATTTATAATGATAATCAAGCCATTAATTTTGTTTAATTTATTATTGATTTTAGTTATTTTGAAAATATGATTAAATTGAATATATTTAGAAAAGTAAATATATATTTGAGAGTTATTATTATTATTTCAAAATTCAATATTCTTATTGGGAGAAAAACTCATAATATTGGTATATGATGTATGACAAGGCATTTTATGAAATATGCAGATTTTATAAAAAATAATTATTAATTTATTAACCTTTTTTTTTCTTTCTAATAATCATTAAATTAATTAAATAATTTTAATAATAATTCATACAATATTAATTCTATTAGAAGATTTTTTTGAAACATTTTATAATGAATTTAATAACTCTTGTATTAATAATTTATATTAGGAAATTCAAAAGATTGAACAATTATTTTCTTATTTTTAAATAAAGCTACATAAACTAGATTTTTTTAACATAGAGAAAAGATATATATCCTATGTTTTTTTTAAAATAAAGAAAGGAACCTTTTTTTATATTATCATAATCTTATGGTTTAGAAAAAGTAATCTTTATTCATTTATTTTGAATTTTTGAATTCAAATTCAAATTAATTTTGATTTTTTTTACTGCAATTTCTTTTTAAGAAAAAATAAATAAATAAAATTATTTTTGATTATTACAAATAATTAAGGTCAATTAATTTAATTTGAGAAGAATAATATTCATAAGAATATTTTTCCAAAAAAAAGAGTTTTTTGATCTATTTAGGTTTTATAAAAATATTTTTGTTTGTTTTTGTTGTGATTTTTGAATTACATGTAAAGCATTTTCTTGAGTTAGGCTTAAACATCTTCTCAGAAGTTTCTTATCCAATGATTTTGTTAATATTAAAAGATTATTATTTCCAAATTTTATTAACTTTATTTTTCCAATTTCTTATATCTATATTATTTTGATCCAAAGAGGAAAAAATTATCATCAGATTTTAGTTACTATAGATTCACTTATTAGCTTATTGTTATTTAATATGATTTTTTAGGCAATTAAGAATTACACTAAATTTTAAGCTTTAATTTTTTCTTTTAATTTTTATAATCTTTTATATTTTATATCCCAATTTCCATATTTTTGTATTTCAAAATCTTTATAATCTTTTGATTTTTTCTTAAAATCAATAATTTTCAATTTTCAATTGCTCAGCTGAAGTTTTCAATTTTGAAAAAAAAAAGCTAAAAAAATTCAAATAAAACAATTTATGAAATTTTTTTCTTTTGATATTATTGAGAAAATTAAAATAAAAGAGGAATTTTCTTTTTAATAGGAAGAAAATAAAAATATCAAGAAAAATACAAAAGATACCAAAATAAAAGATAAATATGAGTGATAAGAATAAGGTGTAGGGTTATATGTTTTCATCTTAGGAAAGTTATTTTCTTTATTTATTAGAATATTATTTTCAAGGTGATTTATTCAGATAGAATTGTGAAGTTTTGGGGTGTTTTTGTAATCTAATATAAATTTTGGGATTCAATGGTTAATTAAATAAATTATTTTTTCATTAATTCTTTGATGAATGAATTACTTTTTTCTCTTCAGTATAGCTTATTAAGTTAGAAAGCTAGCTTATCTCTTTTTTGTAACAAAATTTCAACACAACAATTAACTTGAGCAAATTGGCTACACCTGACAACAGGTGTTGCATTTGGAAAATAGCTCTAACCAAGCTTAGTCTGAGATTTGAACTGTACTATGGACTAAGTTGAAACCAAAATTTCATTGCTTGGTGATATTAAAAGCCCTTCTCAGCCACTGTAAGGTTTCAGAACTTTTGAGCTCCTTTCTTCTGGTTTTTATTCCATTAAGTTGGATACAATGTATTTGATTCTTATTCTACTTTGAATTTGATATCTATAAGTAAGTATTCCAGATTTTTTTTATAATACTAATAAAAATCACAGCTACATTTAATCTTTAATTTCAGCACTATATTTTTATTTCATAAAATATTTTTTTTTCAGCCCTGAATACAGAAAAACAATGTTTCTATAACATCTAAAATTGTAAGGTGTGGATATGAAACTTTGATTAAAAATCAAGTACTTTTCCTGTCCTCAAAATTTTTTAAGGTAAGAATTGATTAAAAATAGTATGAAATAAGATTTTTAAGAGAAAAAATGCCAATTTTATTTCTTTAACTTTATTAGTATAAAACAATAATATTATAAAGATTTATTGTTTTACCAAAAATACTCTACAAGAGATATTTAAGGCTACAAAAGAAATTTCTTCAAGAGCAATTTAAATTGGAATTAATTGAGCAAACAACTGCAGGAAATTAATATAAGAGCAGAGTCTTTAGAAATATTATTAAAGAGAAAACACGCCCAAAAGTGACCAAGGTGAATTTGTAAACAAAGTGACAATGTTAACGGTGATGAAAGATGCTTCAATTCACTTATGGGGTGGTTCAAGGGGTAAAAATGATTATAAGAGTTACAAACAATAATTATAATGATTTTTCATGTGGTTAAAAGGTAAAAAATCATTTGAATAGGGTGGTTGGAATCTTTCATTGATTTGTTTAACAGTGTTTAAACTAATTGTAAAAGGAAAAGATTATAACATGAAGAGAAAAGAGGGGCAAAGAAGACATTCTTTTATATCAATAAATTCTCTTACTCCAAAAGTAAAATTTTCTGTTGTTAGTCGTGGAAAAAAATATGACAACAGAAAATCCAATTATGGCATCATTGAACCCTTGTTTAGACCAAAAAAGGTCTGGTTTTAGCCATTTTGGATGCTCAAATCAGCCCTTGCTATAGTAATACCTAGTTTTAAGCCTTCAAAACACATCAGAATGTGTGTAAGAGACGTCAAAGCCAGGTAAAACTGTTTTTACAATGTTTGTTTTATCTTAAGGGTAGTTTTACCCTCTTGGCAACAGTTAAAACTGCCCTGGTTGGTATCACAGCCTCATCATCAATTGAGACACAGACCCTGTGACTCAATTCCAGGCCAAAAGTGATGAACTTTTGTGTGGATTTTGACATCCCATTCCTTTCAGCAAGGAATTTGGGGGTCTGGCTCCCCCTTGGAGCCAATATTCCTTTTTCCCCCCATAATCAATCTTTCCAATTCATTTTTTCTTTAATTCCTCATTATGTATTATACTTATAATTTACATATGTAATTCAATTGAATTTTTACAGTACACAACTGTAATAATTGACACCTCATATGTAAATTAAAGTTCACTTATGTAATACATGCACACATTTTGACATTTCAATTCCTGATAACTTCTAAACTACACACAACACCTCAATTTTAACACAAAAATTGATGGTTAACACTACACATGATGTTAATTAATTTAAGGTTTTTGATGATTTTCAACTTTTGTACAGAAAATACTAAAAACTTAATTTAGGCTTATTTAGAGTTGAGCTACAGAAATTTTACCCAGAGGTGACCCCACCTTATCTTTTATGAGGAGTCCAATGGTGAAATAATTTTTGTATTTTTATTTGCAGGTTAAAAAGTTATAGTAATTTTATTTAACTTTTTTCCAAAAATATTCTAATTTTGGTATTTTTGTTGAAAATTCATTTTTTCTTAATTTTTTAACTAAAAATGTGTTTTCACAAATTTGAATTTCAATGTAATTTTTTTTGAATTATAATTAAATTTTAATTTTTGTGTACAAATTTATATTTATATTGCAATTTTTGTTTTGATAATATAAATAAATTTATTTTATTTATAATTGTATATTGTTTTATTATTTGTGGTCTTTTGGGTATCTGAAAATACCTCTCAGGCTCACAGAAATCTTTATTACCTTATAATACTGATACATTCTCCTTAGAAGACCCATCTAATACTTTATAATCTTGAAAAAGGTTTTATAAGAATAGAACTATTGTGGTTGAGCCTCTTGACTGGTTTAATCTATAACTTCACTTTTTCTCATTTTTTTAATTGGAATTTTCTATGTTTCAAAAAAAAAACAAAGTTTACAAAATTTTCTTTTTTCCAAAATTTCCTTTATAAATTTAATAGCAAAATATCTTGATTATTTTACTTATCAAATTCCAATTTGATTTGAGATTGATCCTCAGGACCCATCAGTGGTATCATTTCTTATATTATTACTGTTATTGTAATTTTCATGTTTGTTCTATTCATTTATGATTTTCTTTTCTTATTATTCTTTTATGTTAATTATTATTATCCTTTTTTATAATTTTAAATTTTCTTCTAACTTTGACTTTTTTCATATGATTTATTTCTTAATCTTACAGTGTCATTTACTGTAATATTCCAACAGTCATTGAAATTTTTACAATTGCAGGATCTACAGAGATCCTCCTGCTGTAATATTCATAAAAAAACAAATGAACAAAGCCGCATTGGACTCACTCCAATCATAGTAATAATAATAATAATTAAGGAAAGTCTCCTCATAATGAAAATTATTACAATCAATATCAATAAAGAAAGATTATAAGCTTTAGGGAAACAAATTTTTGAAATATTCTGATTTTCTACAGTAGCAAGATATCAAATTCTGCTACTATACTTAAGACAAAAACAAGATGAAATAAAAATTAAAAATTATGAAAAGAGAATTCTTTTGAAGCAACATTGGAATACAGGGAAAATCCATATAAGAGCATATTAATCTCCTCTTTTTATAATTGTTTGGCTTAACCTAATGTCTTTTTATCAATTTATTTGAGATTTGTTTTTGAATTCACTGAGTACAAAAATAATTCTTTTAATGCATTATCTTCATCTTTTTAATCTTTTTCACTCACATTTACTTCAGATAAAAATTCTAGAACTACTGGGGTGTAAACCTCAAAATTGTTTGGAGGGCTATGAAAGAATAATACTCTATATTTTCATTTTTATGAAGTCTTTGAGATTAAGTTCTATATCTCAACTGTATAGGTCAAGGTAATAAAAAATTTATTATAGTCAATCTTACCCAAACTCTAAATGGGTTTAACCAAAAATGAGCTAAAAGCTGATTTTTATGTCATTATTGTAAAAAGTAAATTAAAGAATATTTATGAAAAAGAAACCAAGATCTAAATTCTCCAAAGAAATATGGAAAAATCTTAAAATATATTATTAATAAACTTAAATATCTTTAATTGACTCTAGTGCACAAATATTTTTCAAATACCAGAAAAATTCATTGTGTAAGAAAGAATTTGAATAGGATCTTCTGAGCTCATTAAAATGGAAATATCCATAAATATAAATTCAATTAGAAAAAGATATAATTATATATTATGGGTCTTGTTTGATAGTTAGAGTTAAGGCTTTTGAAAGCAATCTAAATTCTGTTTGAAAACTAGATGGATCTTTCTCTGAAGTGATATGTACATTATTGTGATATTCCTTCTAGATTCTCTCTATTATATCTACTGGAATAATCTGACTAAAATTTTTCCTTTAACACCTTTATTAAGAATTAATAAAAACAATTCTGGAGATTTATTCACCTATACTATATTTTGAAGGTATATAAATAATCTCAAGACACATTCTGATAGCCTAAAGCCTATAAATAGCCTATAATATCAATTCCATTCCTCTATTTTTAGTATAGGTAGCTGAAATTACATACCAGATTTACAGAAACAAAAAAATGGTATGAGACATAAATTTTGAAAAAAAATAGAATGAAACTACATATTTTTACCACTTCCATTTTTTTAGGCAGATTAATTATTCAATTATTTCAAGGTAAATAAGATTAAGTAAACTTTTTATTGAATAATCAGGTATTTGGTAGTTTTTTTCTTATTTCTGGCCAAAATCAACACCTATTTAAGCTTTTTATCTAGATAAATGGCTTCCCCACTCTTTTCAGGAATATTTATGACAGAGAAACTATAATATTATTTTGAAAATTTTATTGATCTTAATGAGTTTCTTCATTGCCCCATATTCCTAAAGGAATAATATGATTTTCAAAATTTAATTCCCAAATGAATCATAAAATTGGTCACTTTTTTTAGCTAAATCACATATTTTACTTTCAATCAATCCTAATATTTAACTCTAAGTAATAATAAAAGATTTTTAAAACAATTTATATAATCTGAAAGAAAATAATTTAAGGAAGAATTATTTACCCAACAACTTTGATAAAGAATATTTAGCTGATGAAATGTTGTCAAAAAGGATTATATTGAGCCTATGGATAAATTTGAATCAGTTTTCCTAAAATTTTAGATGAAAAATTGAACTTGTTTGATAGATAATATCCAACATTTAGAAGAAAATACAAGAAATACTCATTTATTGTATTTCCTACCCTCATTTTATTCAAATTTTATCCACCAAAAGAAACTATGATTAAATCAAAGCTATTTTGTCTTATCTTATTCTTTATTATTTTTTCAAAAACATATATTTAATGGAGCTGGTAAATTATTTTTACAGACAAAGTAACCAAAAAGAGACATTTAAATATCTGATCGGAAGGAAAGCGTCTTCATTTTTTCCAAATTTTAGATAGAATTATATTCTATTTGAATGAGTCAGACATATTCTAAGAGCCAGAAATTTTAAAGCTATCAAAATTCAGAAGATTTTAGCTTTATAGCTTGAGATTATAATAAAATGAAATTGTTGAATTGAGAAGTGAAAACACAATATATGTTGATAATTTTTTAGTAAATTTTCTTTCAGCTACCAAAGATATTAATAGAAATTTCTCAGATGAGATTCCTGGTAATATCTATCCATAATCCATTATACTTCAAAAAGCTCTTCATTAATGTAATATATCTCTGGTAAGCTATATATAGGTTATGTTTCATTTACAAATAAATTATATCTCTCTGAGTAAAGGTAAAAGTAGATATATGAATTAAGTCCCAATAGAAACTTTTAAGAGGTAGAATTTCAATTAGAGATTTATTTTGAGCTTCTTGTTAGTTTTAGGGGAAGGCTTGGACCATTGAAATATTTCTTGTTTTAGTAATTTCAATTCCAAAAATAAAAGATATAGTATTCATATGATTCACTAATCTCTTCCAATCTGTAAGCTTCAACCACCATGGAGAACTGTGTTTTTTTAGTCAAAAATGGGTATCAATATAAAAATTAGCATAAATTAGCCTGGTAATTTCCTTTTCCTCTTTATTTATGAAGATTTTGGAATTTAACCAAACACTGGTATTCAGAAAATTGAATTTAATGTATGTGGCTTGTATATGTGACTTTAATTTCTTCCAAAGCTTCCAGTTTATAATTTAATTTCTGTTCTGTATTGAAGCTTGTATCCAACCTATCTTCCATTCACTTTTCCAAATGCAACACCTGCTATTAGGTGTAGCCACTTTGCTCATGGTTAATGAGTTATATCAATTGATTTGGTTTGATGAGATTTTTACAGGCTTATTTCCTGTTCTTAGTTTTTATATGGTTACTACTAGTCCTTTTTAGATATCATCCAGTTTTTCAACAATAATGTTGGGTAAATTTATGAATTACAATCTGACTTTTTGTCCAATGCTGAGTCTTATGGCTGTTGCTTTTAAATCTTCCATTATTTTTTGACATGTTTTTGGATTCTGTGTTTGTGGAATTTATGATGTGATTGTCTGAGTAATTATTCTACTTCATTGGTCAAGATGTAAAGCTAATTCATTTTTCATAGTACTCATATGACATTACCACAATTAAAATTGGACAAGGAATGAATTTTATTAGTTCTGAATCTTATTTTATATGTCTTCATTGATTGGTTGAGAAGTTTTATTATTCTTTGGAAGTGATTCTCTGTCTGATAAAATTTAAATACATGTGGAAGACTACAGTATGTGCTAAAATTATCTAGAAGGTCCTGGGAAAATTGTAAAATTTTCAGATATGTTTCAAAGCTATTTATTATTAAAGCTTTCTCAAAATTCAATTATTTTACTCATTGGTTTTTACCATTATTGAATCAAATCCTCCCCATTTATTGGGTATTAAAGAGCTATCTTGAAATAATAACAAGGTTCCACACAAGAAACTATGTTTCATTTATCTTTGATTTCTTTTTTTTATTTATCATTGGTGAATTTGTGTCTTTAAAAAAAGGTGATTATTTATAAGCTGGATAATTTTGAAAGGCAAGTTGTGATTTTTGGATTTGATGAGGTATTGACCCTTTACAGCTTACTTTCTAAGAGTTTTATTTTTGGAAGACTTATTTTTCAACGGTTTTTTGAATATTTCAACTTGTATCATTCACTTATAAGAAAAATAATTTGACATTCCATTTTATTTCAAGTTTTTTTTACATTATTTATTGTTAATTATTAGAAGCTGATTTATTTATTCAGCAAAAAAAGGGTGAGAGGAGGTTTTTTCATAATACCTATTTTTGAATTCATTGATCTATTGTTGAAATGACTAAAAATTCTCTATGAAGTGTCTTTTTGGCAAATCAAATTATTATTCACTTTATAGCTATAGAGATAAGTTTCATTTTTCTATCTATTAATTTAATTAATAGGGGGTCTCAAATATACCAGATCCCACACTTGAAAAATGCAGGATTTACCCTAAAATCCCACATTACAAAAACCAGTATTTTTTGTTCAATTTTCATCTGATTACCCTGTAATTTACTTGAGATTTTATATTTTTGGTAATTTTGTGATTTCAGAAACTGAATCTAGCCTTTATTTCAAATAATCACCATCATTTTGAAATCTCTGCATCTCAAAATTAAAACTGTAAGCCTTGAGGTATATTTTGAATACCCAAATAGGCCAAAAAAATATAAAATTAATTTCTAAACTATTCATAACCCATAAGTCATGCATATATCCAAAATTCATCATTTTCATTTAACAAATGATGAATGACTTTTTTTGGAGTAAGTAAATCCATGGATTTAAGCCCAGATTTGGATTCTACACAAAGATTCACTTGGTGTAGCTCCATAGAGTGAATAAGCTCAAATTAACTCTATGAGGTGGTAATATTGAAAATAATTCAATACCACATCATTAATACCACATAAAAAAATTGTGAAAAAAATGTTTTCTCAATTTCATACCAAAGTAATGGGAACATGAGAAATCCCATGTCACATATACACTAATAATAGTTCTATAAATGTTTTTGGCACTTAATATTACAGTATTAATGCATACAGTTTTGGTAAACTCATAGTGGATATCAGTCTTAAAGCCTGAATTACTATTTTTGACATGAAAATAGCTAAGGGGGACAAAAGACATCAAAGAGAGCCAGAGTTCCAGACTTCTGAGGCCTCTTATAAATGAATAGCTCTAAAGCCTTTATCCATGGCTTATTATGGCCCAATTAGTACACTAAAACCTTTCAGGAACTTGGTTACCAAGTTAAAATCCCATTAAATTATAAGAAAATAACAAATAAGATTCTATTTTGATGTGACAAGGAGGTAAAGAGCAACTCTGACTCCTTTGACTATGTAAATTCTTAATTATTTTACATTTGTAAACCTTAGAAGAGTAATTAAAACAATTTTGTACTAGTATCCATTCATTTACCTCATGGAAACTAGCTATTACTGTGCTATTTGCAATTCTACATGGTAGAAATAAGGTAAAAACTTCAAAAATTCATTAAAGATACAATTCTTGATTAATATTTATGAACTTTCTAAGACCAATGGAGAAAGGCATTATCCATATAAATTCTAAAAAAAACTATGACTTTATAAATAAAATTGAAAGTTTTACTTACAGTCCATTTTTCATGATTCCAAATGAAACAATTAATCTTCAGAAATTCACAGAAAATACAACTTGTGATGAAATTTCCAATAAAATTATTTTTCATTTTAAAATAAAAGAATATTTACAGTTTTTACTCCTTTTATTCTTAACCATAAATGGGTTGGTAGCCATGTAAAAAGATTTAATTAAGTAATTATGATCATCTTACATGACAACAGATGAAGCAATCAATAATCCAAAAAGGATAATTGGTTTCTCACTAACTTTTTTTTAAGTTTTCTCCTTGGAAAACCTCTTTGAACTGCTTTTGACTTAAAAGAGGCCTCCTCTTGCTGTTTTTTCCAAATCATCTTATTATCCAATTATATCTTTAGTACCAACAATATTAATTAAGTATTAGTTTATACTTTTCTTAAGTGTTTTAATTCTTTCAGAATCAATAAGAAATACATAAAATAATAGGAATATAGTATTTTAAATATTGTTTAGCTATCATACAGTTGTATTACTGTTATAATACCAGTTTGATCCTTTAAATCCACAATTAATCCGTCAAATCACTCTACCAGTGCTTTACAAGGTATTATTGGAGTATTAGTGAGTGTTTTTATTTGATTCTTAGATTTTTTATCTAGTAATATTTTTCTTAAATAATTATGATAATAATTATTATTTCAAAATATGATTATATAGGGTGTTGGTAAAAACACATAAGGGGTGCCTTGGGCCCATTTTTAATTAAAAATGAAACACAATTGGGCCTGTATTGAGCCAAAACATGCCCAAAAGAGGGTTTTTCCCCACAAAACCTCTCTAACTCCAAATTGTTTCAGATTTTTTTGCCCAGCCCCCCCCCCCAAAAAAAAAGCCCAAACACCCCAATAATCCACATTATCCCCACCCCAAACCATTGTTTTTTTTTGGAAAAACAGCATTACCAAAGCCATTTTGCAAAGCTTTTCACACTTTTTTTCTTTTTTTCCCCCAAAGACTGCATTTTCCACCACAACAACCTGCTTTCAAGCCTCTCAATTTTCAATTTTTTACCTTCCCTCATCTATTAATCCCACATTTAAACCACTTTCTTTCACTCTTAACCACTTATGTTCATTTTTCACACCTTTTTTCACCTCTTTTCCACATTTCAAAAGGTTCTTACCCCATTCCAAATCCCCCAAATTTCCCTTTTTTCACTTTTATACATATTTTTCATTAAAAAATGCTTCAACCCCCCACTGAAGGTGAATTTCAGACCCTTGAGCTTCTTTGGCAACATGTGCATAATGTTTCCAGGGCTCAGGGGTATGCTGTTTCCACCTTGAGGTCCAATATGACCCACAACCAAATTGAAATATGTTGTTACAGGTCTTGCACCCCAAATCCCAACAAAAGCCCTCCAAAACAGTCACCTCAAGAAAGCTTAACTGTCCTTTTAGACTTTATGCCAGGAAATATGCCAAGAGTACCACTTGGACTCTTAAAGTCAAAAATCCTGAACATAGCCATGATTCCACTGTAAATATCATGGCGCATCCTGCTTTCAGGAAATTCAATGAGCAAGAAACATCCCAAATTGCTCAAATGTCTAAATCACTGCTCATGCCAAGGCAAATTCAGGCCCAATTATGCAGCCAGAGGGAGTCTGACAGGCCTGTAATCCTTCAAGACATTTACAACCAAGTCAAGAAAATCAAGAAAGACAAACTGCAAGGCAGAAGGCCCATTGATGCTCTTATTGACACTCTCAAAGAAGAAAATTTTGTTTGGTCCTCTGCAAGGGATTCTGAGGGACACATTACCTCCTTTTTTTTACTCACCCCCTGGCCATAAAACTTCTTCATGGCTTTCCTCATGTCATTCTTATGGATTGTACTTATAAAACCAATAAGTACAAAATACCCCTTTTTCATATTGTTGGATTCAGCTCAACCAATAAGACCTTTTCTGGGGCTTTTTGTTTGATGAATAATTAAAATGAAACTTCATATACTTGGGCATTAAATCAATACATTGAAAAGGTCCTCAACAACACCAATCTTGTTCCCCCTCCAGTTATTGTTATTGACAGGGATCTGGCCTTGAAAAACTCTATTAAGAAGCTCTTCCCAGACTCCAAAGTCATGCTATGCATTTGGCACATCAACAAGGATGTATTTGCTCATTGTATGAAGAAAATTGGTCATGGAACTGATTTCAAAAATTTTATGGGCCTTTGGAATCAAGTAATATACTTCTTCACTTTATTTCACTTTTTTTCTTATTATTGTCTTTATTAATGACTTTGGGATTCATTTCTCAGCTTATGTATTCATCCACTGAAAAGTCTTTCAAAGACAACTGGAAGAAGCTTCTAAAGCAAGTTAAAAACCCTGAGGTCTTTCAGTATTTGGAAACCACCTGGCTTCCTCTAAAGGGATATTATGTGCCAGCCTGGACCAACCACCATTGCCACCTGGGTGTGGGCTCCACCTCCAGCGTTGAAGGTGCCCATGCCATGGTTAAACTTTTGCTCCAAAAGTCCACTGGTACTCTCCTGGAGGTAGTCAGGGCTCTCCACATGGCATTCAGAAAACAATTTATTGAAATAATCAACAGAATCTCCAAAGAAATGATTGTCCATGTCAAGAATTTTCCTCCACACACCTGTGCCCTCAATGGCAAGGTGTCTCATTATGCTCTTCAGATTGCCTTTGAAAATTTCAAAACAAAATTTCCTCCAAATGAAAAATTCACCAACAAATACAACAATTATAAAGGCATTCCTTGCAAGCATAAGACCCAAAAGGCATTTTCCAAGCACCAAAGGCTTGAATTATCAGACTTCCATCCTCAATGGCATTTGAATTTGCCTGTGAGGTTTTTTTAATTTGTTATGATTATTTTTTTCTTCTTAACTGATTTTTTTTGTCATATTCTTCTCAGGCTGGTTTTCAAGGTGATGATCAAAGTGTTGAAAAAGAAAGAAAAAATGAAGCCAAGAAAATATTTGAAGACATTGGGGAAGACCTGTTTCAAAGACCAATGGCAGAAATCACTCCAATACTTCAACATTTTCAAGATGTTTTTACTGGAAAAGTCCCATTTGATCAAATTCCCAAGAGTCAAGAGGATGATCAATATTATGAAGACCCTCTAGAATGCAAGAATATCCGTGGAGGACCTCAAGGAGCCAAGAATATAAATAAAAAAATAAAAGAGAACCCTTAAGATTTGAAATTATTGAAAGTCAATCCAAGAGAAGAGGAAGACCCCCATCAAAAGTGACCAGCACAATAACATCAAGATCCCAGTCAAATGTCCCCTCTCCAATTATGGAAGTGGACTCATCTGAAGACTCTGAAGATTCTGAGGACTCATTATCTAAATCCATCAGTTCATCAGATTCACTACCCTCAGCAACTGAATTAAATAAATCAGAAGTAACCCTTATAAGGTCCAGAAGATTGGCAATTGGAAGCAAAACCTCACAAAGAAAATCACACAAGCCTGCCACCAGTTTGAATATCTATGATGCAATTGAATTGACCTGTGAGCATTGTCAAAGCAATTATCACACAAGTGATGAATGCTCCAAGCTGTTTGTGAGTTTCTGATTCTTTTGAATGTAATTTTCTGTTGTTTATTTTGATATTTATTCATTTTTTGAACTTATTTTATCAGATAACTGGCTCAGAAGACTTGCCCAAGTTTATATTGAAATACACCTTCAAGGCCATCAATGTCCAGGGTGATGGAAACTGTGGCTACAGAACAGTATCCCACTTCATTTACAAGACTCAAGATCAATGGGCTGATGTCAGAGGTGACTTGGCTGAAGAAATTCACCAAAATCAAGACCTTTATGAAGCCATGAACACCTTAATTCCCTCAGTATCCTCTTATTTGGAAAGAATTGAATGGTATGAAGATGGTGGCCAGGCTCCAAAAAGCAAGTGGATGTCCATGCCTGACATGGGGGATCCAATTGCAAATAAGTATAAAAGACCAGTTTTCTTTTATTCCACAGCCCAATTTTTTTCTTTTTTCCCTTATTTCTGTCCTCCCAATGATAATCCCCCCATTTTCATCTGCTTCTTGAATAGTTGTGCTCATTTTGTTCCTTTGGACATCATCATTTCTAAAGTGATAAATTTAAGAAACACAGAATGTTGTATTTGTCCAATCTTCCTCCCCCCTCTCAGAAAAAAACCCACTATTTTGGAGGTTGATTCTGATTGAATGATTTTTGTATATACAACTTATGCCAATTATCCCCCTCCTCAGTCATACTTATTGCTTAAATCCCACCTCAGTCTCCTTTTTTATCAAACATGTGGAAGTTTTGTACTTGAAAATAGTCATATTACACACAAGAAAAAAACAGTTGAAAAAAAATACTCATTGCACCTTCACTTGTTGTCCCACCCAAAAAAAAATTCCAATTAATGAGATTCTGGTTCTTTATTGTCCAGATTGAATCCTCCAATTCAAAAAAAAATGACGGAAATTCATAAGTGGGAAGTTATTAAATTCACTTTTTAAAAATAGGCATATTACAATGATGGGAAAAAACATTTGAAAAAAAAACCCTTTTTGCACCTTCACTTGTCCCACCCAAAAAAATTCCCAAAATTATGAGATTCTGGTGCTTTATTCTTCAAATTAAACCCTTCATTTTTTTAAAAAAAAAAACAAGGAAATTCATAAGTGGGAAGATTTTAAATGAATTTTTGAAAAATATATGCCATTTTGGCATATTGGCCAAATTGGTGAAATTTGGCAAAAAAAAAAATTGAAAAAATTTGTGCTTATTGACATGCCAAGTCAGGAAAAATATGGCAAAAAAAAATTAAAAAAATCCTCAAAACTGAGCCAGAGGAATTTTTTTGAAAAATAAGGTCACTTACCTGTTTTGGCCATAAATTGGTAAAAACACGTAAGTTTTTAGTAAAAACACATAAAGGCTTACATGTGTTTACCAACACCCATTATATATTCAAATAATTTAATTATCTTAATTAATAAGTTTTATTATTAAATACTTCTTGTAAGTGATTCTTGCAGAAAATTACTGATTAATTTTATAATCACTAGTAGTGTATAACAAGAAAAAGTAATAATTAAGCAACTAAATATTAAATTTTGGTTATAATAAAGTTATCTATCATATTTCATAAGAATAATCATAGTACTGTTGATAAATATCAATATTATCAACAGTTTCATAGACACATCTTACAAAATCATTATTCTTCATTAATCAAAATCCCTTTTAATTTAATTTGAATTAACTCACAAATTCATATTTTAAACCTCAAGGCTGATTCTGTGAGCTTTTGAGATAATTAAATTTATTATTATGACTATTAAAAAAATAACCAACCAAAAATTCATGGATCAATTATTTTCAGAAATCAATTGGAATTTTTCATTCATCTGGAAATCTTACTCAAGACTATTATTTATGTATAATCAATTTTTGGAGATTCAAGCCAATTTCAATGAATTCTTTGAGGATAGTGGGTAAAAATAAGGATTAAAACAACCATCAAGAAAGAAAAATTCCTTACTAATCATGGACCTTGAATTAAATAAGAATTCCTGTAGAAAATTAGATATATAAGCTGCAGCCATTAATTATGAATGGTGAACCTATAACAAGAAATATATGACAGCTAATGATTTAAAAAATTTACCAGATCTGGAATAAAAAAGTAGTTTAGAAAAAAGTTATCAAAAAAATAGCTGATAAATCAGAAATTATGTGTCCATTCTAATATTAGCTGGATTTTTTTTGGTCATAAACCAAAAATTACTCCAATTCCAATTTATGACTCCCAAGAATTTCAATCAGTCACTAATGAAGATATTTGAATTAATCCAATCTTTTAAGTGAGCTATAATATAATATTGGTAACTCATAATAGTATTTCTTTGTTTTCATATTTAAGTCAGATGTAACACTATAGAATATTGTGTACATGAATAGTGGGGATTTTGAGTTAATTAATGAAGTAAATTTAGAGAATAATAATTTAATCATTCCCTTTATTAAATGAAGGAGTTATTTGGAAGGCCAATTCTGAATTATTGTGGGAAAGTGAAAAATTAGCAAAGCTGGAAATGATCAAGTCACTGAGCCGAAAATATGTTCACATTATAATTTGAATAACTGAAGTGAAGGAGGGAATAAATACAGAAATATTTTTTCATCATCATATAAGAATTTTCTGGAAACATATAAAAGGAGTTAGTGTCCTTTCTTTTTTATTTCAATAGTTGGGACTTTATTTTTATTTCATAAATAATAGGTATTTAAAAAATAAAAAGTACCAAACTAGAACAAGATGTCATAAAATGGGAAGAGGAAAAGACAATTAATTTATTAAAGACGAACCAAGAAATAGAAATAAAGTAGATTCAAATAAAATCTGAACATTAAAATATCATTGAGGACCAGTGTTTCTAAGAGACAAAATCTTAAGGGAAATGGAATTTTTTTAAAAAAAAGTACATTCAGAAGGAATTTGCAAAATAATTGGAGTTCAAAGAGAAGAATCAAAAGATGAACATTATTACTTCAGTATTGGGTTCATAAATGACCACTAAGGATCTCAAAAGTGATTTTTTGCTTAGTGAGAAAAGGTTGAGTTTTCCTGTGGTGTATGCTTCAAGAATTTGTTCTTTTGTTATGTCACTTGGATTATTCAATACTAAGTTGAAATTTTTAAAATCATTTTTATGTTTTAACTAAAATCTTCCTCAAAATAATCAATTCAAAATATAAAGGGAATTACTTACAAAGTTAATTTCAGCAATTTTACCCTCAATTTTTTTTATGATAAATGAGTAATTAAACAAATTGCCTTATTTTCATTTTTTTTTGGTGAAACTTCTCCCCCCAAAAACATGGTATTTTTCTTTTTAAAAAATTCAAAAATAAAGTCATTCATGTTATTCTTTATATGAAAAACCAAAAAAAAAAATCAAAAATATTTCTATTTTTCTAAAAAAAGATTAAATTTTGTTTATCTTTTGAGAAAAAAAAATCAAAAAAAATCATTCCTATTTTTGTGTTTTTTTTTTTGTTTTTTTTTTTTTGAAAAAAAAAACAATTCTAATTTCAATTTGAATAAATCAAATAAATTCTCATTTTTTAATTTGAAAAAAAAACCTTAAACTTTTTAAACTTCATGTTGAATTTATAGCATTATAAAATTTGATAGGTTTTTTTCAACTCTACTGTCTCTAAACCTACCAATGAATTTAATTATTACTACATTTCTTTGATTTATTAGGTTGTTGTTTTTCTAGGTAGGCTCCATCCCTGCAATTTTAAATCATTTGTTTCATTTTTCTTCTTTTATTTCAACAAAAAATACTAATTTCTTTCAGATTTTCTTAGATTGGAACTAGGTATTTTTTTTAAAAAAGATCGTTTATTTTATTCTAATATTGTATTATATTCTTTCAATTAATACTCATTTTTTTTCATCTAGGTGTGAAAGCAAGATTTTTGAGCCGTTACGTTTTCAAATCATTTCATATCTTTACCCAAGTCTCCCATCCACTTCAAGATTTAAAAAAAATCCCCTTCCCAATCATAAATAAATTATTATTTCTGATAATTTAATGGTTTCAAATAAATAAATTTTGGGAAATAATCATATTAATCATAGTGATCAATATTTGAACTCATATCATTCATCATTTACCAATACTAAGAGAAAAATGATTCAAATCAAAACAAATTCAGTTTATCACCTACAACTCAATTTTAAAAACAAAATCCTTCAAATTAATTCCCATCAAATCAAATAAATATGATTCCTCATGGATTCAGATCCCACAAGCCAATCCTTAATACAAACGTTATATTCTTATTGATAATGCAATCCCTCAGAAACATTTAATGTTAATTTGTCAAGCTCATCCCTTTGATCATCACCCTTCAAAATTCAAATATCTAAAAGATGTTTTTATATTATCAAACAATTTAGCTAAAAAAACAATATATAAAAAACAATAAGTACTTATTAGGAGTGATTATGAGAGGTATTGGCTTTAGGGAGGAATCTAATAAAGGAAAATAAGAAGTTTTTGTTCAATTCAAGGAGAAGAATAAGAGGTTTAACCATTGATAAAATTGATCAATATAATTCATATTTTAATGAACTCAATATTTATGATGAATGATTTTATTTAAGAATTAGCTATTTATTAATCAACTTAATTAATTAAAATCAAAAACTAATTAAATGAGTCAAAATTCCCAATTTAAGTCAAACAAAACTTTTAAATTATAGAAAAAAAATTCCTTGAAGATATTTTTCAAATTTAATTATTACTATAAAAATAATTTTTAAAAAGAATAATTTTTATTTTAATAAAAATGATTATAATATATGAACTTATTCAATAAAATAATTTATTAAAAAGGAAAAATTTGAGCCAATTTAAAATCCATTTTAATTCAATTGATAATGGAATTAAATTTTATGGACTCAATATTATTAAATAATATTTGAAAACATCCTAAAATAATAATTTAAATATAATTTTTGAAAACTTTAAAAATTTTATATAAAAACATAAAAATAAAAATATTAACTAAAAAGAAAAAAAAACATGAATTTGTTACTCATGTTTTTTAATTTTAACTTGAGAATTAATTATTAATTCATTGTTAAAAGTATTAAATTTATAAATTTAAAACCTTTCAAATTTAAAAAACAAAAAAAATTAATCAAAATATTTTAGCTTAAAAAAATATTAAAAAGAAATTTGAAAAAAAAATCTTAAATGGTTTAATTATTCAATTTTTATATTTATTTTATCCTATTTCTTTTTTGAAAAAATAACAATAAAAAAATTGAATTTTTTTTTAAAAGTGTTATTATAATTGAAGAAAAAGAAATTGGTTCATTTATTATCAGTTTTTTTTACTAATAATCCAAAATTTAAAATATAATTTTAAAAAATTAATTCAATTTTTATGATAATTAAGAAATTTCTTTAATTTTTAGCTACTTTATTATCTTATTTAAAATTTAATCATTTCAATTTAATTTTCTTAAACCCTTTATTTAATTTTGAAATTTTCTTAATTATATTCATTTTAATTGATATTTTTTTTCTTTTTTTTTGGAATTTTTGAGGTTAATAATTTTCAAAAAAAAAGCATCCACTGATCTCCAATTTTGTAAAAAAGAAATTATGGAAGATTAAAAGTTCAATTACACAATTAACAAAGTACTTAAATCATTTTGAATTATTAATTTTATTTTTAATATCTAATAATGAAGACTAACTCCCATTTTGAATACCTATTTAATGATATATTCATACTTTGAACCTTTAAAAGTATATATTAAGGCTCTTGTGGTCCTCATTCTGTTTCACCATGACTTTTTATTCTGTAAAAATATATTTTTAGGTTGAATATTATTAATCCTAAATTAAGTATTTCAATTTGAATAAAATTTCCCAAATCTTTTTTTTTTTTGTAAAAATTTGGATCATTTAATGAAATTCTTATTTAAATCAAATAAAATATGAACTTTTATTTAATATCTATTAATAATCAATTAATCAAAATACATCCTTCAAATCCCTTTGACTCTTTAGCATTAGTATTTATATCTAGTAATTTAATTATATGCTTCTTGAAATTCATAAATAATGAGATAATATGTTTATTAGCTAAAACAATTTTACCCTGGCTTATTCAAAATATAATTCCAATCTTTAATAAATTAAAAACTAATCTTTTGAGAGAAATGTTTACTTGAATTTTTTCAAATATTTTTTGTTTATATCTTGAATAATTTTTAAGTATTGAATTGATTTTTACAATAAAAACTAATCTTTGAAATGAAGTATGATATTTTCAGAATATCTTTTTAAATTTTTCTTGAAAATGAGTTTTTTAAATAATTTTATTTATATTATTAATTATAAAATATATGATTCTGTATATATTTTATTTTAAAATTTTCAATTAAGAAAATGATATTTTCTTTTACTTAATCATATTTTTCAGCCCCAAAAACATTTACATATTGTAATCTAATTGACTACTTAGTTGGTTATTGATTGATAAATGTTTTCTGAATATTTTTGTGTTTATGATTTAAATATATATATATATATATTTGAGTAAATTCAAGTAAATCATTAAGAAAAACTCCAGAAAGAATTTGGGATTTAATAAAAAATAGTATGGGATTAAACATTTAA